>CM065639.1:4007500-4431246 GCA_033220585.1 Dipteronia sinensis | reverse complement strand
TGCCTATTGGGGAAGATGTACCAAATGAATTAGAATCTATTGATGTTGTTGAAGGAAGCGATGAATGGAGTCAATGGAGAGATGATTTAGCTAGCGAGATGTTTGACGCTTGGAGATGATCAAGCGATGAATTTGAGAGATTTTTTTTTATGTTATTGTTGAACATTATTGTCTATGAACTTGATATATATATTTTAGATTTGTTGCACATTATTGTCTATGTATTTGAGAACTTTTTTTTTAGATTGAGCTTTGATAAATACATATATTTGTTGTTGTCTAACTTCATGTATTTGTATTAATTCTCTTAAATAATTATTTGTGTATTAAATTTTCTTATTAGTCTTTTATGTTCTAAACTGTATTAAATGATAGGAAACTTCAATATGTCTGATAGACGTAATTGGACACTTGAAGAAGAGGATGTAATGATCAGTATACTCGAAGGAATTGTTGCTGATGGTGGTAGATGCGATACTGGTAGTTTTAGGCCGGGTACCTATGAGCAAGTCGCTTCAAAGATGCGTGAAAAATTGAAAATATTACCTTAACAGCAAAACATGTGCAAAACAAAATGAAACGAATGAAAGATAGGTATTCAGCTGCATATGATATGCTCAACACAAGTGGGTTTGGTTGGGATGACACTCGTAAATGTGTTATTGTTGACAGTCCTGAAATCTTAGAGGAATACTTGAAGGTTAGTTGTCTGTTAATTCTATATATATATATATATAATCAATTAATAGTTTTATTGTTATATAATATATATATATATATATAATCAATTAATAGTTTTATTGTTATATAATATATATATATATATATATATAATAGTTTAAATGTTCTAACATATATTTGTTTGTTATGATAGAAACATCCCAACAAGAATTATGCAGCTAATAGACCATTCCCACACTATGAACGACTAGTAGTAGTGTTTGGGAAAGATCGAGCAACAGGTAGTATGGCTGAATCCGCAGCAGATGCTTTGGATCACATGGGACTGGAAAATGATGAGCCGGACACATTTGGTTTCACTCAACCTATGTCTACTCCATCCAATGTTGCCTCTGCTTCCTCTGATCCAAGTACAGAACAAACATCAAAGAGGAAGAGAAAGAGGACTGTTAGTTCAGCAGCAGCAGACATCGCCAATGTATTTGAAAAAAGCATGGAAAGGGCGTCTGCAGATATTGCTAAGTTGACTGAGGCTATTACGGGAGGGGATGCAATGGCCCGTTTAGGTGTTGAGCTTGAGGGTATGGGTCTGATCGTATGCAAGTGATACGAGTTGCAATGTATTTCGGAAATAAGCCACATCAATTGCGCATTTGGAATGGCTTGAATGACTCCTACAAGCCAGATTTCGTGAAGGCAATTCTAGATGAATGAACACTTTTATATTTGATTTTGTGAACATGTTTGAAACTAATATTTTCTTAGAATTGTGAACATATTTGTGTCATGGATTATATGTTATTATGTTCGTGAACATTTATATTACGCTAACTTTTTTGTTGGATCATATGTTATTAAGTAGTATTAATAATTTACTATTATACAAAAACCTGGTTTGAGAAATATTATTAGATGCTCCAATAGTATAAATAAACGACCTTTGTATTAATAGTTTTAATCAGACCTTTGCTCCAATAGTATAAGTAAAAGAAACAATGTATGATACAATAATGTGATATTGTAATAATTACACATTATTTGAAAAAAAAGTATAAATAATTAAATTAACATGTTAACTTGGATAATAAGACAATGTAATAATTATAAATGATTCTTTTCAAAAATAATTTATAAGTATAAATATTGATTGGTGAGAATAATGTATATCATTATTGAAAATTAAACAATGTATACAATAATTCAATATTGTAAAATAAAGATTGTAAATGAAGAAAAAATGAAAGTAGTATACAAATATTATTGTAATTGAATTTTGAAATTTTTTTATACATAAAAATATCTATTTAATAAAATCAAATTAATACTGTTCTGTCCTGTCCCATATGTCACTATTATGTGGTAACAAACATTAGACAGGACAAGAAGGGCATTCTGGTCATTGGAACCTCTTGTCCTGTCCTGTCCCAGCCTTACCAAACGCATAACAGTACAATCAACTGTTCTGTCCCAGACATACCAAACACAATACAGAACAACTGTCCTGTCCTGTCCTGTCCTGTCCCGTCCCGTCCCGTCCCGTCCCGTCCACGTACCAAACGCACCCTTAGTGTTGATATTATATTTGAAAAACTTTGTACGTTATTAATTAACCATGCATGCATGCATATTTATTACAAAACTCAAATTATATAATATTATATTTCTTTTTTCCAATTGCCAAACAATCTCGTATCTGGAGCTGCTGCCTAGCCAGCTAGCTTCTGGTCAAAAGCTGCCCTTTTTAACTTATATAAGACATAGCATTGAAGCACATTGGTCAAAAAAAAAAAAAAAAACTTAAACTGATCACTTCCAATTAAAATAGAGAGAAAAAGACCATAATCACTCACTTCTTGGAAAGGTTTGGCGTTTAATTACTATAGAAAACATTTATATTTCATATACAATTCTAATTTCCTTCTCTTTTAAAGTTTCTCTTTTGTCATAAGAATAATGTATTCTTTATGTATGTCCTTTCCTGTCTTCCTTATTGTTTAGTTATTTTATGTAAAATCCAGAAATTGGCTCATGCATTAATCAAACCTGTTGACACTAGCTAGTAGGAGTAGTAGGTAAGCTAAATTTTAATTTGAATATCAATTAAGAAAAAGAAGAAGAAAAAGAAGAAGAAGTAAATTATACCCATTGTGAAAACAGAGGGTCAAATAACATGATAAAAACTCTTTTCATCAAATGACAGAAGGTCAAATTTAGCACAGCTCTTTTCATCAAATAACCTGATGTGGTCATTATTTTTTGTTTATTTGTTTGAACTAGGAGGATCTTTATGTATTTATTATAGTGTGAGCATAAAGTGACAAAAGCATTAATCGATGAAGATTCTCTCTCATTCTTTCTAACGTATACACCTCTGTATCTCTTCATGTCATCAGAAGACAGAAAATCATTCAAATCTGAAAAGATTGTGAGGGGTTCGACCTTTGAAGAGCTGTGCTAAATTTGACCTCCTGTTTTCAATTTAATGAGGGGTAACATAGTAATTAAATCGAAGTTTGAAACCATTTATATAATTATATAAATAAATGGCTTCAAAAAGCAAATCAGGTATCTAAATGCAAAATGGCTTGAAAAAGGCGATTATGTGTTGTGGGTTGTGGCCACTTGGCTCTTCTTGAGCCATTGAGCCAACGAGATTATAACTGACTATCCTTAGCACAGCTATGAAAATGTCTTTTTATTATAGTTTTATTTATATTTTTTTAATAAATATATTTTTTTGATAAATTGTTTTTATTTTTAATAAATATACGTTTTCTAATATAATATTATATTGTTTCTTGTCATTTATTACTTTCCAACAATATATAATGACCATCAATTTAACAATTCTATGTATCAAACACATTTATATGAAATGAGTATAATTTACTTTTTTTTTTTTTAATTGATATTCAAATTAAACTTTAGTTTAGCTACTGGCTAGTGTCAACAGGTTTGATTAGTGCATGGGCCAATTTCTGGATTTTTCCTGAAAACAACTAAACAATAAGGAAGACAAGAAAGGACATGCATAAAGAATATATTACTCTTACAACAAAAGGGAAATTTTTAAGAATGAAGGACATTATAAAGGGTTCTATGAGCTATCCTTTTACAAGAAGTGATACGAGACTTATTAATAAATTGGGAACACGATAAAGAATATAATATAATGTGAGTTTTGTAAATTGTAATAGGTATGCATGTATGTTCAGTTTAACGTACAAAAGTTATATATATATTTATATATGTGTTAAAGCTATTCTTTTGTTCAATAATTCTTAGAATTTTTAGTAATCTAACGACTCAGGAAATTAAAGTTGATATCTTTATTGTTATTACTTATTATCAATATTTTGATCTCTCTCTATATGCTAAATTTTTGCATCCAATATTTATAATCGGTAGAATGTGTTGTTTCATCATACCAGTCAAGAGCTACGAATTCTTGTGCTGATAGTTTAGCTAAATTGGGTTCTAGCAGGGCAGGGGATAGGGTGGAGTGGGGAGATTTTTGATCCTGACCCTTTGGCTTGCTGTCTGAGCGTTGTGTTTGCTGGCTGGTGCGTTGTGTCTGAGCCTGACCCTTTGGTTTTGTTTTGGTCTGGTGCTCTGCTTTTTGTTCTTGTCTGGTTTGGGGTATTTCTGGCTGGTGTTTTCTTTTCTCTGGGTTTCTGTTCGTTGCTAGTCCTTTTGTTTTCTTTGTTGTTTTTGGTATCTTGGTTCCCTTTGTTGGCGTCTTGCCTCTAATAAATTGCTTTTTCAAAAAAACAAAAATCAATCATCTTATCCTTTAGTAAAAGATTTAGGGTTAAAAGTTAATTCACTCTTTAACAAAGTGTAGATACATGTGCGTATGCACCTTATAAAATTTGTAATGCAAAACATACATGCATGCATAATTAATAGTATGATCAGTCATCAGATGATGATGATGATTTGTCACAGAAACAATGTATAGTTGAGTTTGATGACAACAAATTAAGAAACTGAGATGCAATTAGGAAAGGACCATAGTTAGAGGGAGATGGTTAATTAGAGAGGAACTCATCAGGTTTGATTAATGAGGAGTCAATTTCTGAATTTTCCTAAAATAACAAAACAATAAGGAAGACAAGAAAGGACATGCATAAAGTGGTAAAGAATATATTATTCGTATAATGAAAGAGAAATTTAAAGAAAGAAGGAAATTAGAATTGAAGGGGCATTATGGTTGGAGAAGTGATGAGGAGCTATGGCCTTTTTGTCTCTATTTTCCTTCTCTCTCTCAACATCTCTGATGTCTGAACTCTGAATATACATGTTCATCATCAGTTTTGATTTCTTTTGTTTCTTTCGTTTTGTTGTGTTTCACTCTCTCTCTCACTCTGAGAATGCAGAGTGCAGGCTCTGAAGTCTGATATCTGAATACACATGTTCATCAGATCAGTTTACTGTTTAGGTTTCTTTCGTTTCTTTCATTTTGTTGTTTTCACATTATAATAGAATACTAGGCTTGAGGTTTGTCAATTGTCATCAGACTTTTTATTACTTTAACTAAGAAATAACAGAAGAATTTTATATGAGAAATTTCTGATACACATTTGCTGCAATGTATGGAAAGTATGTTGAAAGTAGTTTACTCATCCTTTGTGGTAATTTTGATATATAATGTTAAAGGATATATAGGTAATTCAAAATTCAATAAAAACAGAAGAAAATGCAGAAGAAAATCAGACGCTAGAATTCCGTATTTACAATTAGAAAGTAAAATGTTATACTCTTCATATAAGTACTGATTTCAATCTATAAAAAAGATATAAAAGCAATTTTCATGTCAAACAAATCTCTGGGGTCTAGAACTCAAAGGGTTACTATTCACCAGTATACAAGGCGTGCTTGATTTGTATATATATTATATAACTTTTTTAGTTTTTTATAATTATGATATTTGTTATCATAGAAAACAATAATAAGTATAAATACTTCTAAAATCCTATCAATCACTATATTCTCGAATATTTGAAATTTGTCTAGTAATATTTTTTAAATTATCTATAAAAGTTCATTTAACAATTTATACAAAAGTCAAAAGTGCATAAAAGACAGCAGATTTAATTTATATTATTTTGAGTTATAGATCAATAAATAAAAATGAATGTACGTAATAAGAAATACAAACAAAACATATATTAACAAATAATAATCTGAACTCTCTTTAATTGGTAAAACCTGACCGTAAATATCCCCTCAGTCAGAGGGCAATAAATCAAAATATTTGCCAATTAATGAGAATTCAAAGGGTTTTACGTCTAAAAAAGGTTCAGGGGTAAAATGTAAATTCACATAAAATTTAGGGGAAACGGGTGCCAATAACCTAAAACTAAAAGAAAAGGAAGAATTATTCATGATGGGTGAGAAAGAAATATGAGGGATGCTAGAATCACTCTCTCAATCTACTCTCTTAACCCACTTTCTCTTGCTATGATGACATGTGTACACCTTCTACTTTTTTTACATCAAATTTAGAACCATATAAATTCATTGTTTTCTTTTTTAATGTTACTTACAATTCAAATTTATATTCCCAAATTGCCCTTTTCTTCTATAATATATAAAACCAAAATTAATATGTTAAAAAATACCTAGAATTAATATATATATATATATATATAAATATAATTTAACCGTACATTCAAAACCATAAAAATAGGTTAAAAAGAGATGATTTAAAGCCATTCTAAAATAACTATTTTATTCTACATGTAAAATAAACAATTTAATTAATACTTAATATAATAAAATAAAATTGCAACGGTAAAAGACTAATTAATATGTAATTATAATATACAATTTAATTAGTATAATATGCAGTTTAATTCCATACTATATATACATTTATTTATTTATATATTGTTTTTTTAATATTACAATATTTATATAATGTTAAAGTTATTAATTTTGGTTTTTTTACACATTTAATTTTGGATTTTATTTATTTAAGAAGAAAAAGGGTAATTTGGGGAGATGTTAGTTGGTTTGAATGGTAAATAACATTAAAAAATAGTACATTTATATGACTTCAAACTTAATGTCAAAAAAGTAAAATGTGTACACATGTCATCACATGAAGAGAGAGTGGATTGAGAGAGTGAGTTTAGAGAGTGAATTTAGCACTCCTCAAGAAATATTTAAGGGAAAATAAAGAGTAAGCAATAATGTAGATGCGTTTGCTCTTTATATATTAAGAAATAAGGTTTTAGCTGATTCTAGCTAGCCTACACTTTCCAAAAGAGTACTTTTAGGCTGCGTTTGATACGATAGATAAGATTGGACAACATGTGACAGTTTCTTCTTATCTCACGTTTGATACGACCTTCGTATGGGATAAAACGGGACAATGTGGAACAAAAATCAGAAAAAAGTGTCACACCTCAGACCCTGGGACTACTTCTCCCGTGACATGGGACAAGTGTCAAAAAGACATATTTACCCTTCAAATCTTTAAATAATTACAATCATGTCCAATATTATATATATATTATAATTACATATATAATATTCTATATATATATTATATTATATTATTATATATAATAATATATATTATATTAAATATTTTATTATATATAATCATATTTAACAATATATATCATATATATGATATATTAATACATCATAATATATATATTATAATAATATATATAAAATATATATGTAATATAAATATAAAAATTATATATATATATATTATATATTATATTTTATATATGTATTATATAATATAATATATTTTATTATTATATATAATAATATATAATATATTAAATATTATTACCTATATAATAATATTATTACCTATACAATAATATATATATATATATACATGAAATAATATTTAATATATCACATATATATATATTATATATTATTATTATATAATGTATAATATATATATATATATATGTAATATAATATATTATATTTTTTATATGTTCTAATATTCAATATTATATATATATATATCTATATATATCTTATATATATTATTATTTATATTATATATAATATTACATATTAATATATAATAATATTAAATAAGTATAATATATTTCAATTACAATATTTATTTAATATTGTTAAATATGAAAATATTTATTTAATAAAATTAAATAAATACTGATTTGCCATGTCTTATATATCACTATTATGTGGTAACAAATATTAAACAGAACAAGGAGGGCACTCTGTTCATTTGAATCTCTTGTCCCGTCATGTTTCAGTCATACCAAACGTATAACAGTACAGTCCACAGTTCTATCCTAGATATTCCAAACACAACACAGAATAACTGTCCAGTCCAATCCAGTCCCATTCAGTTCCGTCCCCGTACCAAACGCACCCTTAGTTTTGATATTATATTTGAAAAACTTTGTACGTTATTAATTAACCATGCATGCATGCATGCATACTTATTACAAAACTCAAATTATATAATATTATATTTCTTTTTTCCAATTGCCAAACAAATCTCGTATCTGGAGCTGCTACCTAGCCAGCTAGCTTCTGTTCAAGAGCTGCCCTTTTTAACTTATAAAAGGCATAGCATTGAAGCACATAAACTGATCACTTCCAATTAAAATAGAGAGAAAAAGACCATAATCACTCACTTCTTGGAAAGGTTTGGCGTTTAATTACTATAGAAACATATATATTTCCCATACAATTCTAATTTCCTTCTCTTTTAAAATTTCTCTTTTGTCATAAGATATATTCTTTATGCATGTCCTTTCCTGTCTTTCTTACTGTTTAGTTATTTTTGGAAAAATCCAGAAATTGGCTCATGCATTAATCAAACCTGTTGACACTAGCTAGTAGGAGTAGTAGCTAAGCTAAATTTTAATTTGAATATCAATTAAGAAAAAGAAGAAGAAGTAAATTATACCCATTTCATACAAATGTGAAAACAGGAGGTCAAATTTAACACAGCTCTTTTCATCAAATAACATGACGTGGTCATTATTTTTTGCTTATTTGTTTGAACTAGGAGGATCTTTATTTATTTATTATAGTGTGAGCATAAAGAGACAAAAGCATTAATTGATGAAGATTCTCTCTCATTCTTTCTAACGTATACACCCTCTCTATATTTTCATGTCATCAGAAGACAGAAAATTCAAAATCAGAAAAGATTGTGAGGGGTTTGAACTTTGAAGAGCTGTGCTATAAATTTGACCTCCTGTTTTCAATTTAATGAGTGGTAATATAGTAATTAAAGAGAAGTTGAAACCATTTATATAAATGGCTTCAAAAAGCAAATCAGGTATCTAAATGCAAAATGGCTTCAAAAAGGCAATTATGTGTTGTGGGTTATGGCCACTTGGCTCTTCTTGAGCCATTGAGCCAACGAGAGTGTAAGTGACTATCCTTAGCACAGCTATGAAAATGTCTTTTTATTATAGTTTTCTAGTTATCTTTTTAATAAATATATTTTCTTGATAAATTGTTTTTTTATTTATAATAAATATACGTTTTCTAATATTATAATATATTGTTTCTTGTCATTTATTACTTTCCAACGATATATAACGACCATCAATTTAACAATTCTATGTAACAAACACATTTGCATGAAATGAGTATAATTTACTTTTTTTTTTCTTAATTGATATTCAAATTAAACTTTAGCTTAGCTACTAGCTAGTGTCAACAGGTTTGATTAATGCATGGGCCAATTTCTGGGTTTTTCCTGAAAACAATTAAACAATAAGGAAGACAAGAAAGGACATGCATAAAGAATATATCACTCTTACAACAAAAGGGAAATTTTTAAGAAAGAAGGATATTATAAAGGGTTTTATGAGCTATCCTTTTACAAGAAGTGAGGAGCTATGTCCTTTTTGTTTGTTTGTTTGTTTTGTTGTTTTCACATTATAGTAAAATAATTAAAGACCCTCCATTTCCTTTACTCATTCCCTTCTTTTTCTATATAAAAAACCACCTCTGCATGAAGTGGAGAGTTATCCTTAATTTTTCTCACCCATCAGTGCATCACACCATCATGAATACTTCATTTTCTTTTAGTTTCTTCAACATCAGTGTTTTCAGCTTCTTCATCATAATGCCATTCTTTATTTCTGCAGCTGCACCACCACCACCATCCCCACCATCAAATTCATATGTGGGGGGGGGGGGGGGGGGGGGGGGGGGGGGGGGGGGTGGTTAATCGATTATTACCAAATTTTTTCGATTAGTCAATATTAAACATATAACCCAATTAAACAAACATACAAAATCAAGTGTAAAGTGCGGAATAATAAATAACACTTGATTTTTACGTGGAAACCCTTCAACAAGGGAAAAATCACGGGCTATCCTTCTAGCCACACACGATCACAGAAATCCACTATATGAGTAAACAGTTACACCCTCAAGTGATACTCGGACTCTCACTCTAGATAACCTCAGGCTATGGACACTACCACTCGCCACTCTTGGTTCAATCCCTAGTGATATCCACTGATACACTACTCTTGGCGTGAGCACCTCTTACTCTACCCGCAGGCCTTTTATAGCGGCTCTTGACCGATGCTTGCCAACCACACCTTGGTTGCAAGACTTCAATGCTTGTGCAACTTCACCCCGAAGCCACAAGACTTTGACTCAATGAAGAGTATAAGGTCTAAGTGAACAATCAATGAATGCTCAACACAATATATGTTAGACCAAACATACAATGCTTAACTAGATGTAGATAATGCAATACAACATCCTAGTTATCAAACAATGCCTACATGTACACACATGAGGTCTCAATTAGTTGTAGAGAAATTCTAACAACCTAATTGTCAAATATATTCACATAAACATTCATAAACTTGACTAGATGCACAAAGTCAACCTAATCATCAATTAAGCATACATGAATATTTATGGATTAGCTATTTAGGCATATATGACATAATAATGCAAGCTATCACAAACAAACACAATCAAATATTCATGAACATTAACTAGTTGATTAAAACACAATTTCTCAACCTAGTTATCAATTAATCACACATGAATATTTATAACCTAGCTTTTAGGCAAAAATGACCTAATCAATTAAGCTATCAAAATACAAACCCAATCATGTTATCAAGACTCATAAATATGCAATAAAGTAGAGTCTAGGTATTAATCATGCAATAAATACCTAATCTAGAGTAAGAAGAACAATAAATGATATTCAAAGAAGTTCTTGCTTACCTAGTCATGAAAAAATGAAGACCCATGCTCATATGATGTTGAATGATGCAAGATGGAGATGGGTTTTGGGTTTGGAGAGTCAAAGATGCTTTCTTGATGCTTTCTCTCTCTAGGAGCTCTAACCTCTCTCTAAAAATGATTTTCCGAGCTCTTGGTCGGCCAAGAAGAGAAGAGGAAGAATATATATGAAGCCCTAGTTAAAACTACGTCGTTTTAAACTTGGGAAACAGAATCCCGTCAAAACCGCTTGCTGGACCGCGGCTCAGGTAAGTGTCCAGACCGCGGTACATACAGCAGTGCACCGTCTAGACAACACCGCGGTTGGGACCGCTTTGCGTGCAAGAGCACAGGTCGCGGTCCACGTCGCGCATGACGCATTGGAGAATACCGCTCCGTGCGCCGCGGTGCAACCAGAGCCTACCGAGCGGTCTAGGCCGTGCTAAAGGGAAAAATCCCTTTTTAACACTCAAGAAAAATGCCTATCTTACATGAATGTTGTGCAAGTGTGAAGTGAGTGAGATGCACACAATGAAGCACAACATGTTAAACATGTTATCAAATGAGATACAATGCAAGATAGAGAAATCTAATGCAAGCTAGTGAGTGTTTTTGAAAAGGATGCACACACATATAAACAATAAGGAACACAAATGCAAGATAAACAAAACATGCATGAAGTGTGTGTGTGCACCTAAACTCTTCAAGAGACAAAGTCAAGTGAGTATACCTTTCGCTCTTGAAGTCATGGAGATGCTTGGAAGCTTGCCAATCCGGACCTAAGCTACCCATTACACAATCATCCCCAATGTGGTGTGGTTTGTCATGAAATAAGCCAATCATAAAATCGAGGTCCTTACAATTTTTTCTTGATATTCATTGATAATCTCTTGTTGTGAATGACATGTGTATGGATGATTGGAAATTGATATGTGTTTATGGATGGGATTATGAGTAGATTAACTTAATTGTAGGATTAGTTATAATCAAATATCCCATTTGTGTGTGTATGTCTTTGGAAAGTCGAAATGGCATGTTAGGATCGATTTGAGTGTTTGTGAGTTTCGGTTGTACCTCGAAGGATGACTAATCCGGGTATGACCATAATCACTTAGCTCCTAAGAATAGATGAAACTTGTTTTATGCATGATCATGCTAGAATAGGTTTTGACTATATGTTCATATGCTTAATGGTAGGGACTAGAGGCACATCGCTCTTCCATGACCCTTTTGGGGAGTGATTAGTGTTTCAAAACCCTTACTAGGGACTAAAGGCACATTGCTCTTCCATGACCCTTTTGGGAAGTAATTAGTGTTTCGAATATCTTAATTGAGAGAACAAGCCCTCAACTTGATCTGAATGTTCTTAATGCCTAACATTCGCTTATATGCACTTATGTATGGTGAACTCGTAAACCCTTGTGTAACCATTATCTTGCATACCTCCTATCCACCCTTTTATCTGTCACATTAAACATCATCCTCACCTTTCCATATTCTTTTGTTTATTTTCTATTTTGCTTTCTTTTCATTTTCCTTGCACACTGCATTATGCACACACCGCACACACACCATTCTCACCACATCCGCATTCTATTTACATTTCTTTCAACAAACACTAGAACATGATCCGGTTGACGGATACCACCTTCCTGCGGAACGATACCCTCGCTTACCGCTTTACTAGTCTTTTACTAGTTTAGAGCACATTGCATAGGAACCTTTAGTATATATATCTTTTGATAATTCACAATTTGGTAACGACACAAAAAGCGAGTATCAGCTTGATTAAACCCTATAAGCCAATCGAATCCAACTTTGGGTTCAGATTATCAACAAAGATGGAGTGCAATCTATCCCTCTAGTAACCTTTTTTGCTGATCCCGAAGTTGGGAGAACTTCTCTCTCTAGAAACCATTCTTAGTTTTGTCATTAATTTGCTTGACGACAAAAACAAACAGTTAAGGTAAAGAGCTAAGTGCTGGATCATTTCAATTGTGTTAATTATCATTTTTTGTTTGTTTGTTTGTTTACTTATTAGATATTTAGGAGTTAGGGAAAGAGAACAACCTCGAATACATAATCTGATGATGTAAGTGTGAACAGCTAAGTACTGGATCATTTCAATTTCTGTCAAGTCCAAATGTTTCAATATGATAAAACTACATATTCATAAAATAAATTAACATTTTCCCATGTGGTAAGATAATGAATTATGTAATGTATAAATCTATCAAAAAATATTTCCTATTAAAACACAATTATGCTACAGGTTAAAAAAAATGAGATGTGATTCAAATCACTCCAAATTTGTATTAATTAAAAAAAACAAATTATAATTGTTTAATTATATATATATAAACATTTTCCAACGAGGACTTTTTAAAATACACACTTTAAGCATCTTTGATGAAATTGCATGTAATCGAATGTTTTTCGATTAGATTTTTTGTATGTATCCTAAGAAAATTAAAATACACATTTAGTAAAAATTTGGATTTTTTTTTGGATTTGAGAACTATTTTTTCTTATTTTTTCTTATATTTCCCAATTTTTTAATGTTTTATCTTCAAAAAAGTCGGAAAAAATTAGTTATTGGTCCCGACAATATTTTTATCTTCTATACAGAAAATCAAATCAAGATTCAATATATATAAATATATATATATATATATATATATATTTTTATAATAGAAAAATTGTATGTATATGTATATATATATAGTCATTTTCCTGTCAGTGCGTACTGATAGAATTATAAAAGGACATTGAATGTGAGCCAATCATTTATAAAAGAGTTTTGACAAGTGCATACATACCAAGTCAAAATATATAAAATAAGTGGCTCACATTCAATGTTCTTATATAATTCTATCAGTGCGCACTTATATGAAAATTATTATCATATATATATATATATATAACACTAACACAAGAGTGCGGGTAGACACCCTACTTAGTCTAGGCCAGTTAAAATCTTGTAGACATCCTACTACTTAGGCCAGTAAAAAATCTCATCAACATTAGCATGTATGCGTACGATTCAACTCCATTTCTTTATGGTTCTATGTAACCCCTAGTCAGACCATAGAAATTAAAGCTCCCATGCCGAAATCCCGTTTCTGATTTACAATACCGATAATCAGTAGGTCATATTCAGACAAAAGGAGATCGAGCTGCCATTCGGGCATGGTTTCATAGTCGGATTTAGAGTACACAGGGTGGTGCAGTGGCATTTGGAAGCTACGGTTACCACTGCCTTGGCGCGACCTTTTACACCTCCGGGTACCGTAAAAGAAAACGGTTTCATCTCTCTCCTCGTGCTGGTGCGTGTGTGTGTATATTCTCTAGTTTGAATGCGTATTATAATGAGAGAGAGGTAAAGAACTGGAGTGCACATAATTTAGTATGACAATATATATAGAGCAAATCACAACCTAAAATTAACAACTTCCCCATAATAGTTGGAGTCGGTTAAGGAGCTTTGTAGTATATGAATTATACAAGTCACACCAAAGCCATACCTGCAGCTATATATTTTAGCTCACCAAACATAGAGATTCTTTGGAAATTCATCAGCCACTTGTCTGCTAGCCATTGTAAGGGGTTGCTCTACGGTTGTCGTAAAATGGGCTCTTGCAACCTGTAATTTGGGCCTTTGTCGAACGAAACTTGTCGACTGTTCCGAAAACCTGCAAAAGAAAGAAACGTGAACAAAAATTGGTTAAGCCCCAATTTTGGCCTTATTTTGTTTGGGCTGAACTTAGGAATGAATGGATTGGGAACAAAGGACTTCAAAAATGAAATTATTTCGCGGATGGTTGAATCATAAGGGGCCGTTTGGTATGGGGTGATCCTTACATGAGAATGAGAATCTGATAACATTCCCATGTTTGGTAGAAGGTTTGGATTTTTTTAAACATGAGAAAGTGAATCCCATGGGAATCACATTACCCTACAAGGGGGTAATGTGAAACCCATCCCAACAGGTGGGTTTCATATTACCCTCCATCTGATTCCCACCGTGGAACCCACCTTCATTAAAAAAAATTGTTTTTATTTTCTTTTCTTTTTCTCAGTTCTTCACGGTGCTAATGAAAATCAAAACCAAAAATCCCCAATTTTATTTTCTTACATTTTCTCACTACCCAAACACCAAATTTTCAGATTTCAAAACCTAATTTTCATAAACTAAACAATACCCAACATCATCAAACACCATCACCTACACAAAAAGAAAAAAATTGCAGGGGCTATGAAGATCTGGAGATGAAAACAAATTGCAGCATAGGGCTTTGCCTCAAAATTCAAACCCGGTTCGTCGCCGCCTCAATGATGATGACGACGAGGAGGAGGAGTGATGATGAAGACGACGAGGAGTGATGACGACGACGATCAAGAACCTGGTCGGAGGCGGCGACGACGGCGACGATGATGACGAGGAAGAGCTTCAATGATGATGACGACGATGCTCAAGAACACGGCCAGAGGCGGTGACGACGACGTCGCTCAAGAACACGGCTGGAGGTGACGACGAGCAACGACGACGTCGCTGAGACTAGGACGACGACAACGACGGCGACTTTGAACGCATCTGAGTTTCCAAAGAAACCTAGATCTAGAGAGAAAGACAAAGGGAGAGAGATGGAAAAAAAAGCAATGAAATGGATCTGGTTTTTTTTTTAACCATAACTTTGAAATTTTTTATTTAATTTTTTACTTTTTAATAATTAGAAAAAAAAACAAATTCCCATGTACAACGAAACACTGATACTTGATATTCCCAGGAATCCGACATAATATTCCCATACGTAACTAAACACATGTATATAAGTTTCCCAGGAATCACATTACCTTGTTTAACTTTCCCAGGAATCACATTATTTTGATTACCCCATACCAAACGGCCCCTAAGAGTTATGCAATTGTTTTCCAGTGATTTGAGAAAGTATTTTGACAGAATATCAGCAAGCAAATTTGCTTTTTTAATTGGAAGAATTCAGTATCCCTTCTTTGTGACAGGAATGGTGTATTTATAGGCTTCCAGAAGCCAGGAGTTACGCAGTTTGTAGGGGATCAAGTCTGCTTGATCATATCCGGAGAATCTCAGTCAAACTCTTACTTCAGTTTAATAACAACCGAAGCCAAACTGAGTTAAACGGTAATTATCTCAACTAACAGACTATTGGATCGACCCGAAACACATGGTCTTGACCCATATTAACTACAGGACCAGTAGTGGCTTGAAGGTTGGGCCTAAGGTCTGTTTTTGGCTACCACACTCATTAGGCAAATCTTTGTGAATATATATATATATATATATATATATATATATATTGAATTTCTTATAAGGGATTCCTTATTTTAATTTGAGTAAGGACCACAATGAAATCACATCGATTTGAATGAATTTTAATATAAATTTTTTTTTGTGGATGATAAGTTTATTGAAATCTACTTATGAATAAAATCTGAGAATTTTTCAAGCACTACAGCTTTCTATTCCGATTATTTCAAATATGAAGTTATCGGAAAAATGGGCGAAATATAGAAAATTCAAGAAAAATAGTTTTAGTGCTTGACAAATACTTAAATTTTATTCATAGGTAGATTTCGATGAACTTATCATCCACAAAAAAAATTCAAATTAAAATTCATTCAAATCGATGTGATTTCATGGTGTTCCTTACCAAAATTAAAATAAAGAATCCCTCATGAGAGACACTTTATATATATATATATATATATATATTTATATTTATATTGAAAAGATAAATGTTATTAAAAAAAATGTATATGGGATAGTTGAAAGAAAAAAATCAATAAATTATATGAAATGGCAATTATGTAATTATAATAAGACTTAGAAACTTGCTTTCAAACAAAATAAGACTTAGAATATTATATATATATATATATATATATATATATATATATATAACTCAGAAAGTTTCTCAAGAGCCCCACCTGGACCCAATGTTGAATGTTGTTTCTAATGTCGGTTAAGTTCCGAAAGTAGTATTAAGAACTTAACCGAATCAACAGTACGTAGAGTTGTTGGAACTTGACTTGTTACTAATTTAGGGATGTGATCATTAATTTGTGAACATGACCAGATACACAATATATATATATATATATATATATATATATATATATATTTATATATATTTGAACAGCAAGCTTATTCAAAAAGGCTATACCTGCCAAAGCACAAACAAGAAACACGAAAGACTAAATAACCAAACGCAACCATGACATCCACACCAAACCTATAAACAACAGAACACATCAGAAAACAAAACTCTACAAAAACAGAACAAAACACCCGCACAAAACAGCCCAGACTGTAGAAAAACAATGGAAAACAGGGGCAATCGAAAAACTCAAGACACAATGGATCTATGTTTAGCCACCAAAGTTTTCACAAGCACACGAAATCTATTGTCATTTTTGACATCCCTTCTAGCAATTAGCTCTAAAATCTCCTTCTTCACCTTCACAATCACATCCTCAAGGTTCCACACATTCTTCTTCTTCTTCTCTTCAAGCTTTTGATGCAATATTGTTTCACTAACGCTAATGCTCCTGGTTTTCATGTTATGGATCCTCATCAAGTTAGAACTTGTCCTCCATATTCTTTTCTTCGATATTCTTGATGAAGCTACTGCTAAATTTCGGACTAGCTCTCTGCCTATAAAACACCCCATCTTTGCTCCTCTTCTTAAGGTTCCAATTTACCATCGGAGAGTCTAATTTAAAGAACTCATAATTAGCTAGAAGAGGATAAGATAGACCTCTCAGATTACCCCTTTCGAGAGCCAAAGAACTGCCCAACTTCCCTTTTGGGGTGTGTTTGGTACGCGGGACGGAACGGGACAAGGTGTGACAACTTGTTCTTGTCCCACGTTTAGCGCGACTTTAGCATGGGACAGGACGAGACAAGGTGGGATAAAAATCACAAAAATTTGTCCCACCTAAGACCCTAGGACAAGTTGTCCCACCCAAGACCCTAGGACAAGTTGTCCCATGACATGGGACAAGTGTCAAAAAGACCAATTTACCATTTAAATGTTTAAACAATTACAAACATATCCAATATATTATATATATTATATATATTAATAATATATATAAATTATAATTACATATAATATATATATATATTATAAAATTATATATAATAATATATAATATATTAAATATATTTTTATATATCTTAATATTTAATAATTTATATAAAAATTATAATTACATATATAATATAATATAATATATATTATAAAATTATATATAACATATTAAAGATTATTATTATATATATTATATATTATATAGGATATATATATTTATATATTAATATATATATATATATTATAATAATATATATTAATATATATATATATATAATACATTATTTATGATATATATATATATATATATATATATATATATGATATAGTATATATTATTAAATATATAATATATTATATATTATTATATATAAATTTATAATATATATTATTAAATTTTATTATATATAATAATATATTTAATATTATATATATAATATATATATATTATATATATAATATATTATATATATATTTTTAATAATATATATCATATATATTATATTATTATATATATGATACATATATATAATATACAGTATATATTATTAATATATATATATACATATATTATAATATATATATATATATTATTATATTTTTTATATGTACAAATATTTAATATTATATATAATAATATATATCTTATATATTATATATAATGATATAATATATCATATTATTATATATAATATATATATAATATAAAATATTAATATATAATATTATTAAATAATTATAATATATTTCAATTACAATATTACTGTTTGTGTAAAATATAATAATATTGTAATTGAAAACAAAAAGTCATTTGAACCACTTGTTTTTGTTAAATATTATAATATATTTCAATTACAATATTTATTTAATATTGTTAAATACGATATATAAAAATTGTTTAATATATTGTTTAATATTAGACAGAATAAGGAGGGCACTCTGGTCATTTGAATCTCTTGTCATGTCCTGTCCCATACATTCCTAACACATCATGGAACAACTATCCTGTCCTGTCCTGTCCAGTTTAGTCCAGTCCCGTCCAATTCCGTCCCCGTACCAAACGCACTCTTGAAGAACCTGAAGTTGGTCCAACAGCAGCAACTACAACAACCTTGAAGCCTAACTTAACATTTTCAGATGAGCTTCTCGTCTTTGCCACCTTTGAAACTCCCTCCTGGCCTAATAAAGTTTTATCCCCTTTCACCTTATTAGAGTTTTCACCCCCTAAGACCTGTGCATTAAAAAACGTCCCCTCCCTACAAACTGAAACAGACAAAGACTTACTAGTCCCAACATCATAGGCCAAGCTGGTCATTTCTTCAGGATTATGCTTAATAAGGGAAATGTTGACTCTCCATTTTCTCCTAACTTCAGAACATTTCCTTTCCTTTTAAAAACACTGCCCTCCTGCTATGTCTCTTTGATCCAAATCTCGACCAAAGAGCTGCTTACTGACCCCATCATAGCCTTATCTGACTTTATTTAAAATTTCTCACCAGAAAGGAAATCTCTTTCATTTTTTTCCACTAACAGATCACCTCCTTTTTTCATAACTGGAAAAACATCCCTACCATCTATTGGATCCACCATAGAAAATCCCAAGAACCTTCCAACCATGGCCTTGTCACCGGAAAACAGTCATCCTCCACCAATATAGAGAACTCACTCCCACTTACCACAACACTGATCTTGTTTGGAATTTGATAACCAAAATGAATCAAAACAAAAACCTTACCTTTGTCTAATCTTTTCCTTTGTTTAGTGTCCCATTCTATAACCACTAGCTCTCCTATAATGTCTCCAAGGTTGAAGAAAAAATCTTCATTCAAATAGTTCAAAGACACTCCCATGAAATTAATCCACACCAGTTTTGACTTGGATGTGTCTGAAGGTAGTCATTTACCCATCGAAGCAAAGTAATCATCCCAATAAAAGTGATTTTTGATGAACCTTGCTGAGCTCTCTTGATCAGTATTAAAGCTCCATAGAATTTTCATATCACCCAAATACGAAGAGGAAAACGATAATCCTCTGCTTGACAAATGATGGGTCACACTTGAGATGTCCGTGAACTCCCTTAGAGTGCCTATTGATAAGAGGGGTTTTATATTGAGAAAGTGAAATTTCATATCGCCGTGTCATAAAAGTTGACGGATGTCGTTTTCATTAGTTGTTTTATAACTTTTAACTCTATCCAGATGATATATTATAATGATAATAGATGTAAAGTCAGCTTCAGTCAATCCATTTCTCTTTTCGGTTTTTAACTCATTGTTAGCAACCCCTCAATGTGATATTACTTTATTAACCTCGACATGAAATTTCACTTTCTCTATATAAAACCCTAATAAAAAAACTTTTAGCGTTTTGCCTTGCCACTGTTTCCTGAAGACGAGTTGATTCAAAACTAAAGACCCAGGCTATAATGAAAAAAAAAAGATCTTTCCTAGTATTAAACAAAAGGATATCTCAGCTACATGTGAGAATTTGAAAATTTTATTTTCCTTCAGACTCTCTTTTTAGTGATAGGTTTGGTGAGAAGATTTCTAATAAAGGTCTGGATAGAGCTTTATCTGTGCTTTCGCCAAACATCTCAAAGAGAAGAAGAGGGAGGAAAAGCCCATATCTGATGAAGAGACATAGCATGAAAACAAGGAGTGTTAGTACTATGAAATTCTGCTGCAACAGAAGCCAGATGCAAAGAAAAAGGTAGTGTGGAACCTTCAGGATGATATTGCAAAGGTGTTTGAGAGATGTCTGGTCCTTGGTTTTGATTTCAGTGGAAAAAGAAGGAGATAATAGAGATTATTGCTAGGAGGAGGGAGGAGAGTGACAATAGGTTTCGTGAGTTGATGAAAAGATTGGTGTTCAATTACAAGCCTATCGGGACATGAGTTTTTCAGTGGGCTGTGTATGGTGATCTCTTTCTTGTTGAAGGCTTCTATCTTCTTTGCAGCTATGTATTGCTAAAAGGGGTTCGAGCTTGGGGGAGTTTTTGTTGTGTGGGGTGTCATCTATTCCTGTGTTATTGTTGCTTTTGGCAGATGTTGGGGGTGAGCCTCTTTTTCTTTTGTTTTTGCTGTACGGGCAGGTCGCCTTGCTCTGTTTTGCTCAGTTTGCTCAGTTTTGTTCTTTGTTTTTCTAGTTGGTCTGATGCATATTGCTGCTTGGGGGCTGTTCGTTTTTGTGTGTTTTGTTAATGTTTGCTTGATTTTGTGGCCTTGTATGGCTTTATCAAATAAATTATTGCTGTTCAAAAAAAAATTCTAAACATAATTTTGGAAAGATGTTAGGCGTGGAAAATGTCAAGTAGTGTAGGAGTGACTAGCTACTTTATATTTTTATTATATTCTTCTTGTTGCTTTTATGTTTTTAATATATTCTTTTATTGTGTTCTCTTTTTATTGGCATGCATAATAGTCTGAATTATTTATATTCATTTTTATGTTTTACATAGCCTAAAGATAGAATTAATCCAGACTATTGAATTAATCTTGAATTAATCAATGGTCTGCTTTGCCAGCATTTGGGGGAATCTCTTTTCCTTGATTATCTTCTGGATCTTCGAGTTTATTATCTGATTTGTCAACCTCTTGATTAGAGATGATTGTTTGTCTTGTTAAAGGCCCAGATTTCACGGAGATACAAAGAATCTCGGATTTACAGTGATCTCGGGGGCATTTCATGTTCGTAATTGGTGAGTTGGTACCAATTCACCGTCTATGATTACTTTGGTGAACTGGTTCTAAATTAATGGGTGACTTGATTTCCGTCTTCGAGCTCGCCGTTGTTTTGTGTAGATGTGACAGGTTTACATCGCCGCTGTTTCATGTAGGTGTGAGGGGTTTACCGCGACCTCTTTGGTATAGATGTGAGGGGTTTACCACCAGACCAATCTCATCTTGTTAACCCTAGTTGTACTCGTAACTATATATACATATTCTATGTTTCAAAAAAAAAAAAACTACACGGATGCTAAATGGTAGTTAAATCCGTATCACAAACCAAAGAGATTAGCCAACATGGAAATTTGTTAGAAATGATAGTCGGGAAAGATTAGCATTATCTTGTTTGAAAATTGAAATTTTAAATAATAGTAAGTCTTGAATGACATCTAAGTGCTGAAAGTCGTAGAGTTGTTGTAATTTGACTTGTTATTAATTTAAGGATATAAAACATTAATATGTGAATATGTGTGTGTGAACATGCCATTATGTTTGTACTCTGTAAGACTATTTAAGTATGAATTTGGCTTATTATTCTTTTTCGATTCTTTCATCTTTGTACTATTTTATTTTATTTATAAATATTATTAAACAAAATCAATTCAGCATAAGAACTCTAAAGTCTAAACAATACATGATATTCGCTGTCAGAGTGTAGTTCAGCTGGTAGATGAACGAGTTTGAGATTTGGATAAATAACTCTCAAGTCAGCACTCGAATACTACTAAATACAAAGGCTTAAAAAAAATACTTGATCTTAAATAGATAGATATCGTAAACAAAAAGAAAAACAATACATGATATTTCAAAAAAATAAAAAGAGCAGTAACCATTATAAAGAAAACACATAAACAATATATTTATATATATAGTCATTTTCTGACAAGTGTATACAGAATGAGTCAAAACAATTGAATCTAATGGTCCATATGCAAGACACTGATGAGAAAATTTTCTTATATAAATTATTCTCACCTCAGTGGGCACTGAGGATTATGGATAAGCACTAGCAAATGCATACAGACTGAGTCAAAACAATTGAATATAATGGTCCACATGTTAGGCATTGATAAATATTTATCGGTGCGAACTGAAGAGAAAATTTTCCTATATATTGATACAGTAAAAAACATAATATTTAAAACGTTAAACAATACACATAATCTGAATTTTGCACCCACCATTTTGTTATCCTACATTAGTTGGTTCCAAGAATAAGATGTTCATAAGTCATAATTTCATCAAATTACTATAATTTAATGGATTAGCTAATATAATATACAAGATTTGTTTCTGTTACGAGAGCGATTTATATATATAAAAAAATTAATAAAAAAAGATAATGTTGATCTTTCCCTACTACTAGTTCTAATAAACTTCCATTACCATTTTGGCTTAACTTATTGGGTTTGAGATATGGATTTAACTACTGTCATTCTATGTCCCTATAAATAATCCGTATACTTACAACCTTCCAGGGTAATTATTTATTTTCGATTTTTGTGGACCACTAGATTAGAATCCAATAATTATCAATCACCCATTTAACTATACAATAGTATAATCCTTGATATAAAATATAAATATTTAAATTTAAAATTTTCAAATTTAATTTTCAAACACACGATAACGTTGGTCTTCCCTAACTAATAGTTCTAACAAATTTCCATTTTGACATATATCTTTGGGTTTGAGATAAGGATTTAAATACTATACGAAATATGTATATAGTTACAGCAGCTAGGGTAATTTTTTTAAATTTTATAAAATTTTCGATTTTTTTGAACCTTTAGATTAGTGTATATATATATATTCGATCACAAATGATATAATTAGTCCTAGTTTAACTAAAATTTCACCCAGTCCCAGCTATATGTAAGTCGCATAAATAGGTCTTTAAATTCTACAAAAATAAATTTATTCTTCGATCTCCTCCTCCTCCTCCTCCCTTTGCAATAATGGGATGGTTGCTAGAAAAGGCTATGGCATTGCTTCATCATGAATCTCTGGACAAATTTAGGTTGTGGGGATTCCATGAAACCCTAGAGAAGTTTAGGTCATGGAAATTCCATGAAACCCTAGAGAAGGTTAGGGTTTATCATTCTAATCATCGTGAAATTTATGCCTCTTTGTTTGCCTTTATCATTGCCTGTTTAATGGTTTTTTGCTTTTGCCTAGCGTATTATGAAGATATTAGTCCCCCGGAATTCGATGTAAAGTCAGCTTCGGTCAATCATTTTCTCTTTTCAGTTTTCAATTCTACATTATTAATCCCTAAACGGGATATTACTTTGTTAACCGTAATATGGAATTTCACTTTCTCTATAAAAAAACCTAATAAAATAATTTCTATGTTTTACAAGTCTTTTCATATTAATGTTTTCTATGGAAATGATTTTCTTTCCGGTTTATCTATCAAACCCTTTAAGCATGAGCAAGAAGAAACAATCCTCATGGTGACAACTGTCTATGCCCTGCCAGGATCGGTTTCTAAACAAGTTGCTAATACAATCGAAGACGAGTTGATCAAAACTAAAGCTCTAAATTTCAATGTAAAGATCCGGGCGGCAATAGTGAAAGACGGGTTCTTAGTTGGTATTAATAAAAAAAAGAGACAAAAAAATATCACAGTCTCATGTGAGAATTTGAAGATGTTATTTTCATCTAATTTTGGGAAGATGATGGGGCATAGAAAATGTCAA
Source organism: Dipteronia sinensis (assembly GCA_033220585.1). Lineage (NCBI taxonomy): Eukaryota > Viridiplantae > Streptophyta > Magnoliopsida > Sapindales > Sapindaceae > Dipteronia > Dipteronia sinensis. The sequence goes on along the minus strand of CM065639.1, from coordinate 4,406,778 downwards.
GTAGTGCAGGTGTGACTACTTTATGTTTTTATTATATTCTTCTTGTTGCTTTAGTTTTTATTTTATTTTAAATATAATCTTGCATTGTGTTCTCTTCTTGGATTCTATTGGCATGCATTAATATACAACTGCCATCAATTTAGCATAATCTTTTTCTTTGGGTTGTTGTCCTTCTTGATCTTTATTTTTGTCAAATAAAAAATCTATTCAACATAAGAAGCTCTATTCAGAATAGAGGAGTGCTAGATACACTCTCTCAACCCATTTTCTCAACATACTCTATGTTCATAAGGTGATATATGGACAACATTTATTTTTTCACATTAAATTTGTAGCCTTCATAAATAGCCTATTTTTTCATTTTATTTACAATATAGACTAACATCTTATTTTCTATCTTACCCTTCTTTTTAATTTTAATATTGTCATTTAATATCAATATATATATATATATATATATATATCAGGTGTATTTCTTTTTAAGACTCTATAATTTCTTTTATTTCTTAAGTGTCTGGTCCCAAATTGAATTGCTCCGATATTTCTTTTCATCAAATTTTCATTACCAAACACTAGTTAATTAGAGTTAAATAGTTTAAAAATATCTTATAAAAACTTTATATAAACCGAATTTCATTATTTTAATTTTTAACATCTGAGGAGAGGAATATGAACTTCAGTTACCCTTATTTGGTTCGCCCTAATTATATATGTGTTTAAGCCACAATCTTTACCTTTCAAGATTTAGCTAATGAAAGAATTTTTGTTTCCTCTATATGTGATTTAATAATAAAAAAATCTGGTTAAATTGATAGGCAAATTAAGTTAACTTAACGCAAATCAATTTTAAATTAAAAGATAAAAAATATGTAGGTATTGTTTAACAAAAGATTTTTTTTTCTTTATTTTATATTTTAAATTTAGATATAGACATTAAGTTTTACTGATCTTGTCTTATGAATTTTTATAATATATTTTAAAACTATTTAACTCTATTTTGTTTTACTATTTATTTATTTATTTTATACAACAACTATCAAGTTAGCTAGTGATGTAAAAAGAAATGTTTGAATAAATTTGGTAAAAAGAGAAATAACTATATAAGCAATACATATATTTACAAAAAATAAAAAATAAAAAACTGATATTAAATAATAATATATTAAAGTTAAAGAAGAAGAGCAATATAGGAAATAAATTGTTGGTTTGCATTGTAAATAAAATGAAAAAAGAGACCATTTATAAAGACTACAAATTTAATGTGAAAAAATTAATGTTGTCCACATATCAACAAATAAACAGAAAATGGGTTGAGAGAGTGTATCTAGCACCCCTCTTCAGAATATATAAGAAGCTGTATTGAAACCTATATTTTGGTAAAAGCACTATAAATTAAAGTCTTTTTTTGAAAACATAAATAACATCATATTTTAAATGTTAAACAGCACGCCTAATTCAAATTACTAACCGACAGAGTTAGGGGACTGTTTTCAAATTACTAAGGGGTCGTTTGTTTTTTTCACTTAAGACTTAATGGGTCTGAATTGAACTCATTAAGTTGTTTTGTTTGTTTTTTTAAGTGGTCAAACAACTTAAAAATATCAAAAAATAACTTAAAATAAAAAGTAAGAAATCATGACTTTTAACTTAATTCTAAATCACTGGATTACAATTAAAATATTCTATTACAAGTCTATCCTCCAAAAAAAGATATATTTCCAAATTTATATTAATTTAATATGGTATAAAAAAATTTCTTTTAACATATTTCTTATTTTAAACATGTTTTAGAAAAGAAAAAAAAAACCTAAATACTTTTCATAATGAAATTTTTCAGAGATTGAACAATTGAATTTCTCTCCTGTCAAATCCCGGTAAGAACTCTTAATTTATTTATTTTTATCTAACTATTAGTATAGTGCTCAATAAAGTTGTCTATCATATTAAGTAGATTTCGTGACTCGAAAATGTTATAGAATTATTGTATATAAAAATTCAAGAACCTTTTTTTTATTTGGTTTCCGGTGCATATGATCCAGGAAACAAAAAAAAACAAAAAAAGGTTTCATGAATTATTTTCACCGGAAACATGGACAACGTATAAAATTGAATTTTTTTTGCCAATAAATTTAACTTAAACTTTGTTTGCAGAACATGCAAAATTATATTCTTTGTTTAACTTTTTCTTTTGTTAAATTAAACTTTGTTTGTAAAAAAAAAAAACCATATAAAATGTTATAAAGAATGATGCATGTTAAATTACTTCTTTTAATTAGTATGGGTATAAATGTACAATTACATATTTTCAGACAGTTTTATTTTCAAAAAACAAACATATTAACAGCACATTCAGATGTGAGGAAAAAAAAAACAAACATGTCATTCAGATTCAGATTTCAGTCCCTATTCAGTCTTCAGAAAAATTCAGCCTGTTCAGTGTTCAGACAAAAAAACAAATGACCCCTAAATTTGAACTTGATATGTTTTTTTTTTCTAACATCTAAATTTATTGTCAATACATTTAAAATTGTCTGAAACTAAATAATTTTACATTTATACCCATGTTAAACAATTATACATATAATATTGAATAAAAAAAATCCAAAAATAATAATTATATATGAACACGATCATGATATTTTTCTTCGAGTACAAATAAACTTCATTTTTACTAAGGAAAAAAAATGTTTTTTTTTTCAAAAAATAAAACGGCCATCAAGAAAACTCATACAAAACACTCTAAAAAATAATATATAAACACATCACCCTAATATCATAATAAAATATTTATATTAAACACCAATATGAGAAGTGATTAGGGTTCTTTTATTCTTGTATCATATATAATTATGATGAAATTGGAAATACGATATATATGAGGATAGTATCAGAAGAAAAAATTTTGTATTTAATACAATTCAGTTATTTGCAATTAAGTAAAAAATCAGGATTTTTACTTTTTATTTTAAGTTGTTTTTTGGTATTTTTTAAGTTGTTTGACCACTTAAAAAAAATAAACTAAACAACTTAATAATTATGATTCAGATCCATTAAGTTTTAAGTGAAAAAAACAAACTACCCCTTAATATAAAAATATTAACAATAAGCAACCAGAGGGGTATACATATTCTAATACCGTAATGTGACTGTTAATCATTGGATTCTAATCAATGGTATACAAAAATATTGAAAAGTTATAAAATTATAAAATAATAATAATTATAATAATAATAACCCTAGTTGTCCATCGGTCCATATTATCCTATATGTTAAACCAAAAACAGTAAAAGCGTACCTATTTGGAAAAATTTTATGTGAGTGCATTCGTCTTCGACTTCGTTACATTGGAGAAGATGCTCTAAAAATTAAAATATCTTTAATGTATCACTATGCTTTCAAATGTGTGTAAAAATCTGTATATAATAGAAGATGTCAAAATTATAAAGGTAACTAAGAAATTGGGGTGAACTTCAAAAATTATTTCTTTAGGAAGACACGACGATATGAGCAAAAGTGACAATTTATTTTTTAAAAAGAAATTAGAAAAAAGAACAAGAGAAATTTTATTAATATTTAATATTTTTTTAATTTTTTTAATTAAAAAACAATGCAAAATTAGATGAAGTGTGCATAGACCATATATTATATGCCTTAGTGCCTTAGTATTGTTTTTTTTAATAATAAAATAATAACTTAAATTTAAAAAAAAAAACCTTGGAGGGCCATAGCCTCTGCTAGCCTCTGCTTGCCTCTGCCATAGTCCGCCCTTGACTGTGATAATTAGTATTAGTTGGTAACAAGTAAGTTTAGCAGATTTATAATACTTTCGAATTAATCATAATTTTTTTCAATTTATTCTATAATTTTTGTGATCATTTCATGTGACAATTAAAGTGGACATATTGGTTTATAGTTCGTTGAGTTTTGAATGAAGTCTTAATTAACTCCATCCCTATCATTCGTTTCGTTTTAAGTTTTGAGTTAAGTTTTGAATGTTGTCTTTACTCCTTTATCACCTCTCTATCTCTATTTGATGGATTTGGAAATTTAAATGAGAAGGGACAATTTAGATAATACAAAAAAACTAAAAAATAAATAGTAAATATACATTTTTTAATGAAAATTTCAACAAAAATGAGATTTACTAAAACAAAAACAAGTAATACATCTAGTTGGGGACATTTATCAGCGTCCTTCAAAACTCTAATTGAAAGCGCGCTTTTTCAATAAAAAAAAATTTAACAAGAAAAATTTACAAGACAAGAAAAATAGCATCAACTACTGTAAGTAAAATCTTGTTATAAACTTTAGATTTACAAAAATGATTTTGACAAAATATTTCTTTAAATTGTTATTGTGAGGCAAAAAATTAATTGACACATGATTATAGATAGCTCTTTTGATGTGACAAAATTAAATTGGGAATTTTATCATTCATTGATTTAATTGGCATGTTATTGTATATATATTAAAAGTATTTTAATTGATAAGTTCACAGTAAAAGATAATAATTTGATATCTATATTACAAATCGAAGATAAATAGAACAAAAAGAAACACATTAAAAAAATATGAATTGGAAATATATATATATATATATATATATATATATATATATATATATATTGAAATTTTCAAGTCAGTACGCATTGATATAACTTCATCTGTGCGTTAGATGTTGACCATTATATTTACATACTTTGACTCAAAGTGTATGCACTTGTCAAAACTTCTCCATAATCGGTGGTTCACATCTAACACACTGATATAAGTTATGTCAGTGCGTACTGAGGAGAAAATGATTGTGTATATATATATATATATATATATATTTATATTTATATATATACAATTTTTCTATTGTCAGTTCGAACTGATATAAGATCCTTGCATGTGGGTCATTGAATTTAAATGTTTTAACTCAGCTGCATACACCTGACAAAACATCTTTTAAATCAAATGATTCATATGTAAAAAACTGTTATATCTTAATAATTCGAGAGAACCATTTAATAATTCTGAGCAAATAATTTTTTTATTTTTTACATTTTTTTTTGAACCGCAAATTAGTATTGATAAACAGAGCATAATACCCAAGCAACAAGCACAAGGAAGCTAAATAGCAACAACAAAACTACCTCTGGACACCACAACATGTTATCCACCCAAAAACAGAGTAAATCAAAAACCAAAACCAAAACAGCCAAAAACCGAAAAGAAGTCACCATAACTACCTCTGGACACCTAAACATCGCAAGAAGAAAAAAGGAAAGTAATACATCAGATATTGCTCCAGGTTAGCAAAACCTCTCCGCTGTCGGAGCCTTTCTTCGCAAGCGAGTCTGCCACAAAGTTTGCAGCTCTTGCACTGTAGCTGACAGACACACTACCCAGCCTTCTCATGAGATTACGAATGTCATAAATCACTTGCAAGTGCTTCAGACTTCCAATCTCGTCATTGTTCACCCAGGACACGGCCACCTTGGAGTCACTTACGATAGCAATGTCTCGGTCCTTCAGTTCTGGTCTCGAGACACACAGCTCACATGCCCTGGCTATTGCCAATATCTCAGCGGTATTGGCATCCTGAATCCCAATATGGTTCGAAAATGTGCATAAGAGCCTCCCAGTATAGTCTCTTAACACCCCGCCTATGCCCGCCGGACCGGGAGTTCCCCTTGCTGACCCGTCCACGTTGAACTTTAGAGAATCGAAAGGGGGAGGAACCCAATCCTCTAATCTCAGAGTTTTCGATTGCCTTACTTCGGAGCAGCTCTCTTTTAAGTTTAAAAGGATCGTGGATATTGTATCCATGGAGCCTTTGCCATAATATTTGAACCACTACGCGATTCTCACCTTTACCATCTCAACTGAGTGTTCTACTGCAGTGTTAATTCCTTTGAAGACTATGTTGTTCCTAGCTTCCCATGTAGTCCATACGACAGCAAAAAATAAAGAACTCCAAGCTCTCCCATACTTCTTTTTTGGACACAAGCCTAGCCAACCTGCCCACCAATCTATCAAAGATGACGGAGGGCAGCAGTGGACATCCCACAATTCATACACGTTGTCCACAGCTTCCAGGTCCAGCTGCAGAGAAGGAAGAGGTGGTTTATGTTTTCAGCTTCCCCGCTACAAAGCGGACACTCCAGACCCGATGCCACTGTCACTCTTAAGTAAAAAAGTACCTCTCTCACCAACACTCTTCCATGGAGGAGCTGCCATATAAAAACCTCGACCTTAGGTGGACAAAAGCCTTACCAAATGTATTTTGAATTTAGGAACTCACTCTGTCTACTATCTTCTAAGCATCTACGGAATGACCCAACCGAGAAGCACCCATTGGGGCAGAACATCCAAGCTATTCAGTCAAAGATCGTCCCTTGAATTTTTATGCAATCCAGACAATCTTGAAAGCTCTTCCATTGCTGAATTTCCCAATCAAACAGCTGTCTCCTAAGAGGGACTTCCCACTCCCAGTTAGACCCAGTCCACCGTCCGAAATCTTGCACAGGCCCAGTTTTCTTTACTGCCAACACGAAAATCCTCGGAAAAACGACTTTGAGAGGTGTCGAATCCACCTTGAGATCATTCCAAAAACTCGCCCTATCACCACTTCCTACCACCACATGAAGACCCTCCCCAAGAATTTGAGCTGAATCCATACCCACTTCAAAGAGCCTATTCACTGCTTTAACAAAAAAAAAAGGAAGTTGTAGTTGGACGTTGCCAGTCCCAGCATAGCTCTTCATAGGAATCCCATACTTTGCACAAATTACCATTTCCCACAATGTTGAGTCTTCATTTCCAAACCTCCACACCGATTTAGCCAATAGACTTTTGTTCTATCCAAAATTGAACCAATCCATAAGCCACCATTACGTTTACTTTTGCACACCGTTGCCCACTTAATCGGATGGACCTTTCTCTTTTCACACCCATCTCCCCATAAAAAACCACTTTGTAGACTCTCTATTTTTTGGGCCACTCCCACCGGGATTTGAAAATTCGACATATAGTACGTTGGAATACTAGACATCATTGATTTTATCAAGATCAACCTACCACCTTTGTTGAGAAATATCCTTTTCCATGGTGCTAAACGATTTTCTAATCGAGACACTAGCTCCTTCCAAAATATTTTCGAACAACGTCTTCCTCCAAGTGGTAAACCCAAGTATGTTATCGGAAGCGAGGCCTCCACACACCTAAATGCTACAGCCCAATTTACCTCTCGGTCTCTAATCCTCTTGCTGACTTTAACCACACAAGACTTGTAGAAATTGATTCTCAGACCCGATGCTAGCTCAAAGCATCTCAAAATCCTTCTAGCATTCAGGAGATAATCCGAATGAATAGTATGGTATCATCAGCGAAATGTAGATGGGAAATGTGAACCAAATTCCCTCCCAAAACCACCATTCTCATCAAGTCTAAGTCATGAGCTTTTCTAAACAAACTACTTAAGCCCTCAATGGCTATATTAAAGAGGAAAGGTGATAGGGGGTCACCTTGGCAGAGGCCCCTTTCAATGCGAAATTGGTCCGTTGGGCAGCCATTCACTAGAACCGAAAGCTTTGGAGAGGAGATACAATGACCTATCCATTTTCTCCATCTCGAACCAAAACCCATACCCTCTATCATATAGTCCAAGAAAGCATGATCCACACTGTTATATGCCTTCTCGAAATCTAGTTTCACTAAGAGACCCCCCGCTTTATCCTTCTTCCAAGTGTGAATTATTTCTTCAGCTATAAAAACTATCCAGAATTTGCCGATTCTTTACAAACGCCATTTGAGTTTCACCTATCACCGAGCTAAGCACTTTCCTCATTTGGTTCACCAACACTTTGGCTAACACTTTATACAAAGATCCCACCAAACTTATAGGCCTAAAGTCTTTCAAAGTTTCCGGTTTCGCAGTCTTTGGAATCAAAGCAACGAAGGTACTATTTAGTTCCTTTACAATCGATCCATCCCTATGAAACTCCTCCAGAAATCTCATGAAATCCTCTTGAATTGAACCCCAATTTTCTTTGATGAAGTTCAAATTAAAGCCATCCAGACCTGGCGCTTTATTACCATCACAACTTCCCAAAGCACTCCAAACCTCCTCCTTGCTAAAAGCTTCCTCTAGGGACTCCCGCTCGACTCTTGTTAACATCTTAAGCTGAAGCCCACTGATAACTGGACGCCTCCAAGAAACATTTTTGTAATGCTCTTGGAAATGTTCGAATACCCCTCTCCTAACTTGATCAGGCTTTAACCTTCTCACACCATTAAAAGATAAATCCCCTAAGAAGTTTGTCCTTTGCCTTCCATTCGCCACACTGTGAAATTTTTTTGTATTTCTATCACTATCAACTAGCCATCTCACCCTAGATTTCTGCTTCCACGAGTGTTCTTCCACACGCAAGGCTGTCCATAGTTCTGAAATTATCTTCTGGCGGTCTTGTCTTAAAGAATCCAACCACCCTTCTTTATCAAGCTTTTTGTCCACAGCGACTAGTCGATCCTCCAAATCTTTTATTGCAACCGAACCTCTTCTGTTAGAAATCAACCATCTCTTTATCCGAAGCTTTCAGACCAATTTCGCATTTTCAAAAAGGATAATGTTAATCTTTCCCAAGTACTAGTTTTAACAAACTTCCATTTCCATTTTGGCATAACCATAACCTCTGGTTTAAGATATGGATTTAACTGTTATATAGAATCTCTACGTACATTTTATCAACAAAAAAATGTACGTATATTAATTTACAGCGTATGTAATTATATCAGCATGAATTTTTCTTAATTTTTTTAATTATTGGATTTTGTGAACCACTATAATATAGGCTCGACACCGGTTCCGGTTTTTTTTAATCTTATATCATAACAACATTATTACATTAGCGGATTAGCCGTGTAAAATTGTAATTTGTAAATATATTTTATTGGGTTACCCACTTACCCGCGAAATAAAATAAAATAAAATAAATAAATGACAAATTAAAAATTAAAATTAAAATAAAACTAAAAAAATGTAAAATTGGTCTTGCACTTAATTTTTACTACAATTAAGTTGCCTACGTATCCTCTTGAGGGTTTAGAGGAATCAAAGGCCACGTAGTTCTTTTACCTTTTATTGCAGGTTGGAGATGGCGTTGACTAATCATTACCTTGATCATTAGTTCGGCTTTCAGCCGGTTCGTCATCTTTAAAGAAATCGTACGGTTTCTCCTGAACGATTTCTTGTTGTCGATATTGTGCCTTCGTCCAATCTTCGACACAAGCTTGCATCTGAAGTAGGCTCGACGCCGGTTTCGGTTCCGGTTTTTTTTTTAAATCTTATATCATAAAAACATTATTACATTAGCGGATTAGCCGTGTAAAATTGTAATTTGTAAATATATTTTATTAGGTTACCCACTTACCCACGAAATAAAATAAAATAAATAAATTAAAAATTAAAAATTAAAATTAAAATAAAACTAAAAAATGTAAAATTGGTCTTGCACTTAATTTTTACCACAATTAAGTTGCCTACGTATCCTCTTAAGGGTTTAGAGGAATCAAATGCCACATAGTTCTCTTACCTTTTATTGCAGGTTGGAGATGGCGTGGACTAATCATTACCTTGATCATTAGTTCGGCTTTTCAGCCGGTTCGTCATCTTTAAAGAAATCGTACGGTTCTTCCTGATCGATTTCTTGTTGTCGATATTGTGCCTTCGTCCAATCTTCGACACAAGCTTGCATCTGAAGTGATTTTGGACTCATAAGGGATCGTGTTGGGTCTAAAATATTCCCACCGGCAATGAACTGTTGTTCCACTGCCACTGTAGAAACTGGTGTTGAAAGGATATTTTTGGCTATCATAGCCAAGATTAGAAAGTACCTTTCATGCTCATTCCACCAGTGTAGGATATCAAATTTTTTAACTTCAGTGTCTTCTATCAACTCAAAAGAGGTACTTAGATAAGATTCAAGCTCGGAATATGTGGTGGAGCTTGATGAAGAAGAACCTCGTAATTTTTTAGTTTTTTTGGATAAAAGGTTATACCCTAAACTAATAAATCCAGAGGATGATGAGGAACGAGATACATTTTGAGTTTGTGGAACATCTATGTTTAGTGATGGACCATAAACTCTAAGATATTTATCATATAAATCATACAATAATTTCTTAACCCTAGGACAATACATATCAACATCATAATGTTTTTTTAAACCTTGTTCATAATAAGCAGATAGATAATCAGGCAAAATTTCTAATCTACAACGTGGATCAAAATACATGGCAATCAAATAAATATTTGGAAATTCCTTATAATATTCTAACAATTTTTCATTCATAGCAGTAACAGACTCATGTAATTGTAAGTCAGATTCACAATGAGCAAATGCACCAGCAATATTTAGACTCTCAATAATAAATAAATTAGTTGTAGGATAATAAATACCAGATAAATTATTAGTAGCAGTATAAAAAACTTTTAACAAACCACAAACATTGCTACAAACATCCCAATGACTTTGATAAAGATTAATATGACTAACATGATATTGAATAAAAGTAACTAATAAATCCCTATATTCATAACTTCTAGCAAGCAATTTATAAGTAGAATTCCAACGTATTGAAACATCACGAGGAAATCTAATGACACTTCTACCATTTTGTTTACAATATGCTGCACATACTTTCATTACAGCAGGATGTTTTCACAAAAAATAGAGGGCATCTTAATTGGTTGAATAAATTGTTCAAGAGTTTTTAATCATTTTTGAACACATAAATTGAAAACATGGCATACACATCTTTGATGAAAAAATTTACCACAAAGATAAGGTTTGCATAATTCAATTAAAGCATGAATAGTAGTGGTATTACTAGAAGCATTATCAAAACCAATTGCAAGAATTTTGTTATCAATTTTATACTCTGCAAAAATTATTCTAAGCTATCTAAAAATATTAGCAGCAGTGTGTTTATCATCAAAAACTCTAAATGCAAGAATTCTTTTTTGGATAGTCTATGCATTATTCATATAATAGCAAGTGACACCTATATATGAATGCATTTGCCAATGGTCACTCCATATGTCGGCACATACGGAACACGACCATTGTATTTTTCAAAAAAATTTGTCAACATTTCCTTTTCTTTTTCATAAATCTTTTCAAGTGTTTCTGTGAGCGTGGTTCTAGGAACACAACATGCAGCAGGATTTAATGCTCGTGGACAATATTTATTAAAACCCATTTTTTCACCAAAACTAAATGATAAGTGTTCTATTGCAACCATTCTAGCTAATTCTTTTCTATTTTTTGCATCACTACATTTAAATAATTGTTGGTTAGGGTTAGCGTACCTGGAAATTTGAGCTTATGAACTCGATCTGGCCTGTGCGTCTAGATGTACATTAGTTATATGTTTCCGATATGTGCCATATCCTCCAGATTTGTACCATTTAAATACTTTTTGCAGTAATTGCAAATCACTATAGTGCTTCCATCTTCTTGTGTAACTTTCTTCATATGGAGTACGAAGAGATCAGATTTAACCTGCTTCGGTAACTTTTCCCTCATATGTGGATCAAAATCAAAATCTGGAGAGGGGTTGGGATCATCAGGCCCATCAAGGCCAAGATCAGGCATGTTTTCTGATTGGCTTGTCAAATGGGGGGGTGGCATTGGGATCGGGTTCAGAAATTCTTAGAGAATGATGAGATTGAGGAAAGTTTAGGCATAGGTCTTCGACATAAACTTAATGTTGTAAATACTCGTGATAGGCACGGTTGTCATGACCAAGATTTTCGGTCATACGACCCTTACCTTTCATAGAAATGGAACGCCTGGGACCCTCACCACTTCCACTTGCCATTTTAAAAATTGAATTGTAAAATTTCTTGAACAAACAATGTTAAAAAATTAATAAAAATAAATGATTAAATGGTTGGAAATAAATTTGGAAGAAAATTATTTAGTAATTGCAATTTGTAAATAAAATAAATTGGAAATAAAATAAATTGCAAATAAAATAAATTGTAATTTAGAAATTTAGTAATTGCAAATAAAATAAATTGTAAATAAATGAAATTGAGAACTTAGTAATTGACTAATTGTAAATTAAATAAATTGGAAATAAGATAAATTGCAAATAAAATAAATTAGAAACTTACAAACTTAGTAATTGTAAATAAAATAAATTGGAAACTTACAAACTTAGTAACTGCAAATAATATAAATTGAAAACTTGGACTCTTGGTCTTGGAGAGGAGTGTGGAGAATTGAAAATTGAGAGAGAATTGAGAATTATAGAGAATTAGAGAGAATTGAGGAAATTGGGATGGGAAAAAATGAAGGGAGGGGTAGTATTTATAGAATGAAAAAGAAAAATAAATTTTTTTTTAAAAAAAAGTCACCGTTGGAGGGCCCAACGGTCTGCTAACGTCAGCAGGCCGTTAGGCCCAACGGTTAAAAAAAATTTTAAAAGGCTGGAACCGGAACTGTTTTTTTCGGTTCGGTTCCGATTCGGTTTGCCTACTATAATAAAATCCAATGATTAACAATCACCCATTTAATATAGAATCCAACGATTAACAATCACCCATTTAATATATATATATATATATATACACATAAATTTTCAAGTCAGTACGTACTGATATAACTTCATCAATGCGTTGGATGTGGACCATTAGATTTACATACTTTGACTCAAAGTGTATGCACTTGTCAAAACTTCTCCAAATCAGTGGTCCACATGTAATGCACTGATATAAGTTATATATCAGTGCGCACTGAGGAGAAAATGATTGTGTGTGTGTGTGTGTAAAATTTGAGAATTTTTCAAACACTACAAATATTTTTCTTAAATTTTCCTACATTTCACCTATTTTCCGATACTTCATATTTAACAAAATCGGGATGAATAATTGTAGTGCTTGAAAAATTCTTAAATTTTTTGATTAAAATAAGGGATTCTTTATGAGAGATTTACTCATATATATATATATATATATATATATTGAAACATTAAAATTTAAATTTAGATTTCAAAAAAGATAAAAGTACTGATCTTTCCTAACTATTGGTTGAAATAAATTTCCATATATATTCTATCATGAATGATACCATTAGTCCTAGTTTAACTAAAATTTCACCCGGTCACAAATTTAGATTGTCTGGATTCCTTAAAACCCTGGAGAAGTTTAGGTCATGGAAATTCCATGAAACCCTAGAGAAGGTTAGGGCATGGTATCATTCTTATCGTATTCAAATATATGCCTCTTTGGTTTTGAAATTAATGTTAGGGCGGTTTTTTTCTTTTACCTTAGCGGATATTATAATGATATTAATACTCTGGAATTCGATGACAGGTCAGCTTCGGTCAATCATTTTCTCTTATCTGTTTTCAACTCTACATTAATAACCTATAATTTTCTCTATTTTGGAGACTGAAAATAGAATATTCTTGGAATATTCTATCTCTATAAATTTACTACTCCAATAATTCTCTATTTTACAATCTCCAAATAATAAAATATTAATATTTTTCAAACTTTCTTTAATAAAATTGTTTTCTCTTTATTATTTTAGATAATAATTTACTCACTTTCATTACACTAAAAAATTTCTAATCTTTTTCATAATTAGCCACACCTAACTATTTTTACTTGTAATGATTTTGAAATAATTTTTGAACATTTATATTTTTTGCACTTAATATTTTTTACCGAGAACGCAACGAGACTAGAATTATGGAGAAAGATTTGCACTATTGGACATCTTAATGTTAATATTTTGTTTTAATGAATTATTTAGAGTTAATTATTATGATTTATGTTAATTACATATTGTTAACCGGAAAATTCACTCAGGGAGTAAAATTCCAATCAACACCCTCAACCACTGCCGATAGGTGGCAGTGGGGTAGGTGCCTTCGGTACCGAGATTTTATGCTGGAGAAAGAAAGGTAAATCTGTAATAAGAGAAAGTGCCAAAGGAGATGTATGTGGATATAAAAAGAATGTCGTTATTTTATTAATCACAAGATTGTTCTATAACAAAGAAGAAGATTTTGATTACAATATAAAATCTATCACTTTCTCATCTCTCTCTACACAGAATGGTGATGGCGAAATCGTTCGTGTCGATAAGTGGCTATAATTCTTTCAATGATGATTTTTAGCACCTTTCATTGTTTCAGAAAACTCCAGCAAAAGCTTCTGAAAGATCTCCCTAGAGCTACCCCTCTCTCGTCCTTCATAACCGTATTTATAGATCCTTTTACTCCTCAAAATCCGGTCATTTATTGAGAAATATTTGGAATCCTTTTTTAGGCTTTGAAAGACGTTGAGTGAAGCTAAAGGCGCGAGATTTGATCCCTCAAATTACTGTAGCATTTAAATTTTGATTCAGTTGACCGTTTGGTCTCATTTAAGACGCTTTAAATGGCGAAGAAGTCAACTTTTCTCTACCGCGTTTCTTGGAGGAGAAAAGTGACTATGTATCCTGATGGAGTGGTACACTGATGTACCGGTCTACTCTTACTGGTGTGATGCTTGTTCTGTATCTCACTGGCATGACGCTTGTTCTACTCTGTACCACGATGGCGTGGTACACTGATGTACCATTTTTCTTTGCTGGCGTTCTTCTTGCTTGGCGGATAGGATGTTCATCTTGGTTGGGTTCTAGGCTGACATCGAGGTACTTGGGTATCAGGTAGATGCCGTAGTACTTATGTGCCAGGTAGGAGGTGTTGGGTACTTGCGAGGTACTGAACATGTGGTATCGCGGTACTGGCTTCACTTGGTATCAGGAGTTATGACACGAAGGGTACCTGTTCTTCTTAAATCATAGTTCTGGTGCTTCATCTGGTACCAGGTAGTCGTGGCAGTCATGGTTCTGGCTCTACCAGGTATCGATTATTCCTAGATCGCGGTATCGATGCTTCCGGGTATTTGGGAGCTGGGAATGGTCCCAACCAGGTAGTAACTCTATGGAAAATTCTCCTTTGGACCCCTTCCAAAAAATGTTGTTAACAGAAGTTCCCCCTGACTTGAACACCGATGCCAGGTTGGGGTTAGAGTCAGCATTTGTAACGCTTGGAGAATTTTCCATAACCGCTTTTTAGAATAAAATCCTTCTTTTGCACACCGATTTAATGGGTTTTCCACGAGTCCTGCCAGGATAGGCTGAATTCAAAACAGAAAAGATTAGGGGGACGCGTTACTCGAAACCGTTTTTCCCACGACTCTGATTATCTCGAGTCATTAATTATCCTTTCTTCCCACTGCAAGTAACCGTTTTCTTTATAAATACCTCAACCCATCTCTTCCTTCTTCACAATTCACTTAAAGTTGCTCTCTTCTGTTCTCGCGAAATTCCCAAGTCTTGCAAAACCTAGCTTTCTTGAATATATGCCTTCTTCCTCTCAAATCCTCTGTAAGAATCTCACTTTTATGATTGACTTATTTCATGACAAATCACATTGGGGATGTTTATGTAATGGGTATCATAGGTTCTCCAAGTGTGGTTTTCTCAAAGACATGCTTGCGGTCATCCCAAAGAGCTTCAAGAGGTACTCCATTTGTGCTTAACCTTCTTTGAACAGATTTTAGTTGCACACACTCACATCTTATGCATTTTTATTGAGATGCATTTATTGTTGCACACTCACATCTTATGCATTTGTATTGACATGCATTGATTGTTGCACACACACACACACACACACACTAACATGCATTTGAGTTGTTATACAATTGTGCCTTATTGCTTTCTTATGTGTGCTTTCATTGTGTGCTTGATGTGTTGGGTTTTCACTTTGAAATACCCTAACAATACGTTGAGCTGGTCACTGCGCGGGTAGGCTACCCACGCAGCACCCGCGCACTAAGGTCTGGACTTATCTAGTAAATGTGCGGGTGAGTGTGCGGGTCTATACCCGTGAACTACGCTGTGTGTGTGCTGTGAATCATCACAGTGGTGCGATTCCATTGTATCACCGATGTGGCATCATTGTGGGTGCGTTGTGTCTTACCACAGCTTTGTGGTGGTATGCAAGAGTAAGAGCGCGGGTAGGAGACCCGCGCATTGCGCTATTTCTGGGGCAATTTTATCTTTTCAATGGTATCATTTTTCCCTACTATAAATACACCATCTTCTTCCCCAATCAAATTGAGAGCTTTGAAATTTATTACCTTAGAGAGAGAAAGTGACTCTAAGAGAGAGAGAGAGTTCCAAGAACCCACATTTACTTAACTAGTCACCAATCCATGTGCATTTAACATTTCACAAGCATCATCTCATCATGGATTCGTCTTGCGTTCTTTGACTAGGTAATTTCTACATGTCCTAAAGTATCTTATTTCATCATTATGACTGTTTGCCTAGGATTAGCATTTATTTGTTGATTAAATGCATGTCACTTTGCTTAATGTTATTTCTAACATGTTTGAGACATTGAATGTTGGTTGAGTTTGGTTGAGTTTGGTTTTCATTGATAACTAGAATTTAGGACCATTTTGCCCTTTAGCTAAATATCTATGCTTTGCATTTAGATATTGTTGATTATGACTCTTTGATTGCATTTGTTAATTGCATTTATTGTCTTTGCCATTTTGTGTGACAACATGTGTTGATATGGCTTTGTTTGATGACTAGATTGTAGATTTGCATATCTATATCTAGTTAAGTCTTTATGTGCATTCATATAGACATTGATATCTAGGATTTGTACTTATTGACATCATATAATCCTTAGATAAGCATTTAGTGTTGCCTAACATTATTTGCATTTTGAATATTAATATATTCATATAGGTTGTTGATCTCTTCTTGAGAGTTAAGTCTTGTGACTACCGGTGTGTAGTGCACAAGCAAGTTAAGTCTTGCAACCAAGGTGTGGTTGGAAAGTAAAGTGATCAAGAATTCACTATAAAGGCCCTTTGGGTAGTAGTGGTGGGTTAGTGACCGAGAATGGTGTGACTAGAGGTCAACCTAGGTTCTAAACATCATTACAATAGTGGATTTGAGGATCGGTGTGGCTAGAAGGATAGCCCGTGGTTTTTCCCTTATTGAAGGGTTTCCTCGTAAGAAATCAAGTGTTATTTAATTTCTACATTTTACACTTGATTTTGTATGTTTGCTTGTGGGGTGATTTTTTTTTAATATTAGACACACGCTTTAGAGTGTATTTTCAATTGGTATTAGAGCGGGTTCCTAGACATACCTAGGAGATCATTGCTATATTTGTGTATCTTGCATTTGTGTGCATTTTGTTTGTTGCATTCATTTGCTTTCATTTCACCTAAACACTATGTGTGCGAGTGAAACACTTAGAGGGGGTATTACTATGATGACCTCTAATGTTGAGAGGAAGATAGATGACTCCGATGAGGAGATGACTCTCATGGTGGAGAGATTTAGGAGATTTGTGAAATCTCAAAAGAAGGGTTTGACCTCCAAAGTCAACGAGGAAAAGAAAATGTCAAGGAAAAGTGACCCTTGCCTTAAATGTGGTGGAATTGGCCATATTGCCTCCAATTGTAGCAACTTGAAATACAAGAAGGGAGGAGTTAGTATGATTGCTAATTGGTGTGATAGCGAAGTTGAAGTAGTTAAAGGAAGTTCCACAAGCTCGGTTGAGTGTGAGAACAACTACTCTGCCTTTTCGGTCTCCTACTATGAAGAAGCTCAAGTCGTCACTAAGTGTTGGTCACTTGAAGGATTCAAGAAGGATGACTTGAAGTGTGAAGGCCAAAGTGGAGCAAGATTGAGAGAACCTAGTTTTGAAGATATGATTCTCATAAGCACAAGTGGGAGAAGCTTCGATAGTGTTGATTCATGCTCCGGATACTCTTGTGATAATGTGGTGGATTATCGAGAATTGATTAATTCCCTTCAAAAGTCTGTGACGGAGAAGAAAAATTATATCCTTAGATTGGAAAAGGATAATCTTCAACTACAAGTGTCACTTGAAGGATTCAAGAAGGATGACTTGAAGTGTGAAGGCCAAAGTGGAGCAAGATTGAGAGAACCTTGTTTTGAAGATATGACTCTCATAAGCACAAGTGGGAGAAGATTCGATAGTGTCGATTCATGCTCCGGATACTTTTGTGATAATGTGTTGGATTATCAAGAGTTGATTAATTCCCTTCAAAAGTCTGTGAAGGAGAAGAAAAATGATATCCTTAGATTGGAAAAGGATAATCTTCAACTACAAGTGTCACTTGAAGGATTCTAGAAGGATGACTTGAAGTGTAAAGGCCAAAGTGGAGCAAGATTGAGAGAACCTAGTTTTGAAGATATGACTCTCATAACAAGTGGGAGAAGCTTCGATAGTGTTGATTCATGCTTCAGATACTTTTGTGATAATGTGGTGGATTATCAAGAGTTGATTAATTCCCTTCAAAAGTCTGTGAAGGAGAAGAAAAATGATATCATTAGATTGGAAAAGGATAATCTTCAACTACAAGCCAACATGACTCACTTGAATGATGAAGTGAGATGTGTAAAAGAAAGTGAAGGCAAGTTAAAGATATAACTTGAAGATGCAAGAAGTACACTTACTAAGATGACTTCGGGTCCGAAAATGATTGGCATCCAATTGAAACCTGTAAGTTCCTTATATTTTGATTGGCTTATTTCATTGACAAACCACATTGGGGATTATTTTTTTGTAAGGGTAAATTAGGCATGTTGGGTGTGATCAAGCTTCAAGGACATCATCTCTCTCAAGAGCACTTCAAAGGTACCTCACTTGTTTAACTTTCTTTGAAGAGATCTAGTTGCACACACTCACTTGCATGCATTATGCTCTTATCTTCATGTAATTGAATGATGTATTGTATGCCTCTTCTCACACTCCACACTTGCACTTTTTACACATCACTTAGTGTGTTGAGTTTGCCCCGAAAAGAGAATTTCTTCTCTTAGCGCGGCCTAGACCGCTTGGCAAGACATGCTTGCACAGCGGCATACATAGCGGTATACCTCAGTAGGGTCATGCTTCCTGTACCACTTCCTGTACACTTGCACGCATAGCGATCCAAGTCGCGGTGTTGTCCAGTAGGCCTCTGTTGCCCATACCGCGGCCTGTGCACATGCATGCACAGTGCCTTACACCGCGTTGTTGTCCAGACGGTGCACTGCTGTGTGTACCGCGGTCTGGACACTTGCCTGCGACGCGGTCCATCAAGCGGTATTGACGGGTTTCTGTGCCCTAAGTTCAAAACGTCGCAGTTTTGACTAGGGCTCCTTTATATATATTCTCTCTTCTTCCTTGCTCATTTTTGGTGAGTTCAAGAAGCCATTTTTGAGAGGCCAAGTTTCCCTTAGAGAGAGAAACTCCCAAGAACTCATCTTTACTCAACCAAACACAAATCCATGTGCATCTAACATCTTACAAGCATCCTCTCATCATGGATTCTTCTTGCTTTCATTGACTAGGTAACTTGACCATGTCCTAAATCTCATTGTATTTATTTATGTTCTTGTTTGCCTAAGGTTAGCTCTTTTATATGATTTTACTGCATATCTTTGTGTTTATTGGCATTTATAACATGTTTGAGTCGTTGTTTGTTGGTTGAGAGCTTTGTTCGTTGATAGCTAGCATTTAGGACGATTTTACCCTTCTGCTAAATCTTCATGCATTTGCATTTAGATATTGATATCTAGGATTTGCATTCATTGACATCTTTAAATCCTTAGATAAGCATTTAGTGTTGCCTAGCATTAATTGAATGGTTGAATATCTTTTACATATTCACATAGGTTGTTTAACCTCTTCATTGATTGTTAAGCTTTGTGACTAAGTGGGTTAGTGCACAATCTTGTGGTCTAGAATCACTATTAAAGGCCCGTTGGGTAGAGTGAAAGGGTTAGTGACCAAGTAGGTGTGACTTGAGGTCAACCTAGGTTGTAAACTTTCATTCAAATAGTGGATTTGAGGACCGTATGTGGCTAGAAGGATAGCCCGTGAGTTTTGCCCAGTTGGAGGGTTTCTCACGTAAATCAATCCTTGTGTTTTTATTGTTTTCCGCATATTTACATTAGATTGATTGATTGCCAATATGGGGTAGGACTATTAAAATTGATTAAGTCGAAAAGTTTGTAATAAATCAACTAAAACCTATTCACCCCCCATCTAGGTTGTATTAGACACACTTTGTGTATTTTCAATTGGTATCAGAGTGGGTTCCTAGATACACTTAGGTGATCCTTGCTCTTTGTGTGTCTTGCATGTTGTTTGTGTTTGTTGCATCATTAACATTCATCTCATTCATACCCAAACACTATAAGTGGGAACGAAAGTGGTAATGAGGGAGCCTCTAGCACAAGACCCCCTTTGCTCACCGGAGTAAACTATGCCTCTTGGAAAGGCAAGATGGAGTCTTACATTTGCCAAATAAATGACCGAGTATGGATGGCAATTGAAGATGGCTACACTCCTCCGGAAAAGACTCTTGCAGACGAAAGTGTAGTTCCCAAGCCAAAGTCCGAATGGTCAACTCAAGAGTTTGAAGCATCCAAGTGGAACAACAAGGCTATGCATGCCATTCTTTGTGCAATGGATGACGATCAGTACAAATTGATCCAAACAACAAGAATTGCAAAAGAGGCATGAGAGATTCTAGAGACGGCCCATGAGGGAACCGAGGTAGTTAAGGACTCCAACCTTCAAGTCCTCCAAACACAATTCGAGCAAATTAAAATGGAGGAGGATGAGTGCTTCAATGACTTTCAAGTGAAGTTGATGGACATAGTCAATCAAAGCCATCAACTTGGTGACCCCTATTCTGATAGGAGAATCAAGCAAAAAATTATTAGGTTGCTTCTAGCAAGATTTGAGTCAAAAGTGACGGCTCTTGAGGAGAACAATGATTACAAAAACATGAAGCCAAGTGAAGTTATAGGAAGACTTCTAGCATATGAGTCTAGGTGGACTCCTACACCTACGCCTCCAAAGAAGCAAAATAGTATTGCTCTGAAAACTTCCAAAGTAGAGAAAGAGGAAGATGACTCAGATGAGGAGATGGCCCTCATGGTGAAAAGATTCAAGAAGTTCATCAATTTTGAGAAGAAGGGATTTGGATCCAAAAGAAAAGAAATGAAGAAGAAGACTTCTTTCAAGAAGTTTGAGTCAAGTGAAGACAAGCCCACAAAGAGGGATTCAATGCTTCGAATGTGGAGGTTTCGGACACATCTCCACGGATTGTGGAAATTTAAAGAACAAGAAGAAAGGAAAGGCCATGGCCGCCACGTGGAGCGATGGTGATGACTTGGAAGAAGAAGGAGAATCCTCAGATGATGAGGATCATGTGGCAAACTTTATTGCCTTCGCATATTCTCTCAAGAGTAAGGAAGCAATAGATGATGAAGAGGTAGAGAAACAAAGTGAAGATGACTCTAGCGATGGTGACTCTTCATCCCATTCAACAAATATGGATGTAGGAGGAATGGATCTTGAAGGATTCATTGAGCATTTTCAAAGCTCAAGATTGAAGATGAAGAAAGAGATTCAAAGGCTAAAAAGAGAGAATCTCAAGCTATCTACCGAAGCTACTCACTTAAATAAAGAAGTGAAGATAGCCAAAAGGAATGAGGAATTGATGGAAAAGGAGCTTGAAGAAGCTAGAGAGATCATTGCTAAGATGACTTCAAGCACGAAGAAACTTGACCACATGTTAGGAGTTGGCAAGAGGCCAAGTGATAAGAAAGGTCTTGGCTATGAAGATGACAAAGAGACCTCATCCTCAAGCAAGACTGTGTTTGTCAAGAGCTTGGATAACAAAGAGCCTTCACCTCCACAACATCCCAGGAAGAAGATTGAACTAGGAGAGTGCTCTAAGGATTCCCAAGTCAAGGTGGCACAAGGGAAACAAGCTCAAGCTCAACCTACAAGGGTTTAACAAGCAAGCTTTCCTCAACCCAAATATCACCAAGCCAAGAATCAATTCATGCAATCTCAATCAAGGAAGCAATTCATTCCAACTCAACAACAAAGGAGGAGAGAACCAATCCAACACCAAAGACAAGCTCAAATGCATGGGAAAGCCCATTTGTACTCACAAGGGCATGGTATGTCTTCTTATTTTATTCCCACTTGTCACTTTTGTGGTGTTGATGGTCACATTAGACCTAATTGCTTCAAATACATTGAAATGTGTAGAATCAAGAGCATGATTGAAAGAAATAGAGCTAGAGCCAAAATGCATGTTCCTAGGAAATCTAGAGCCAATTTGCATAATCCTAGGAAATCTAGAGCCAATGTGACTAATACCACTAGGAATGAGAACATTTCACCTAGGTGGATTAGAAGGGATGACTATTTTTGCTATGTGGCTCAAATTGCCTTGAAAGCAAATGCCTCTAACACTTGGTATTTGGATAGTGGGTGTTCTAGGCATATGACAGGGAACAAAAGTTTCTTTAAATCCCTTGTTTTGGAAGATGGAGGATTTGTCACCTTTGGTGATGGATCTAGAAAGAAAGTCATAGGGAAAGGAACCATTTCCATTCCCGATTTACCCTCCTTGTCCAATGCTTTACTTGTTGATGGTTTGCAAGCCAATCTTATAAGCATTTCTCATCTTAATGATGATGGACTCTCCGTCTTGTTTAACAAAAATGATTGCTCTATTTTAATGCCAAATGGACAAACCTTGCTAAAAGGAAAGAGATCTAGTGACAATTGCTATTGTCTTGAAGCTAGTGCTATCTCTTGCAATATGTCCAAGTGTGAGGAAGTTGAGTTATGGCATCAAAGACTTGGCCACATGAACTATCGAGATTTGAGGATCTTAGATAAGTTCAAGGTTGTGCGTGGCCTCCCTAAGCTTGGGAAGAAAGTCGATGGCGATTGTGGACCTTGTCAACAAGGGAAACAAACCAAAAGTATGCACAAGAAAGGCAAGTATCTCGCCACCAAGGAGCCATTAGAGCTTCTACATATGGACCTTATGGGTCCCATGCAAACCGAGAGTCTCGGTGGCAAGAGATACATTTTTGTTTGTGTTGATGATTTCTCTAGATTTACATGGACATATTTTCTTAGAGAAAAATCTGAAACATTTGAAAATTTTAAAATGCTTTGCACTAAAATTCCAAATGAAAAGAACTCACACATTAAAAGCATTAAAAGGATTAGGAGTGACCATGGGAGGGAATTTGAAAATGCTTATTTTGAAAGCTATTGCAATAGCTTAGGCATTTTCCATGAGTTTTCGGCTCCTAGAACTCCTCAACAAAATGGGGTTGTTGAGAGGAAGAATAGGGTCCTTCAAGAGATGGCCCGTGTGATGTTGCTTAGCAACAATGTCCCTAGGAACCTTTGGGCCGAGGCCGTCAATACGGCTTGCTACATAGGAAATATAGTCTTCCTAAGGCCCGGTACTAGGCAAACCTCCTATGAATTATGGAAGGATAGGAAGCCAAATGTTAGCTACTTCCACTCATTTGGGAGCAAATGCTACATTCTAAATGACCGAGATCAACTTGTCAAGTTTGATGCCAAGAGTGATGAGGGGATTTTCATTGGCTATGCCCTTAATAGTAAGGCCTATAGAGTTTTCAATTTAAAAACTCGGAGTGTCATGGAGTTATCTAATGTTGTCATAGATGATTGTAGGCCTAAGACTAGAGACCATGATGAGGAGGTCATTGTGCTTGATGATTCTTCCTTGGAGAAGAATGGTGAGACTTCAATTAATGTGAAGTCAAGTCTTGATGAAGAGGTCATTCAACCTCTTGATAGAGATCCATCTTTGGACTCTAAAGAACCCGCTCCATGGGTTAGACATCTCCACAACAAGAATGACATTCTTGGAGATATGAATGAGGGTGTTAGGACTAGGCGTCAAATAGCTAATCAAATTAGCTATACTTGTTACACCTCTCAAATTGAACCCAAAAAGGTTGATGAAGCCTTGAATGATGAATTTTGGGTTCTTGCCATGCAAGAAGAGCTAAACCAATTTGAAAGAAATGAGGTTTGGACTCTTGTTCCTAGACCCAAAAATACTAATGTCATAGGCACCAAATGGGTATATAGGAATAAGTAGGATGAGAATGGCAACATTGTGCACAACAAGGCTAGACTTGTAGCACAAGGATACTCTCAAATTGAGGGTATTGACTTTGAGGAGACTTTTGCTCCGGTTGCCCGTCTTGAGTCCATAAGGCTTTTTTTATCCATATCATGTGTGCACAAATTCAAATTGCATCAAATGGATGTTAAGAGTGCCTTTCTCAATGGTTTCTTGCATGAGGAAGTGTTTGTTGAGCAACCCAAGGGGTTTGTGGATCCACACCACCCCAACCATGTCTATCGCCTCAAAAAGGCTTTATATGGGTTAAAACAAGCACCTAGGTCTTGGTATGAGCGCCTCACTCAATTTCTTGTTGACAATGACTACACTAGGGGTAGTGTTGACAAAACTTTATTCATCAAGAGGAACAAAGATGAGCTTTTCATAGCTCAAATTTATGTTGATGATATTGTTTTTGGCTCCACCAACAAATCCAAAGTCCAACAATTTGTTGATGTCATGTCTCATAAGTTTGAGATGAGTCTTGTTGGGGAGCTCAAGTACTTCCTAGGTTTGCAAATCAAGCAATTGCATGATGGGATTTTCATATCCCAATCTAAGTATGCTAAGAACCTATTGAAGAAGTTTGGCCTTGAGAATGCCAAACATTGTGACACACCCATGAGTACCACCTTGAAACTAAGCAATGATGCTAGTGGCAAGAGTGTGGAACAAAGTCTTTATCGTGGCATGATTGGCAGCTTGCTTTACTTGACCGCAAGTAGGCCCGATATAGCCTTTAGTGTGGGTGTGTGTGCTAGGCACCAAGCGGATCCCAAGGAATCCCATCTCTCCTCCGTGAAGAGAATTATTCGATATGTGAATGGGACATCCAACTATGGGATATGGTACTCTTTTGACACTAATGCTAGCTTAGTTGGCTTTAGTGATGCAGATTGGGCAGGAAATTGTGATGATAGGAAGAGTACATCGGGCGGTTGCTTCTTCCTAGGCAACAACTTGGTCTCATGGTTTTGCAAGAAGTAAAATTCCATTTCTCTATCCACAGCTGAAGCGGAATACATAGCCGCCGGGAGTGCTTGCACACAACTCCTTTGGATGAAGCAAATGATTGTGGATTATGGTTGATCAAGGTATTCTAACCCTTTATTGTGATAACATGAGTGCAATTAACATTTCAAAGAATCCGGTTCAGCACTCTAGGACAAAGCATATAGACATTAGACATCATTTCATTAGAGAACTAGTTGAAAACAAATGCATTACACTTGAGCATGTGGGCACTAATGATCAACTAGCGGATTTATTCACTAAGCCTTTAGACTCAACTCTGTTCAAATCACTTAGTAGGTCTATTGGAATTTGTCATATGCCTTAATGTGTTTTGGTAATTGACCCCTTATGGGGAGCTCAAGCAAAGAGAGCAACCTTACATGTTGAAATAAGCAAAAACTTGATCAACTTTATGCTTCTTTATTAATTGCTTGAGTATTTTTGGTTGTGCTTATATATTTTCATATATGGCTTTTTATTCAATAAGTGTGCCTTGCTTGGTTTGTAATCCATGTCACCTCTATGTTCAAATATGAATTTTTGGATTAGGAGAATTGATTGGGAAGTACATTTGAATGACCTAAAGTTTATCTCCATGACATGTGACTTGATTTTGACATGCTAAAATATTATGCATGAATTGTGTGTGAAAATGTGTGTGGAAGCACCTTGACAAAGCTAAACTCAATAAGGACCTTGTGTCCATGCAATAAATAAGGATGTCTCATCCAATTTAGCTTTGGGCCTTTTCTTAATGGTTGAACAAGACAACAACCAATAAGGATTCTATATCCATTCAATTAATAAGGATTCTATATCCATGTCTTGATTGACCATTAATGATTGACATGGTTGCTTGTGTGTGCTCAAATTTTTAAAAGCTCTATCTTGTTTAATTATGGCAAAAGGGTGCAAATTGGTTTGAATTCCTTTGGAACCCTTTTGATGTTCTCTTTGCCAAATACCATTTGCTTGAACTATGATGTTACATGTCTTACATTCAAAGCAACTAAGTCACATTTTCTTCTTAAAAATAAACTCTCAATGATTCTCTCTCAATTAATTAAGTTGCATAAAGTTGTTGTATATGATTATGCACTTATCTTGCAAATAGCTCTCTTTGCTAAAGTGACCCGGTTGGGGAATACTCCTTTGCCTATCTCATGAAAAAAAGGGGGAGTAATGTGATTTATTTAAGGGGGTTGCATATTTGGAGAGATTGTCCCGTTGAGGGGGAGTAACCTATTTAGGGGGAGCATTTGCATGTTGCATGTTGCAGTTTTCTTTTATTATGCAAATTGCCTTTATTTATTGTCTCTCTTGATCACCTCACATACACTTGTCTTGGAAAGTGTAGTCTCATTGTTTTGTAGGGAAGGTGGCTATTCTACAAGAGCTTGAAGTTTTAAAAACCTAGTATCTAGGTATCTATTTGTAATGTAGAATATCTTTTTGTTGACCTCTAGTTTTTACTTTTTTGTGAGGATAATTTGTGAGTGGTGGTTTTGTCACGAAATAGCCAAAGGGGGAGATTGTAAGTTCCTCATATTTTGATTGGCTTATTTCGTTGACAAACCATATTGGAGATTATTTTTTTGTAAGGGTAAATTAGGCCTCTTGGGTGTGATCAAGCTTCAAGGACATCATCTCTCTCAAGAGCACTTCAAAGGTATCTCACTTGTTTAACTTTCTTTGAAGAGATCTAGTTGCACACACTCACTTGCATGCATTATGCTCTTATCTTCATGTAATTGAATGATGTATTGTATGCCTCTTCTCACACTCCACACTTGCACTTTTTGCACATCACTTAGTGTGTTGAGTTTGCCTAGAAAAGAGAATTTCTTCTCTTAGCGCGGCCTAGACCGCTTGGCAAGACATGCTTGCACCGCGGCATACAGAGCGGTATACCTCAGTAGGGTCATGCTTCCTGTACCGCTACCTGTACATTTGCACGCATAGCGATCCAAGTCGCGGTGTTGTCCAGTAGGCCTCTGTTGCCCATACCGCGGCCTGTGCACATGCATGCACAGTGCCCTACACCGTGTTGTTGTCCAGACGGTGCACTGCTGTGTGTACCGCGGTCTGGACACTTGCCTGCGACGCGGTCCATCAAGCGGTATTGATGGGTTTCTGTGCCCTAAGTTCAAAACGACGCAGTTTTGACTAGGGCTCCTTTATATATATTCTCTCTTCTTCCTTGCTCGTTTTTGGTGAGTTCAAGAAGCCATTTTTGAGAGGCCAAGCTTCCTTTAGAGAGAGAAACTCCTAAGAACTCATCTTTACTCAACCAAAAACAAATCCATGTGCATCTAACATCTTACAAGCATCATCTCATCATGGATTCTTCATGCTTTCATTGACTAGGTAACTTGAACTTGTCCTAAATCTCATTGTATTTATTTATGTTCTTCTTTGCCTATGGTTAGCTCTTTTATATGATTTTACTGCATATCTTTATGTTTATTGGCATTTATAACATGTTTGAGTTGTTGTTTGTTGGTTGAGAGCTTTGTTCGTTGATAGCTAGCATTTAGGACGATTTTACCCTTCTAGCTAAATCTTCATGCATTTGCATTTAGATATTGATATCTAGGATTTACATTCATTGACATCTTTAAATCCTTAGATAAGCATTTAGTGTTGCCTAGCATTAATTGAATGGTTGAATATCTTTTACATATTCACATAGGTTGTTTAACCTCTTCATTGATTGTTAAGCTTTGTGACTAAGTGGGTTAGTGCACTAGCTTGTGGTCTAGAATCACTATTAAAGGCCCGTTGGGTAGAGTGAAAGGGTTAGTGACCAAGTAGGTGTGACTTGAGGTCAACCTAGGTTGTAAACTTTCGTTCAAATAGTGGATTTGAGGACCGTATGTGGCTAGAAGGATAGCCCGTGAGTTTTGCCCAGTTGGAGGGTTTCTCACGTAAATCAATCCTTGTGTTTTTATTGTTTTCCGCATATTTACATTAGATTGATTGATTGCCAATATGGGGTAGGACTATTAAAATTGATTAAGTCGAAAAGTTTGTAATAAATCAACTAAAACCTATTCACCCCCCCCCCCCCCCCCCCTCTAGGTTGTATTAGACACACTTTGTGTATTTTCAAAACCAAATGACAAGCATGTGCTTAATTTCGAAAATGATGAGACCACACCTTCCTTGGGCAAGCCTATACTTGTGAAGGAGATTGCTCCTACTTGTCCACTTCGGTCTTAATACCCCCAGAAAATTCTTTTTATGGGTGAGTCTTCCAAAAGTGCTTCCTTGAGGATTGTCAAGGATAAAGAGATGAGGTACATTCAAAACTTGAAGAAGGATAAGATCAAGCAACCTTAACCTCAAGGCAAAAGCAAAACTTCACCTCCTCAACATTCTATAAGGAAGATTGATCTTGGAGAATCATCCAAGAGTGGCCAAGTGAAGATGCCAATAAAGAATAGAGCTAAACCTCAACAACCAAGAGCTCCACTTCCAAGCTTCCCTCAACCAAGGAAGCATGGCAATCTGGTTCAACAACAAAGAAGAAGAGAACCGGTTCAACATTAAAGGCGAGATCAAATGCATGACAAGTCTCAAATGACCTCACAAGGATATGGTATGACCTCCCACTTTATACCTACTTGTCATTTTTGTGGTGTTGATGGGCATATTAGGCCAAATTGCCATAAGTATATCAAGAAATGTAGAGTTGAGAGCATGATCGAGAGGAATAGGCTTAGAAGGGCCAATATGCATGTGCCTAGGAAATCTAAAGAAAATGGTTCTAGGAAATCTAGTAACATATTGACTAAGACCACTAGAAATGAAAATGTATCACCTAGGTGGATTAGAAAAGATGAATCTGCATGCTATTGTGCTAACATGTCACCCATAGACTCAACTAGGTATAATGGACTTGGTAGGTCTATATGGGCTCTTGCCTCCCATTGACTTGGTTGGAATTGACCCCATTTGGAGAGCTTAAGCAAAGAGAGCGAACTTGCATGATTTGCTATGTGCAAAAAGTTGATTAATTTTTTGCTCTTTTATAATTGCTTGAGATGATTGGTTGTACATATATGCTTATATGTTATTTTCTTAATAAGTGTGCAACATTGCTTTTCTTGCAATCCATGTCATATTTTAGTTCAACAATGCATTTTTGGACTAGGAGATTTGATTGGGAAAGTACATTTGAATGACCTATAATTTATCTCCATGACATGTGAACTTGATTTTATGACATGCATGAAATATGTTTTGATTGCTTTAATGCAAATGTGTGTGAATGCAAATGAGAAGACTAATCAATAAGGATCTTGTATCCATGCAATCAATAAGGATTTTATATCCAAATCAGTCTTCTCTCTCTTCTTAATTGTTAATCAAGACTACTATCATACGGATATGTATCTGGAAAAATCTAAAAAGATCTCTTGATCCAATGTCTTGATTTGCTCTTAAAGAGTGATATAGTTGTTTGTGTGTTGAAAATGTCTTTTTGAAATACTATATCATGTTTGCTTAAGACAAAAGGGTACAAATTGGTTTGAATTCTTATGGAAACCCTTTTGATGTTTGCTTTGCCAAATACCATTGCTTAAACCTTGATGTTATATGTCTTGCATGCAAAGCAACACCTTCACACATTCTCATTAAAATAAAACTCATTGAATCTCTCTCAATTATTCAAGTTACATAAAGTTTATATATATGATTATGCAATCGTATTTTGTTCGATTA
Organism: Dipteronia sinensis; assembly: GCA_033220585.1. Taxonomy (NCBI): domain Eukaryota; kingdom Viridiplantae; phylum Streptophyta; class Magnoliopsida; order Sapindales; family Sapindaceae; genus Dipteronia; species Dipteronia sinensis. The sequence continues at coordinate 4,376,954 of CM065639.1, read as the reverse complement.
TCTCTCTTTGCTAAAGCAACCCGATAGGGGGAGCTCATTTGCCTATCTCATGACAAAAGGGGGGAGAAGTCTTAAGAGATATAGGCGGAGCATTTTTATGCATTGGGGAGAAGTCTTGGGAGAGAGTAACCATTTAAGGGGAGCATTGCATTTTACTACATTATATTGATTGTATTGCTTTCTTAATGCAAATGCTTGTTTTTTTTTATAATCTCACTTGCACTTGTTCTTGGAAAGTGCTATCTTGCTATTATGTGTAGGTACGATGATCTACGAAGAGAATAAAGGCCTTGAAGACTTAGATCCTAGGTCTCTCTTAATGTAACATAGAATTACTTGTTGACCAATAGCTTTGTTTTCTTTTTGTGAGGATTTATTGTGAGTGGTGATTTTGTCATGAAATAGCCAAACGGGGAGATTGTAAGAACCTCACTTTTATGATTGGCTTATTTCATAACAAAACACACTGGGGATGTTTATGTAACCGGTAGCATAGGATCTCCAAGTGTGGTTTTCTCGAAGACATGCTTCCGGTCATCCCAAAGAGCTTTAAGAGGTAGTCCACTTGTGCTTAACCTTCTTTGAAGAGATTTTAGTTGCACACACTCACATCTTATGCATTTTTATTGACATGCATTGATTGTTGCACACTCATATCTTATGCATTTGTTTTGACATGCATTGATTGTTGCGCGCGCACACACACACACATACACACACACACACACATACACTAATATGCATTTGAGTTGTTATGCAATTGTGCCTTATTGCTTTCTTATGTGTGCTTTCATTGTGTGCTTGATGTGTTGGGTTTTCACTTTGAAATACCTTAATAGTGCACTGCACGGGTCACTGCGCGGATAGGCTACCCGCGCACTAAGGTCTGGACTCCTCTAGTAAGTGCGCGGGTGAGTGTGCTGGTGAGTGTGCGGGTCTGTACCCGCCCACTACGATGTGTGTGCGCTGCGAATTATCACAGCGGTGCGATTCTAGTTTGTCACTAATGTGGCATCGCTGTAGGTGCGCTATGTCTTACCACAGCGGTGTGGTGTGCGCGGGTAGGATATACACACACTGCTGGTAGTTGACCCGCGCACTGCGCTATTTCTGGGGCAATTTCATCTTTTCAATGGTGTCGTTTTTCTACTATAAATACACCATCTTCTTACCCAATCAGATTGAGAGCTCTGAAATTTATTACCTTAGAGAGAGAAAGTGACTCCAAGAGAGAGAGAGCTCCAAGAACCCACATTTACTTAACCAAACATCAATCATGTGCATTTAACATCTTACAAGCATCATCTCATCATGGATTCTTCTTGTGTTCTTTGACTAGGTAATTTCTATATATCCTAGAATATCTTATTTCATCACTGTGACATGTTTGCCTAAGATTAGCATTTATTTGTTGATTAAATGCATGTCTCTTTGCTTAATGTTATTTCTAACATATTTGAGACATTGAATGTTGGTTGAGTATCGAGCGAATCTTCAATCCTACTACTATGTCTTCCCCTGATAATGATAGTATCGAGCGAATCTTCACCGGTGACGTTACTGCCAGCGGGAGCCTCGCTCATGGGAAGAGGACTCGTAAAAATGATGATGGTAGAAATGATATTCCTGCTTCTCAGCGTCGCCGTTCAAACATGAACGTCGCTATCGGGACAAGTTTCTCGAATGATCCCAATATTTTGGTCGATGTTGATCGGGAGTCGAGAGGTCTAGCATCGCTAGGGTAGTTAGAGGCATGGCTGGTCATGCTACGACCTCGATAGGAGGGGTGCTCTCCCTTCCCTATGAGTATCAGTGTGTTCTTGACTCTACCTGTACCACAGGCACAATTAAGCGCTTGAGGAGGAATTTCACGATCTCCAATGATATTACCATTATCGTTCCTTATCGAGGGTATGATGTGTACACCCCCTACTGGCGAGTTTCTGATTCATATGGCGACTTTCAATTTTGGACTAGAGGCACATTGCTTTTCCATGACCCCTTTGGGGAGTGATTAGTGTTTCGAATCCCTTACTAGAGACTAGAGGCACAATTGCTCCATCCATGACCCTTTTGGGGAGCGATTTGTGTTTCAAATCTCTTATTTGAGAGAACAAGCCCTCAACTCGAATTGAATGTGCTTAATGCCCAACAATCACTTATATGCACTTATGTTTGGTGAAATTGTAAACCCTTGTGTAACCATTATCTTGCATCTCTCATATCCACCATTTTATTTGTCACCTTAATCACCATTCTCAATCCCCCATATTCCTTTTATTCTATTTGCATGTTTATTTTTTCATTCCTATTTAAATTGCTTTCAATAAACACTAGAACTAGAGACGGTTGACAGATACCACCTCCCTACGAAATGATAACTTTGCTTGCCGCTTTACTAGTCTTTTGCTAGTTTGAGCACATTGTGTAGGAACTTTTAACATAAATAACTTTTGAATTTGCAATTTGGTAACGAAAAAAAAAAACGAGTATCACTATCCTGAGGACTAGGTCCCCTTCTTTGAAGTTTCGGTTCCTGACTTTCCTGTTGAAGGGGCGGGCAATCCGGCTCTGGTAGACTGTTACCCTTTCGGCCACTCTGTCCTGCTTCTCTTCCAAAAGGTCCATGTTAGCCCTCAGCTTGTCTTCGTTGCTTTCTGGTTCGAAATGATGAACCCTGAAGGAGGTTAGTTTATGCTCGATAGGCAAGACAACTTCTACCCGAAAGCCAACGAGTAGGGGGTTTCCCCAGTAGCAGTCTGTTTAGTGGTGCGATAGGCCCACAACACATCGGAGAGCTCTTCAGCCCATCTACCCTTTTTCTATTGGAGCTTTTTCTTTAGGAGTTTCTTGATGGTCTAGTTTGTGGCCTCTACTAGGCCATTGGTCTGAGGGTGTGCCACTGATGCGAAGCGGAGCTCGATTCCTAGGTTCTTGTAGAAATCTCAGAATCGAGCGTTGTCAAACTACTTACCCAAGTCGGTGATAATGACCATTGGGGTACCGAACCGGCAGACCATGTTCTTTTTGATGAACTCAGTTGTATTTGCCTCTGTGATCTTAGAGAGGAGTTCTGCTTCCACCCACCTGGTAAAATAGTCAATGGCTAATATAGCGTGTTTCTGTTGTTCAGGCCTGATTGGGAGTGGTCCAATTAAATCTACTCCCCAAAAGGTAAATGGATATGGCGAGCTGATAGAGGACAGTCGCTCTGGTGGAAGGTGATTCAGATTGGCTGTCTTCTGGCATGGATCGACAGATTGCACAAACTGCCTCACATCGTGATGCAAGGTTGGCCAGTAATATCCTATGCAAAATACCTGGTAAGCTGGCGCTTCTCCCCCGATATGAATTCCACAGTCCCTGAATGCACCTCTCTCAGTGCCAAGCTCGCATTATCAGGGTGCAGACATCTGAGTAAGGGGAGGGATCTTTCCCTACGCTAGAGGTGCCCCTCTACTAGGCAGTATCGAACTGAGATCCTTTTGAGTTTTTGAGCTTGATCAAGACTTTCAGGAAGTTTCTCTTCTTGGAGGTAGTCCACTATTGGATCCATCCAGCATGGGAAGCGCTCCATAGGGCTGACCTCATTTCCTTCCACTATGCTTGATTGGGAGATTATCTGGAGCGATACCCCTTTAGGCAACACCTATCCTCCGTTTGCAGCTGTTTTAGCAAGGACATCGGCCCGATGATTCTGCTGCCTAGGCACCTGCTTGATTTTGAATCCTTTGAACCGGGACATATCTTTGGACCCTTTCAAGGTAGGTTTTTGATACTCACTTTTTGTATCGTTACCAAATTGCTATTATCAAAATATATTTATATTAGTTCCTACGCAATGTGCTCTAAAGTTTAAAAATAAGTGATGCGGTAAGTAAGGGTATCGTTCTGCAGAGAGGTGGTATCCGTCAAACGATTCATGTGTTTAGTGTTTATTGAAAGCAATGTAAATAGAAATGTGGATGTGGTGAGAATGGTGTGTGTGAGATGTGTGCATAATGCAGTGTGTGTGTGTGTGTGCGTGCGCGCGCAAGAGATGTAAATGAAAAGAATATAAATAAAAACAAAAGGAATATGAAGGGGTGAGAATGGTGATTAAATGAGAAATAATAAAATGGTGGATAGGAGAGATGCAAGATAATGGTTCACAAGGATTTACAAGTTCACCAAACATAAGTGCACATAAGTGATTGTTGGGCATTAAGCACATTCAATTCGAGTTGAGGGCTTGTTCTCTCAATTAAGAGATTTGAAACACAAATCACTCCCCAAAGGGTCATGGATGGAGCAATTGTGCCTCTAGTCTCTAGTAAGGGATTCGAAACACTAATCATTTCCTAAAAGGGTCATGGAAGAGTAATGTGCCTTTAGTCCCTGCCATTAAGCATATGAATATAAGCCAAAACCTACTCTAGCAAAAGGTCATGCATAGAACAAGTTTCACCCATTCTCTAGAGCTAAGTGGTCAAGGTTGTACCCGGAATGGTCCTCCACAGGCACAACCGTAACCCACATACACTCAAATCGATCCTAACATGACATTTCGACCTTCCAAAGACATACAAACAATCATGGGATATTTGATTAGTCTACTCCTCATTTACATTAATCTACTCATAATCTCAATCATGGATACATATCGATTTCCAATCATCCATACACATAAATTCACAACAAGAGATTAATCAATAACAACAAGAATGAAACTGAAAATACTACTCAAACGTGTGTCTAATACAACCTAGAGGGGGGGGGGGTGAATGGGTTGTTAATCGTTTATTACCAATTTTTCGATTAGTCAATATTAATAACAAATAACCCAACGAAACAAACATGCAAAATCAAGTAAAGGTGCGGAAATATAAAGAACACTTGATTTTGATGTGGAAAACCTTCGACAAGGGAAAAACCACGGGCTATCCTTCTAGCTACAGATGATCACAGAAATCCACTATATGAATAAAAGATTACACCCTCAAGTGATACTCAGACTCTCACTTTAGATAACCTCAGGCTATGGACACTACCACTCACCACCCTTGGTTCAATCCCTAGTGATATCCCCTGATACACTAATCTTGGCGTGAGCACCTCCTACTCTACCCCGCGGGCCTTTTATAGTGGCACTTGATCAATGCTTGCCAACCACACCTTGGTTGCAAGACTTGAATGCTTGTGCAAGCCACAAGACTTTGACTCAATGAAGAGTATAGAAGTCTAAGTGTTTATATGACAATATACTCAAAGCAATAATGTGTAAGATCAAACACAAAATGCTTAACTAAATGTTGTAATGCAATTAAACAATCTAGTTATCAAACAATGCCTACATGCCCATAATTAAGGACTCAATTAGATGCAAAGGGATTCTAACAACCTAATTGTCAAATAAAGTCCAACCAACACAAGTTGTCACAATATATAACAAGGGAAATAAATATGCAATCAACAAAGGCAATCAATGAGGCATAAATATCAAGGTCTAGGTGCAAAGCATAAAGAATTAGCTAGAAGGGCAAAATGGTCCTAAATTCTAGCTATCACAAACAAACTTAATTAGTTGTGTAGAGAATTTCCAACAAACTAATTATTACACAACACACACATAAACATTCAATAAGCTTAACTAGTTTATTAAAAGACAATCTATCAACCAAGTCATCAATAAATCACAAATGAATGTTTATGACCTAGCTTTTAGGCAAAAATGACCTAATCAATTAAGCTATCAAAATACAAACTCAATCATGTTATCAATTAACACAATAATGCATTCAAAAATGATTTCTACAAATCCTATGCATTAAAAACGAAATCTTGGTCTTTAAGAACAATAATCAAAGATAAAAGTTTGTTCTTACTTACCAAGTCATGAATGATGAAGACCCATGGAAGATTGATGCCAATGGATGCATGAGTTTTGGGTTTGGAGAGTTAAAGAAGCTTGATTGAAGCTTTCTCTCTCTAAAATCTCTCTCTCTCTCTAGGGTTTGTTCTTGAGAGTCATTCATTGAAGAAGATGAGAAAGTGATGAATATATAGTGCTTAGATGATAGCCCTATAAATTCCATGAATTGCCCTTCAAAAATGAGCCAAATCGGACTCCAAATGAGTGAGATATGGCCAAATTGCGAAACAGGGGCGGAACATTGCGCAGGACCAAAAGTGCTGGTCGAGCAGTGCAACACCAGCGCCACACCAACGCAACACCACTGGAGGACCAGCGCTTGACGAGCAGCGCAATAAGGGCGCTTGACGAGCAGCGCATAGGCGCAACAGCACAACAGCTCGATATTCAAGCACTTCAAAATATGACCAAACGACATTGAAAAAAGTCATATAATATACCGTTGGAAAGGTATAGAAGTCTAATTTCTACTCCAATTTACGGAATGACGTTTCGATGTTTGTAAAAAAAGATATGGTCATTTGAGTGACCAAAGGTCATAGATGGACAACAACAGAGTTGCCCTGTTTTGGTGGCCACTTTGGAGATTTCAAAACTAATCCAAACGGTCATGAAATATTTTGAATAATATACAGTTGGAAAGGTATGGGTGTTTATTTTGTACAGAAATTATCAAAAATCATTTTGAAGCTTTGTATAAAATGTTATGGTCACAAGACCATACAAATGTCAGTTTTGAAAAACATTTAAATCATTGAAATCCACTCTATTGAAACTAGACACTTTACTCCAAACAACCAAACCAAAACAAGAGAAGAATGGGACCTTCTGAAATGGTCACTTAACGCGCTAAGACAAGCACACCATCCTGCAAGCTCGGACAAGACAAGCACACACACAAAGCCACACTTAAATCTAGAAATGAAGTGCGAGTGTGATTGTGAAAAGGATGCACACATATAAACAATAAAGAACACAAATGCAAGATGAACAAAGCATGCATGAAGTGTGTGTGTGCACATAAACTCTTCAAGAGACAAAGTCAAGTAAGTATAAAGTGTGTGTGTGCACATAAACTCTTCAAGAGACAAAGTCAAGTAAGTATACCTTTTGCTCTTGAAGTCATGGAGATGCTTGGAAGCTTGCCGACAAGAACCTAAGCTACCCATTACACAATTATCCCCAATGTGGTGTGGTTTGTCATGAAATAAGCCAATCATAAAATCGAGGTCCTTGCAGAAACAAAACCCAATTCAAATATAAGAACAATCACATATATAAGCACAAATATAAGTTTATAAATATTCTCAAATGAGGGTTACACATAAGAGAAAACATGAAATACAGGAGAAGAGTAAGTAGATACAACCGTTAAATAACCCTCCAAGAGCTCCATCATTTGCTTGGCTAGAAATTGGTCCAAAGACCACTCCTAATCTCTGCAATCAACTCTCAAATGTAGGGAAGGATGGGTAGAAATGGTGGTGGTAAGCCTTCTATGGAGGAAAACCTCCATGGAAGCTCTCTCTCTCTCTCTCTCTCTCTTTCTCTCTTTCTCTCTCTCTCTCTCTCCTATTTTTAAAGGAATCCAGCAGCCCATCAACTAAACCCATTTTAGTATCTATTTATAGGAATTACAACATAAAATTAAGTACTATAATATAACACAATAAATACTTGATACCATTTATCATTCAAAAAATCATTTACCTAAGTTGATTGATTTCATTTATTGTTCTCAACTCTAATTTAATTTTTATGATTTTTATTGAACATACATAACCGAACTAAATTGTAAAAATTTAGGGTCTATGGATAGATTTGATGGATTACAAACAACATAATCGGTGTCCGAATGTAATTATTACAAAGCATTACAATTAGTGCAACACTTAATTTCTTTATAAGTAATTTTTTACCAAGTATTAAGGAAAAACTGTGAAACATATAAAAATTTATACTAAACAAGTTTTGTTTTTTAATTGTTAGTTTATTCTGAACCATTACAAAAATAGGTCAATCGTATAGAAAATTAAACTTAAAAACAAATTTTTGTCAAATATTATTTCTATTATACTTTTCTATCAAGAGGGTTGAATTTTATATATAAAATAAGCCATGTGTTTCACATAACATTTGCATTGTAGTTGTATTATTAGTTAATTTATTTTAAATCAAAATAAATGAATAAGGATTTCTATAACTGATTTATGTTATCAAGGATTTATTGTCTTTACCTTAGTGGTTGAAGATCTTAAAATGAACTACACAAATATAATAATTAAATTGGTAGGGAGATACATCCCCTACACTGGGAGGGTATTTACAATGGAAGGGTAGTTGTATTATGGGTTCTGCTTGGTGTGACACATAATCATGTGATCTGGAAATAATAAATACAAACTAATTAACACTAACAAATGTATAAGTGGCAAAAAAATTAGTCAATTATATGAATTTTATAAATAATTTACTGTATAATATGATTTTTGGGTATAGACGTGTATAAATAATTTTGATTTTCATTTTAAATTTTGGTTGAATAATAATAATTTCATTAATTGGAAATATAATTTTTTTTATTATAATATATTTATACAGTAATCACACTAGGGATGCATCATGCACTAGATACACCAAAGATCCTCTCTAGTAATTTAATCTACAATAAGCACTGGTTCATAAAGATTTATTATGATTTCTTTACTGAACAATCTTACTAATGACAGAAACGTTACACTTATATTGTGAAGTCATGTCCTTGTTTCATAAGCCCGGAATATTTTAATAGTTCAAAACAAAATAATAGAAAATAAATCATGCTCAGAATAATATTGTTAAAAAAATTAGTTTAGAACAAAATGAATGAATAATGATACTTTCATTTAATAATTTATGCTAACAATTACAGACATGATGAAAAGGTTCTTGTGAGAAATGTTAAAAAATTTCGTGATGGTGTATGTTGACTAGTTCACTAAACAAGTTTAACGTACATTGAACTTGTTTATGAAGGTATACGTTGACTTGTTCACTTAACGTTAACATGAATATTAAACTTGTTAAACATACGTTGATTATGCATACATGAAAATTTATGTTGACTTGTTCACTAAACAAGTTTAACGTTTATATGAACGTTGAACTCATTCAACCTACGTTGAACTTGTTCACAAAGGTTTACGTTAACTTGTTCACCGAACAAGTTTAACGTTGAGATGAACATTAGATTCATAAAACCTACGTTGAACTTGTTCATGAATGTTTACGTTGACTTGTTCATTGAACAAGTTTAACATTATCACATAAACGTTAAACTCGTTCATCTTACGTTGCACTTGTTCATGAAGATTTATGTTGACTTGTTCATGAAGATTTATGTTGACTTGTTCATTGGACGAGTTTAACGTACAGATGAACGTTAGACTTGTTCAACCTACGTTGAACTTGTTCATAAAGATTTACGTTGACTTGTTCATGAAGATTTACGTTGACTTGTTCATTGAACAAGTTTAACGTTAAGACGAACATTAAACTTGTTCAACCTACGTTGAACTTGTTCTCGAAGGTTTACGTTAACTTATTCATTGAATAAGTTTAACATTATCAGATAAACGTTAAACTCGTTCAGCCTACGTTGAACTTGTTCATGATGAATTACGTTGACTTGTTCAAAGAACAAGTTTAACGTTTAACGTTTAACGTTAAACTTGTTCAACCTATGTTAGACTTATTCAACCTACGTTGAACTTGTTCATGAATATTTACGTTGACTTGTTCATGAATATCTACGTTGACTTGTTCAATGGACAAGTTTAAAGTTAAGACGAACGTTAAACTTGTTCAACCTACGTTAAACTTGTTCAACCTACGTTGAACTTGTTCATGAAGGTTTATGTTAACTTGTTCATTGAACAAGTTTAATATTATTGGATAAACGTTAAACTTGTTCATCTTACGTTGAACTTGTTCATGAAGATTTACGTTGACTTGTTCATTGGATAAGTTTAATGTACAGATGAACGATAGACTTGTTCAACCTACGTTGAACTTGTTCATGAAAATTTACGTTGACTTATTCATTGAACAATTTTAACGTTAAGAAGAACATTAAACTTGTTCAACCTACGTTGAACTAGTTCATGAAGATTTACATTGACTTGCTCAATGGACAAGTTTAACGTTAAGACGATAGTTAAACTTGTTCAACCTACGTTGAACTTGTTCATGAAAGTTTACATTAACTCGTTCATTGAACAAGTTTAACATTATCAGATAAAAGTTAAACTCGTTCATCTTATGTTGAACTTGTTCATGTAGATTTACGTTGACTTGTTCATTGAACAAGTTTAACGTTTGTCTTTTGAACAAGTTTAACGTTAAGACGAACGTTAAACTTGTTCAATATACATTGAACTTGTTCATGAAGATTTACGTTGACTTATTCAATGAACAAGTTTAAAGTTAAGACGAATGTTAAACTTGTTCAACCTACGTTGAACTTGTTCACGAAGGTTTACATTAACATGTTCATTGAATAAGTTTAACATTATCAGATAAACATTAAACTCGTTCATCTTACGTTGAACTTGTTCATGAAGATTTACGGTGACTTGTTAATTGGACAAGTTTAACGTTCAGATAAACGTTAGACAAGTTCAACGTACGTTGAACTTGTTCATGAAGATTTACGTTGACTTGTTCAATAGACAAGTTTAACGTTAAGACGAATGTTAAACTTGTTCAACCTACGTTGAACTTGTTCATGAAGGTTTACGTTAACTTGTTCATTGAACAAGTTTAACATTATCAGATAAACGTTAAATTCGTTCATCTTATGTTGAACTTGTTCATGAAGATTTACGTTGACTTGTTCATTAGACAAGTTTAACGTTCAGATGAACATTAGACTTGTTCAACTTACGTTGAACTTGTTCATGAAGATTTATGTTGACTTGTTCAATAGACAAGTTTAACGTTAAGACGAACCTTAAACTTATTCAACCTACGTTAAACTTGCTCAACCTATGTTGAACTTGTTCATGAAGGTTTACGTTAACTTGTTCATTGAACAAGTTTAACATTATCTTATAAACGTTAAACTCGTTCATCTTACGTTGAACTCGTTCATCTTACGTTGAACTTGTTCATGAAGATTTACGTTGACTTGTTCATCGGACAAGTTTAACGTTCAGATGAACGTTAGACTTGTTCAACCTACGTTGAACTTGTTCATGAAGATTTACGTTGACTTGTTCATGAAGATTTACGTTGACTTGTTCATGAAGATTTACGTTGACTTGTTCATCGGACGAGTTTAACGTTCAGATGAACGTTAAACTTGTTCAACCTACGTTGAACTTGTTCATGAAAATTTATATTGACTTGTTTATTGAACTAGTTTAACATTCATCTCAACGTTAAATTCGTTCGGTCTACCTTGAACTCGTTCTTGAAATTCTAAATTTTAAAGTTTTTATTTTATTTAATTTATTTAAAATAATAAAATTTAGAATTTTCATATATTTTAAATGAATTTTTTCATTAATATGTTTACATAAAATTATTTTTTATTAATTATTATGTAATATAATATAATTACATTATTAATATATATATATATATAACATTAAAAAAATTTAAAACCTACAGCAACCAGTTGAAACCGATTGCTTTTACGGCTGGCATAGGGATGGGCATTTCCCCCACGGGGCCCCATCCCCATTTGCCCACACCCCCAGTTAGGGACAAATTTTGCCCCCAAATGGGGTTTGGGGGTGTGGGTGGGGGCAAATTTTGCCCCCAAAACCTAAATGGGGATGAGGGTGGGGGGACCTACCACCTCCCCCATTTCCCCATTTCTTTAAATGGGGGTGGGGCCCTATTCCCCCATTTCCCTAAATGTATATGATATATTTTTTTTTTAATATTATTTTTTTAAAGAAAAATGTAACTTTAACTTCATTATTCCTTGTTCCACCACTAATTGACTACCTGACAGTTGAATGTACTTAGTTTTTTATGAATTTGTTTAAACTTTTATGTGTAATACTAAATTATTATAGTTATTTCTACTAATTTTGGACAATTATATGGATTGGATATCGAAATATGGTGATTTGTAGGATTGGAATGATCAAATTTCAAATCTAAAATTATAAATTTTAGAATTCAGATTGAAAAATATTAGGATTGAAAATAGGGGACGGTGGGGTGGGGACAAGGGAATCTCCCCCCAAACACCCTCATCCCCACTTCCCCCAAATGAGGTTTGGGAACAGGGATGAGGGGAGATTTCAAAAATAGAGATGGGGATAGGGATGAGGATGGGGATGGGGATGGGGATGAGACTCCCTAGGCCGGCAAACACTTAGTTTTTATAATTATTATTTGTTATGTTTTTTTTTATACGGTACAAAACACATCAACCATTTGTACCATAGCCAGCCTCAATTATTTTTAAGCCTGAATGTTTAACTTGTCTGCCACATGTCAACCGATTATTAAAAGTTGAGTATAAAAAAGATAGGCAGAGGATCTCAGTCCCTTGTTAACGGACAAGACCACTCATATTGAAAATAAAGTGAAAAAAATAAGGTGACGAGACCACTTAGAGTTTCAGTAGCCGGAAAGAATGTCGTGTCAACATTATCGACTGTGACAACTAAATTAATAAGTCACTCAATCACCAGTAATTTTAGCAGATTCATAATTTTCTCACCACCATATTGTAATTTATTAATAACTACAAAACAAATAAATAAATAAAATTTAAAAGTGGTCACAAAAACTAGGGAATGGACATGACCATTATCTTTTAGGTTTGTGCATCCTGGATATTACTTTGTTTATGAGTTTTAAGTTTAAAACAAAATCTTGAAATTTTTTATTTTTTTAATTTTTTTTTTATGTTAAGGTGTATCGAAAACCATGGACGAAGAACATAATTAAATAGTTAAATAGCAAAGGGCATGCGTAGGCACTATCAGACGGTAATGCAACTGGGTAAATGACACATGGCATGTGTAGTGTATTCCAATGCACAACAAGTCCAGTGAGTAGTGACTCCATTAGTACAGTATTCCAATGCACTCAGTGCCAATTTTTTTTTAAACAAAACAACTTTCATTCAACTAAAAACGGGAACTACAAAGTTGATATCAGATTTGGAACAACTCAACCCAATCTGGAAAACATCAAGAACATCATATTTAAAATATTCAACGCTACACTCAATTTTAATCACTAACCCACATAATTAATCTAAAAAAAACTAACAATAAACTACGACCAACAGACATATTTAAAAAAAAAAACTAACGATAATAAAACCCTAGAAGGCAGCAGGGATACACATTCTAATTATGACCTCAATTTCCTCTGCATCTTCTGCTACACCATTTCAACAGCACCGCCCACAGCAACAACAGGAGCAACAACAGCACCGTCCACAGCAACAACAGGAGCAACAGGAACAACATTATTATTTTCAGGAATAGGATTATTAGCATTAGCATTTCTTGCAGCCCTTTCCTCAAAATTTACTATTTTCCCACAAAACTTTGTGGCGACAAACTCGACTATATCAGGAAATAAATTTCTCAGGACAAAAACCAAAGAACAAACGAAGGCCCATAATAAACCACCTGGGTAAAAATGTTTTGGAAAATAACTTGTTATAAAACTACAGGATACATTGATAAAAAATCAAAATAACCGTAGCTGTACATAGATGGGCGATTTCCAAACAAAAAGATCATACCTATTATGACAAACACTAAATAACCAAGTAAGACTAAAGCAATTGGCCACGTGGGTTCTGGAAAACTAACTTGAATCCACAGAGCAAGCATAAAAAGTGAAATCGAGTTCACTCTATGGATCAAATCGTTTGACAGATCAGCATTTCCATGGAATAAACCACGAAATACACCAATGAAGATGCTACCGTAAGTGATTCGATTAACACACAATTAACATGCATAGGTACAAAATTAATCCGAAAATAACCTAAACATGTTTCTATATCATGATTAATCAAACCCTAAATACATGTTACTAAACTCATGTCCATTCAAGAAAAAAAAGAGATAACAATAAGCGGAAGCGTACCTGAATCCATTGTCGGAGTTTGGTGAACGGGTTGTGTTCTTCCAAATTATCACGATTCTTGGGACACAAAAGTGTTCTCTCTTCTCTGTTGATGGGGATACAGAAAAGCCAAAAGATCGTGTAATTTGGGGACCATAACCCTAAATATAATAAACATATTATTATATGTTTTGCTATTTCTAATTCGGCCCCTCATCAAATTAGATATAGCACTCTGGTATCTACACATTAATTCCATGACAATTATACCCTTAAGCCTTAAACTTTAAATCTTAATTAGATCACTTTAATTTAGGCTTAACCAAAAGATAGCAAACACATTTAATATTTACATGTGTGGCCCCATATGGTGGAATTTTTCCAACAATCTCCCACCGGGCCACATATGTAACTTTATAAATGTGTATGACTTTATGAGCTCCAAAATTTTGCTATCACAAAGTTAGGGTATATCCGAACAATCTCGTCCATTGATTATGCCGATATAGGATCAAAGCGATTTTCGTCACATTTAGCATGACTAAACCCATCAATGGTCACGTATACCAACATAACCAAATGACATAGATCAATCATGGATGCGTAGCATGGAAATTACATGCAATGTGATCTATACATGTCTATTTCCAACTGGTCCTACTTTATTCTTTAGTGAGATCAAAACTTAACACAATGTAACAGAGTGAAATGAACTGAATACTTTATATCTGATCAGAAAAATATCTAAATACATAAATGCATAAGTATGTCCAAAATCAAACATAAAGCACTAAAATACAAATTGCTAAAAACTCCCACTATATGTGATATTCTCACACAAAATAACACCCATATGAGCAATGTGCTCATGAAAGACCTTGGGTGGTAATCCCTTTGTAAGCGGATCCGCTATCATGGAGTTTGTCTCAATGTGCTCTATGGATATCTGTCCACTAAGTACTCTCTCCTTCACAACAAGGAACTTAATGTCAATATACTTTGACCTAGATGAACTCCTGTTGTTGTTAGAATATATCACTGCTGACTTATTGTCACAATATAGTTTGAGTGGTCTTTCAATACCCTCCAGAATGCGCAGCCCAGTGACAAAATTCCGCAGCCATATTCCATGGTTGGATGCCTCATAGCATGCTACAAACTCTGCTGTCATGGTGGAAGAAGCTATGAATGTCTGTTTGGCACTCCTTAAAGAAATAGCTTCATCAGCCAACATGTATATGTAGCCTGATATGGATCTCCTACTGTCTTGGCATCCAGCATAATCGAAGTCAGAATACCCAATGATCTCCAACTGATCTGATCTCCTATATGTGAGCATGTGATATTTTGTTCTCTACAAATACCTCATAACCTGATTGGCTGCTTTCCAATGATCCATCTCAAGGTTACATAAATATCTGCCTAACATACCAACAATGTACGCAATATCCGAACGCGTACACACCTGAGCATAAATTAGACTCCCTACAGCTGATGCATAGGGAATCTTCTACATTTCCTTAACTTCAAGGTTATTTTTAGGGCACTGACTAAGACTGAACTTGTCTCCTTTATGTTCCCCTTGCCTTTGTACTTCATAGAAATCAAGCTTTGCAAAAGCGTGCTTGTTTCTGCCTTATCGTTTTTGGCAAAACGCTTCTCAATTTCGGCCAGGAACTCTTTGGCTTTGGTTATCTTTTCAGAATACCGCACCCCTAAATACCTCAAGAATGCCGCGCTTAATGATCATTAGACTCATGCGATTTGAGCGATCCCACTTCTCAAAGTTCTTCCTGTCATCAGGAGAACTTGCATCCGTAAGAGAAGCAGGCTACTCAGTGCAAGGTCTAGATCCATCCGAGAACAATAAGTACGTTCTCTTTCTAATCCTTAAAGTTGGTCTCATTAAGCATGGGTATAGAGTTGATATTAGCATGTATAGTAGAAACACTAGCTTTAAAGAGAACAAACCAAACACACAAACATGCTCACATTAATAACCAAATACAACAAT
Source organism: Dipteronia sinensis (assembly GCA_033220585.1). Lineage (NCBI taxonomy): Eukaryota > Viridiplantae > Streptophyta > Magnoliopsida > Sapindales > Sapindaceae > Dipteronia > Dipteronia sinensis. The sequence goes on along the minus strand of CM065639.1, from coordinate 4,360,938 downwards.
CAACAAATTCAAATAATGGTAAGTCCCATCTCAAGATACCTAGCACAATATTAATATCAAGTCTTTGGACAATAATATTAATTGTAAGTGGTACTCTTGTTGTAGTGATCAAACATTGACAATAATTCATGTCAAATAATAAATCTATCTTTGGATCGACTTATTATTCACATGTAAAACTTTATAATCATCACATATTTACCACCACATGTGTGTGTATAATTCGGCCAAGTATTAACCTTCCTTTGGGCCGGCTAATACCCGCATGAATTTACACACACAAACATCCAACATCCCTCATGAACAATCTACACAAGAGAGGTCACTTTGGCGAAATCTTGTTTCAATTAGCCCATTTAGAATGAAGGACTACTTTATTTAACCATAAAAGATATACCAAAATATTTGAATTTGCGTTGATTCTTAAAATAAAAATTACAAAAAACTGCCCCCGATTTTGTAAAATTTTAGAAAGGTCCCTTAAGTTTTGAAAATTATAAAGTAACCCAGTAACTTTTCAGTAATTATAAATCTACCCCAAAACGTTTTCCTAATTATATAATAGAATTAAAAATTAGCCCTAAATTTGTTTCAAAATTTCAAACTGGCCCTTTAAGTTTTGGTAATTATGAATTGGCCGTAAACCTTAGCAAAATCACACAATGGCCCATAATAATGGCAAATCAGTCCCTTAAGAATATCAAATTCTCCAAAAGTGGCCCAACACAAAACCAAGATCTGTAAACCCTAGTTTGTCGCCGCCGCCGCTTCAGACCGCTTCACGGTCACCAGAAGGCAACCATGAGCGGAGGCCAAATTGTGCATGACCCGTAAACGCAGATCGCATGCGACGACGGCCAAGATCGCAAGCGATCGAGCGACTAGCGGCTGGAGGTGGCGATGGATCGCCCGATCTGGACCAGATCTTGGTAGATGACCGACGATCGTCTCCTCGCCGCAAAACGAGAGAGTTACGTGTAAAAAACCGGCGAAGCCCACCGACATTGGTGGCGTTGACCGGAGACGAAAACTGGGTTTGGGTGAGAAAACCCATCGACCCAAAACTGTTTGTGGCTGGTGTGATCCGAGATCACAACGGGTCTGGGTATGAAAACCCATCGACCCAAAACTAGGTGATACAACCCAGAATCCAAACGTATTCAGAATTTTTTTTTTTTAATAAACTTAAAAAATCAAATCTCAAATCCTCATGCATCAACCCATCGACCCAAAATTCAAACAGGAATTTTTTTTTTCAAAAAATAATACTTAAAACCACAAAAAATCTCAAATCTCAAAAAGTTATCAAGAATCGATCATGGGTGGCTCTGATACCACTTGTAAGTGATTCGATTAACACACAATTAACATGCATAGGTACAAAATTAATCCGAAAATAACCTAGACATGTTTCTATATCATGATTAATCAAATCCTAAATACATGTTACTAAACTCATGTCAATTCAAGAAAAAAAAAAGATAACAATAAGCGGAAGCGTACCTGAATCCATTGTCTGAGTTTGGTGAACGGGTTGTGTTTTTCTAAATTATCACGATTCTTGGGATACAAAAGTGTTCTCTCTTCTCTGTTGATGGCAATACAGAAAAGCCAAAAGATCGTGTAATTTGGGGACCATAACTCTAAATATAATAAACATATTATTATATGTTTTGCTATTTCTAATTCGGCCCCTCATCAAATTAGATATAGCACTTTGGTATCTACACATTAATTCCATAACAATTATACCCTTAAGCCTTAAACTTTAAATCTTAATTAGATCACTTTAATTTAGGCTTAACCAAAAGATAGCAAACACATTTTATATTTACATGTGTGGCCCCATATAGTGGAATTTTTCCAACAGCTACACATAGCAATAACTAAAATAACGATAACATCAAGAGTTTGATTGACACTTTTGTTTATAGCCGAGCCAGTGATTATGGCTGCCATAACCCAGTAAAACCCAAATTGAAACAACATATTCAGATGGAGAAATAAAACCGAAATTACAAAGGAAAACCAAAGAGAAATAAAACCCAAAATGAATTCACACCAGTCAGTCTGTGCTATATATATAATGTCTGGTTCAGAAATTGACCAAATAGCCCTCCTTCAAATCAAACCTAGAGGTGCAATGTAATTTTAAAATTACAAAACGACCGTACATTTCGCACAAAAAAGGACCAAAGCAGAGCACCGACCAAAGCAGAGCACCAGACAATGACCATGCTTTGATAAAAAAATGCGTGGTTTTGTTTTGGTCTGGTGCTCTGCTTTCTGGTGCTCTGTTTTTTGTTCTCGTCTGGTTTGGGGTATTTCTGGGTGGTGTTTTCTTTTCTCTGGGTTTCTGTTGGTTGCTAGTCCTTTTGTTTTCTTTGTTGTTTTTGGTGTCTTGGTTCCCTTTGTTGGCTTCTTGCCTCTAATAAATTGCCTTTTCAAAAAAAAATCAATCATCTTACCCTTTAGTACAAGATTTAGGGTTAAAAGTTAATTCGCTCTTTAACAAAGTGTAGATACATGTGCGTATGCATCTTATAAAATTTGTAATGCAAAACATACATGCATGCATAATTAATTGTGTGATCAGTCATCAGATGATGATGATTTGTCACAGAAACAATGTATAGTTGAGGTTGATGACAACAAATTAAGAAACTGAGATGCAATTAGGAAAGGACCATAGTTAGAGGGAGCTGGTTATTTAGAGAGGAACTCATCAGGTTTGATTAATGAGGAGTCAAATTCTGGATTTTTCCTAAAATAACTAAACAATAAGGAAGACAAGAAACAAGAAACAAGAAAGGATATGCATAAAGAATAGTATATTATTCTTATAACAAAAGGGAAATTTAAAGAAAGAAGGAAATTAGAATTGAAGGGGCTTTATGGTTGGAGAAGTGATGAGGAGAAGGGAAATTTAGAATCTGAATGCAGAGTGCAGACATGCAAACTAGCTGGAATCAGCTCGTCTGAATTCTGAACACATCTGTTCATCATCAGCTTGTTTCAATTATAGCGGTTCCTTATTTTTGTTTTTGTTTTCCACGTAAAGTGAAATGATGGGTTGTACCAGCGAGCTATAAAATAATTGGGACACTATCATTAATTACTTCTTTTTATTTATTTATTTATTTATTTATAATCTCAATCTGTTCTAGCATTTTTGTTCTACAACTCAAATACTCGATCCATTTTATTGAAACTACTCTTTACATGCATTTTTTTAATGATTTTTTTTCAAAAATATAAAATAAATAATTTTTTTATTAAAAAAACAAAAAATAAAGACAAATAATTTAAATTTATCAATTTGAATTGATTTTTTGTGAATTGAAAAAAATGATATATAATGCAAAATATCAGCACCTATTTGTACGGAAAGGACAACTTCACTTACTACATTGTTTGGGTTGAATTTTTATATCTAATAGTTATAATTAGTGGAATGTGTTGTTTTAGCAATCATCTTATTCTTTAATAAAAAAAATTAGGGTCAAGAGTTAATTCGATCTTTAACAAAGTGTAGATAATATGCGTATACACCTTATAAAATTTGTAATGCAAAACATACATACATGCATAATTAATGGTATGATAAAATGACGATGATGATTTGTCATAGAAACAATATATATATATATATATATATATATATATATATTCGACAACAGATTAAGAAAATCAGATGCAATTAGAAAAGGACCATAGTTAGAGGGAGATGGTTAATTAGAGAGGAACTCATCAGGTTTGATTAATAAGGAGCCAATTTCTGAATTTTCCTAAAATAACAAAACAATAAAGAAGACAAGAAAGGACATGCATAAAGTGGTAAAGAATATATTATTCTTATAATAAAAGAGAAATTTAAAAGAAAGAAGGAAATTAGAATTGAAGGGGCATTATGGTTGGAGAAGTGATGAGGAGCTATGGCCTTTTTGTCTCTATTTTCCTTCTCTCTCTCAACAGCTCTGATGTCTGAACTCTGAATACACATGTTCATCATCAGTTTTGATTTCTTTTGTTTCTTCCGTTTTGTTGTGTTTCACTCTCTCTCTCTCTCTCTCTGAATGCAGAGTGCAGGCTCTGAAGTCTGATATCTGAATACACCTGTTCATCAGATCAGTTTACTGTTTAGGTTTCTTTCTTTCCTTTCATTTTGTTGTTTTCACATTATAATAGAATACTAGGCTTGAGGTTTGTCAATTGTCATTAGACTTTTTATTACTTTAACTATGAAAAAACAGAAGAATTTTATATGAGAAATTTCTGATACACATTTGCTGCAATGTATGGAAAGTATGTTGAAAGTAATTTACTCATCCTTTGTGGTAATTTTGATATATAATGTTAAAGGATATATAGGTAATTCAAAATTCAATAAAAACAGAAGAAAATGCAGAAGAAAATCAGACGCTAGAATTCCGTATTTACAATTAGAAAGTAAAATGTTATACTCTTCATTTAAGTACTGATTTCAATCTATAAAAAAGATATAAAAGTAATTTTCATGTCAAACAAATCTCTGGGGTCTAGAACTCAAAGGGTTACTATTCACCAGTATACAAGGCGTGCTTGATTTGTATATATATTATATAACTTTTTTAGTTTTTTATAATTATGATATTTGTTATCATAGAAAACAATAATAAGTATAAATACTTCTAAAATCCTATCAATCACTATATTCTCGAATATTTGAAATTTGTCTAGTAATATTTTTTTTAAATTATCTATAAAAGTTCATATAACAATTTATACAAAAGTCAAAAGTGCATAAAAGACAGCAGATTTAATTTATATTATTTTGAGTTATAGATCAATAAATAAAAATGAATGTACATAATAAGAAATACAAACAAAACATATATTGACAAATAATAATCTGAACTCTCTTTAATTGGTAAAACCTGACCGTAAATACCCCCTCAGTCAGAGGGCAATAAATCAAAATATTTGCCAATTAATGAAAATTCAAAGAGTTTTATGTCTAAAAAAGGTTTAGGTAGTAAAATGTAAATTCACATAAAATTTAGGGGAGACGCGTGCCAATAACCTAAAACTAAAAGAAAAGGAAGAATTATTCATGATGGGTGAGAAAGAAATATTTGGGGGAAAATAAAAAGTAAGCAATAATGTAGATGCGTTTGCTCTTTATATATTAAGAAATAAGGTTTTGGCTGATTCTAGCTAGCCTACACTTTCCAAAAGAGTACTTTTAGGCTGCGTTTGATACGTAAGATAAGATTGGACAACGTGTGACAGTTTCTTCTTATCCCATGTTTAATACGACCTTCGTATGAGATAAAATGGGACAATATGGAACAAAAATCAGAAAAAACTGTCACTCCTCAGACCCTGGGACTACTTGTCCCGTGACATGGGACAAGTGTCAAAAAGACATATTTGCTCTTCAAATCTTTAAATAATTACAATCATGTCCAATATTATATATATATATATTATAATTACATATATAATATTCTATATATATTATATTATATTATTATATATAATAATATATATTATATTAAATATATTATTATATATATAATCATATTTAACAATATATATCATATATATGATATATTAATACATCATAATATATATATATATATATTATAATAATATATATAAAATATATATGTAATATAAATATAAAAATTTTATATATATATATATATTATATTTTATATATGTATTATATAATATAATATATTTTATTATTATATATAATAATATATAATATATTAAATATTATTACCTATATAATAATATTATTACCTATACAATAATATATATATATATACATGTAATAATATTTAATATATCACATATATATATATATATATATATATATATATATTATATAACGTATAATATATATATATATACATATATATATTATAATAAATACATTATATAATATATATATATATATATGTAATATAATATATTATATTTTTTATATGTTCTAATATTCAATATTATATATATCTATCTATATCTTATATATATTATTATTTATATTATATATAATATTACATATTAATATATAATAATATTAAATAATTTTAATATATTTCAATTACAATATTTGTTTAATATTGTTAAATATGATATATAAAAATATTTATTTAATAAAATTAAATAAATACTGACTTGCCATGACTTATATATCACTATTATGTAGTAACAAATATTAAACAGAACAAGGAGGACACTCTGTTCATTTGAACCTCTTGTCCCGTCATGTTTCAGTCATACCAAACGTATAACATTATAGTCGACAGTTCTATCCCAGATATTCCAAACACAACAAGAAATAACTGTCCAGTCCAATCCAGTCTCATTCAGTTACGTCCCCGTACCAAACGTACCCTTAGTTTTGATATTATATTTGAAAAACTTTGTACGTTATTAATTAACCATGCATGCATGCATGCATACTTATTACAAAACTCAAATTATATAATATTATATTTCTTTTTTCCAATTTCCAAACAAATCTCGTATCTGGAGCTGCTGCCTAGCCAGCTAGCTTCTGTTCAAGAGCTGCCCTTTTTAACTTATAAAAGGCATAGCATTGAAGCACATAAACTGATCACTTCCAATTAAAATAGAGAGAAAAAGACCATAATCACTCACTTCTTGGAAAGGTTTGGCGTTTAATTACTATAGAAAACATATATATTTCCCATACAATTCTAATTTCCTTCTCTTTTAAAATTTCTCTTTTGTCATAAGATATATTCTTTACCTGTCTTCCTTACTGTTTAGTTATTTTTGAAAAAATCCAGAAATTGGCTCATGCATTAATCAAACCTGTTGACACTAGCTAGTAGGAGTAGTAGCTAAGCTAAATTTTAATTTGAATATCATTTAAGAAAAAGAAGAAGAAGTAAATTATACCCATTTCATGCAAATGTGAAAACAGGAGGTCAAATTTAGCACAGCTCTTTTCATCAAATAACATGATGTGGTCATTATTTTTTGCTTACTTGTTTGAACTAGGAGGATCTTTATTTATTTATTATAGTGTGAGCATAAAGAGACAAAAGCATTAATTGATGAAGATTCTCTCTCATTCTTTCTAACGTATACACCCTCTCTATATTTTCATGTCATCAGAAGACAGAAAATTCAAAATCAGAAAAGATTGTGAGGGGTTTGAACTTTGAAGAGCTGTGCTATAAATTTGACCTCCTGTTTTCAATTTAATGAGTGGTAATATAGTAATTAAAGAGAAGTTGAAACCATTTATATAAATGGCTTCAAAAAGCAAATCAGGTATCTAAATGCAAAATGGCTTCAAAAAGGCAATTATGTGTTGTGGGTTATGGCCACTTGGCTCTTCTTGAGCCATTGAGCCAACGAGAGTGTAAGTGACTATCCTTAGCACAGCTATGAAAATGTCTTTTTATTATAGTTTTCTAGTTATCTTTTTAATAAATATATTTTCTTGATAAATTGTTTTTTTATTTATAATAAATATACGTTTTCTAATATTATAATATATTGTTTCTTGTCATTTATTACTTTCCAACGATATATAACGACCATCAATTTAACAATTCTATGTAACAAACACATTTGTATGAAATGAGTATAATTTACTTCTTTTTTTTTTCTTAATTGATATTCAAATTAAACTTTAGCTTAGCTACTTGCTAGTGTCAACAGGTTTGATTAATGCATGGGCCAATTTCTGGGTTTTTCCTGAAAACAATTAAACAATAAGGAAGACAAGAAAGGACATGTATAAAGAATATATCACTCTTACAACAAAAGGTAAATTTTTAAGAAAGAAGGATATTATAAAGGGTTTTATGAGCTATCCTTTTACAAGAAGTGAGGAGCTATGTCCTTTTTGTTTGTTTGTTTGTTTTGTTGTTTTCACATTATAATAAAATAATTAAAGACCCTCCATTTCCTTTACTCATTCCCTTCTTTTTCTATATAAAAAACCACCTCTGCATGAAGTGGAGAGTTATCCTTAATTTTTCTCACCCATCAGTGCATCACACCATCATGAATACTTCATTTTCTTTTAGTTTCTTCAACATCAGTGTTTTCAGCTTCTTCATCATAATGCCATTCTTTATTTCTGCAGCTGCACCACCACCATCACCACCACCTTTCGATCACCATGAGACTCCAGGTCTTGCCATTTCCATAATTCTCTTGGCACTTGTAGCAAACACTGTTTTTGTTTGTTTGGCCCACCAATCTCAAGAAGAAACACCGCCCGATGAAAATCAACAAGTAGAGAATCAACAACTAGCGAATCCACAAGCAGTGAATCCACAAGCCGCTAATGAACAGGCAAACGAAGCTCAAAAGAAGGCTAAAAAGACGATAATAAAATACGTAAATCTGGTAGCTACCATCTTCTTATTCCTTATTTCAATGCTTTTACAGTACAAGTTTAAAAAGCCAACACCAGGTGAAGTTGCTGGAACCATTACGTATGTAACCTTTATATATGTGGGGTTGGTTTTTTTTTGAAGTTTTTTTTTGATTTCGGACACATAGATTTCATTATGGGGATGCTGTCCCAATATCTTATCTATGCTATAAACAAAAACAATACCATAGCATATGCGTTACTTCTAACCGCTATTTTATTGTGTTTCTCATTGGATAACTATTTTAAAGTTTCTAAGACAGTGTTTAGGAAATGCAAGGAATACATTGAAACAATCCAAAATCATCATTAAGGCAAGTTTAATTTTTGCATTCTATTTTGTTTTTTGTTCGTATTTGTTTCTTCACTTATTTATTTATTTATTTTACTCATTGTTTGATTATATATTTTTTAATTTTATATGCAGGAGTAGACTTGTAGTCTGGAAAAGAAAGGAAGAAAAAGAAAAAAAAAACTTATTTGTTGTAGTTTTCCTTTTTTTTTTTGTTTGACGGAAGTATTGTTATGTTTTTATTTTAATGGATGTTAATTTATGTTTTTATTTTAATGAATGTTAGTTTAATTACCTTTTACTCAGTCAATGGATTTTTCCTCAGTTATTATGAAGAGATTATGTGCCTTTAGGACGCAAATCACATGTTAACAACAATTCTTCATCTAAAAGAATCAAACAAAACCAAACGTTACAGTGTTACACAAACTTTCGTGTCTCAGAAAAATAGAAAATTTGGTTTCGGGGTTCGATCAAATAACCGATTCTAACGGATCCAAATCCAACCCAACATTAAACAACCGAAAAGCCTAAAATTGGCCCAAAACCAAAACCGAAACCGATATTGTTTAAAGAACTAACGGACGAAAAAAAAGCCCAATAATACCACACCATATATTGCCTCTTGTTTTATGTACGATTAGAGTTGTGACGAGAGAATACAAAATATGAAATAAGTTTAAATTTGTGATGATAATTTTAGAAGTAAAATTGGTTTTTTATTAGGTGAAAATTGAGAAAATTTTACTTTTATAAACAAATGAATTTTTGAACTGTTTAAATGATTTTGTCATTAAAAAAAAAACACAAACAAAATAACCTAATGAAACCAGGGGCGGAGCCCTTTAGAAGCTTGTGTGCGCTGTAGCCCATCCAACAGGTTTGAAAAAAAAAAGAGAAAGCTTGATTTAGTTTAAAAAAATTTAAAGCCCACATTAAATGTAGATATCGTCAACCCATTAAGAAACTTTAATATTCAACTTAAATCTAAACCCAATAAATCTAGTTAAATATTATGAGCCCTATAACCTACATTTATCATTAAAAAAAGCCCAGTTAAGCAATTAGTCCATAAACAAATGTTAAATTACCAAAACCAAAAGTAAAAAAATTAAAAAACCAAAACCACAACAAAATCGTATGATCATCTATATTGAGAGGAAACTTGTTGATATTATGATTCCGTACTAATAACTGATATTGTTGGTGCCTTGAAACCTTATAGCGTGCTACTTTGATAATATCTTGTTATGTATGTAAGGTATTTTTTTGCTATTTTTTGTTGTTGCTTTTTTTGTGTGTTTTTCTTCCATTTAGTATGTATTTGAGGGTAAAACTCATTATGTCCCCTTAACTTAGTATATCATTGATACTTTTTAATGAAAGTTTTCTTGTATCGTTATGATTTGTAAAATTATAAGGAAAATTTTTGTTTGGTTGTTATAATTCAAAATATTATGATTTTTAAGTAAGAAAATAAAATTTAGATTATCCCACCTCCAAATTTTTTTTAGTTACGCCCTTAAATGAAATACATTAAGTGTCATTAAGTATCAAGTGGAAAAATCAAACAGACCCTAATTTATTGAATTTATGCTAGTCATGAATTTGAATGGTCTCTCACCTTCGTTTCCTTATCGATTTACGTGTAAAATACATAGAAGGAGATGACCGCCTGTCTTCACACCATTGTTATTTATGTATACATATCTTTGCCTCTTGATGACCAGCCGGAATTCAATGTCAGCTCAGCTTCGGTCAATCCCTTTCTCTTTTCAACTCGACATTAATAACCCATAAATGGGATATTACTTTGTTAACCGCAATATGGAATTTCACACTTTCTATAAGAAACCCTAATTAAAAAAAAAAATTTTATATTTTACAATTCTTTTCATGTTAATTTTTTCCATGGAAATGATGTTCTTTCTGATGTTTCGATCAAACTCTTTAAGCATGAACAAGAAGAAACAATCATGATGATGACCACCATCAATGCCTTGCCGATGTCTGTTTGTAAGCAAGTTGCCAATACAATTGAAGACGAGCTGATCAAAACTAAAGCTCTAAATTTCAACGTAAAGATCCAGGCAATAATGAAAGAAAGCTGGATCATTCCTAGTATTGATCAAAAAGATATCACAGCCTCATGAGAGAATTTGACGATGTTATTTTCATCTAAACATAATTTTGGGAAGATGTCGGGAGTTGGGACATAGAAAATGTCAAGTAGTGTGGGTGTGACGACTTTATGTTTTTATGTTTTTATTGTATTCTTATCGTTGCTTTATGCTTTTAATATAATCCTGTATTGTGTTCTCTTCTTAGATTCGATTTGCATGCATTAACATGTACGACGGCCATCAATTTATCATATTGTTTATTTTTTGGGTTGTTTTCCTTCTTCATCTTTATTTATTTTTTTATATATATAAAAGATCTATTCAACATAAGAAGCTGTATGGAAACCTATATTTTGGTAAAAGCACTATAAAATAAGTCTTTTTTTGAAAGCTTAAATAATAAATAACATCATATTTTAAATGTTAAAAAATACACCTAATTTAAATTACTAACCCACTTAATTTTTTTTTTTTGAAGAGATACTAAGCCACTTAATTAATCCAAAAAAAAAATTTAACAATAAACTACTAGAGGCGTATACATATTCTAATAAATTAATCATTGGATTCTAATCCAATGGTTCACAAAAATATTAAAAAGTACGTATAAAATTATAAAATAATAATAATAATAACCCTAGTTGTCCATATCTCAAACCAAATGGAAATATGTTAGAACTAGGGGTGGGCACGAGTCGGTTCGATTCGGTTTTCGGCCGAAATCGTCCATGACTCACTTATACTTGGTTTTCATTTTTTTAATCGGATTGACTTGTCTCAATAGGGTGACTCGACTTGACTCGAACACGTTTCTTCCGGTTCAAGTCAATTCAGTTGAATACAGTTTTGAGCATGATGGGCTCTTGAGCATAATGAGAATTTTACCTATGTATTTAATTGGGTGGGCCTTTTGGACCGTTATTCAACAACTCAAAATATTAAAAAAAAATATTCAACTTTATAATATAAACGAGAGTCTAAATAATCCATAATACAACACATCATAAATCAGAACACTAGTCCATAATAATAATACATAATATATTCTATCATAAATCAAAACACTAGCCAATAATAATAATAACGATCACGACTGAATGAGCCGGTTGTGAGCTGATTCTAAGGTTTGGCGTGGGTGAGTACGAGAGCTGTCAGGTGTTAGATTACAGGGTTTGATGTGTTATTCTATTTATATTTACTTAATACTTTGTATATAATAATAATAATAATAACAACAATATTCATTAACTTTTTTTTTGAAAATAAATATAATATTTAATACGATAAAATATAAATATGTATAAGTACTTAAAATAAACCTTATATTTATTTATATTTGGTTATATATATATATAATATTTACTCAGTTTAGCTGGATCGGTTCAGTTTTTGGCAAGGCAAAACCATCTATGACTCACTTAAACTTGGTTTTCAATTTTTTTTTTGAATTATATTGACTCGTCTCAACAGGTTGACTCGACTCGAAGAAATATTTTCTGTGGGTTGGAAAATTTTATAGCACTGTTTACTCTCTTACTTTTAACATTATAACCAACTTAATAACCTAAGTTTTAATAGTACCTAAAGTATTGTTCTGACAAAAATACCCTTAAAGCATACTCATGGAAATAAGTCTCGTGCTTTTTTTTTTCTGAGATTTATTTTCGTGTTTCCGAGACTTGTTTTGGTGCTTCCAAGACTTATTTGGTGTTTTCGAAACTTATTTTGGTATTTTTGAGACTTATTTTGTATTTTCAAGACTTATTTGAGTATTTTTGATATTGATTTTGTATTTTCAAGACTTATTTGAGTATTTTCAAGAATTATTTGTATTTCAGAGATATAGTTTGTATTTTCGAGACTTATTAGGTATTTTTATAATTTTCGAGACCTACGGGACAAATAAGAAATTTTTCATAATTTTTTTTTCTTCGTCTTCTTCATCGACTTCCATAGGATTGAGGTCTGTTAGTCCTTTAATAGAGGCCGAATAGATTAGACCTCCATGTAGGTCGAAACCAACCTCCAATGGAGGTCTTTTTTTTTGAAGCTTTTATGCCCAATTTTTTTTTAAGCCTTATATGGACCCAGACCTTTTCTTTTTTAAGCTTTTGTGCCCAAAAATTGTTTTTTTTTTTTCTTTCTTAATGGTGAGTTTGATTCATTAAAAAAGAATAAAAGGACCTCCATTGAGTTTGAATAAAAAGACCTAGAATTCAAACTCACTAATGAGTTTTGTTTTTTTGAAACTGCAAATTTTACTAAGAGGCCAAAGGCCTAGGATAAGAGCACAGCTGACCAACCCAACAACTCAAAGAAACGAGAAACAAAAGCAACAACAGCAAGACAGAGAGCGGCCATGTACAGACACAAACGGTCACCGAACTAGCAAGAACAAGAGCCTACAAACAACAACCAGACTGCAGAACCAAGTCTAATGAAACAAGGATTAATAGAACACGACGGGGAAACAGAGCTACAAAAAAAAAAAAGAACCACAGCAGCATATAAGACCAACCAAGCACCAAGCGAACTAGTAACACCAAAAGTAATCACATAACCTTCCACTTTAGCATATACTTGGAGCCGCTAGAGCCACTCTTCGCCAAACTATCAGCTAGCGAATTTGTATCCCTAGAATTGAAAATGACAGACACTCTTTTTAGCTGCTGCAAATGTCCTCTGATGTTGAAATTTTAAAGGCTCCCATAATCATCAGAATTGTTGACCCATGACACTGCTACAGAAGAGTCGTTAACAATATCGATCTTTCGATTGATCAGCAGATTATTCGAGGCGGAAAGATCACAAGCTTTTCAGATCGCCAAAAGCTCTGCTATGTCGGAGTCTTGTATGCCGACAAAGAGGGAGAAGATGCAGAGAACCTTCCTAAATTAATTACGAAGGATTCCTCCTATTCCAGCTGAACCTGTTTTCCATCTAACTGATCCATCCACATTACACTTCAAATTGTCACCTACTGATGGGATCCAGACAGCACGAGGCAATTTCTTCACTGAAGCATTGACAACATAACTATATTTGATATTAAGCTTCATGGCTGACACAGAGTCATTGATCCACTTACCAAAGTGTTTAAACCACCCTAAATTTCACCATATCTGCTTCCTGATCTCCCGAGACCTGCTGACCTTTAAATATTGAATTATTCCTAGACTCTCAAATCGTCCAAGTCACTGCTAGGAATAGAGTGCTCCACGCTTTTGAGCTCTTCAACGAAGGGCATAAACCTCTCCAGCCTTTTATTCACTCATTCTGAGTATTATTGGGGCAGTATTTCACCTCCCACCAGCTTATACAAGAGATCCAAATCTTCCAAGACCAAAAGCAGTGGATAAACAGGTGATCTATGGTCTCATTTCTAGTATTACACATCGGGTAGACTATAGGCAATCCTTGTCCTATGCCAAAGCGAGACAACACTTCTCTAACCAAAATCCTGCCTTTATGGAGTTGCCAAGCAAAGATCTCAACATTCAGCAGGCAAAGTCCTTTCCACAACAGAGAATTACTGAAATGATCCTCCGGTGAGTCATTTTCCAAACATCTTCGGAAGGAGCTAACTGAAACCAGCCCTTTAGTACTATAAGACCAATCAATTGAGTCTAAAATGGTCATGTGGATCGACAAACTTTTCAGAAAAGACATGAAACGGATCCGCTGGTCTGATTCCCAGTCGAAAACAGCTCTACGAAGTTTCACATCCCAAGTCCAAATCTTGCCTTGTCAGCCGCCATAATTTTGCACCAGACCCCTCTTGTCTTTGGATAAGGCAAAAATCATAGGAAGAACCTCCTTCAGTGGCACACTATTACACCTAATATCGGTTCAAAGAAAGGTTCTGTCACCTCTCCCTATCACCACCTGCAAACCATTGTTGAGGATGTTCTTCGATTGTGAATCGTTACTAAAAAGAGTAGACACTGCTTTAACAAAGTGAGAATCATTTTTACCCCTCTGCCAATTCCAAAATAAAGTCTTGCTATCTATCCCATAAATAGCACACGTGACCCTCTTCCATAAAGAGTTTACTTCCACACCAAACCTCCAATCCATTTTGCCAACAAGCCTATATTCCTGTCAATAATGTGGCTAATTCCAAGACCACCATTCCTTTTGTTTTTACACAGCGACCCCCAATCAACCGAGTGGATTTTTCTCCTCTCGACCCCATTCCCCTCAAAAAAGTCCCGTTGAAGCTTCTCAATTTTATTTAGCACACCCACCAGGATTTTGAACACCGATAAGTAGTATATAGGAATACTCGAGAGTACCGCCTTAATACGCACTAGCCGGCCACCTTTCAAAAGAAATCTAATTTTCCAAGGCGCCAAACGTTTCTCAATTTTATGAATTATTGGGTTCCAAAATGACTTTGATCCTGGATTGGCTCTGAGAGGTAACCCAAGATACACAATGGGGAGGGAAGCTTGCTTTCATCTAAAGTTTTCTGCCCAATCTACCTCTGTACTACTTTTCATACCCACTTGTACTAGGCATGATTTGTGGAAACTAATATGTAACCTGGAAGCCAACTGAAAACACTAAAGGATCCTTTTTGAGACCATTAAAAAGGCCATTTTAGGTTCAAAGAAAAGAATTGTGTCGTCGGCGAATTGAAGGTGAGACACATGGACCTTATTCTTCCCAAGGACCGCCCCTCTCAACATGTTCAAGCTCGAAGCCTTCTTAAACAAGCAATTCAAGGCTTCAATTTCAATGTTGAAAAGAGATGGGATTTTCCTTGCTGGAGACCTCTTTTTAAGCCAAATTCCTCAGTTGGGCTACCATTAACAATCACTGAAAGCACCTGGGTGGAAACACAATAACTCATCCACTTCCTCTATCTAAGATTGAAGCTCATTCCATCCAAGATCGCATCCAAAAAAGCATGATCTAGACTGTCATAAGCCTTCTCAAAGTCCAACTTTACCACAATACCACCTATTGCGACTCTCTTCCAATTGTGAATAATCCCACTCGCAACCACTAAGCTATCAATAATCTGACGATGTTTTACGAACACCATTTGAGTGTCCCCAATAATAGAATTCATCACTCCCCTTAATCGATTTGCCAGAACTTTCGCAAGCACTTTAGAACCAACTAAGCTAATGGGCCTAAAATCGTTCATAGATTCCGGTTTGCCGACCTTTGGAATAAGTACAATGAAAGTTCTATTTATATCCTTCACTATCTCACCATCCCTATGAAACTCCTTTAGAAAATTCATAAAATCTTCTTTTATCATATCCCAGTTGCCTTTGATAGAATTTAGATTTAGACCATCTAGTCCCGGGGCCTTATTGCCGTCGTAGCTACAGAGCGCTCCCCAAACTTCTTGCGGCTCAAAATCCTTTTCCAGTTCACTCCTTTGTAAAATCGAAATCTTGTTTAGAGCAAGACCATGAATTTTCGGCTTTGGCCACTAAGCTCTCTTGTAGTGCCTTTTGAAGTGAATTAGAACTCCAGCTCTAATCTGTCTTGGATCTGTGTGAATTGCCCCATCAAAACATACCTTCCCTATAAAATTTTCCTTCCTTCTTAAGTTGGCAACACAATGAAAAAATCTTGTATTTTTATCCCCTTCCAACAACCATTTGACTCTGAATTTCTGTTTCCAGTGTTGTTCCTCCAAATGTAAACACCTCTACATTTCTGAAATAATTTTCAGGCAATCATCTCTTAAAGGAATCGTCCAACCATTTACCTCTGCTTTTTTTTTCGACCTCTGCCAATTTGTCTTCCAAATCTCTGATAGAATTTCCTTTCTTCTTCTTGGCTTGGATCAAATTCTTCAATCTCCTTTCGATTGCCTTTGTTTTTGAAGATAAAATAATCCCACGATACCCTATTACTTTGTTTTCTTTCCAGCCTTTCCTAGCGGCATCCATCATCTCTTTGTCCTCCAACCAACTGTTACAAAAACTAAACGGACTTGGACCACAATCTACTCTAGGCTCACCTAACGAAATATCACAATGGTCTGAAATGCTTATTGGTAATCCTCTTTGAACAAGCTTAGGGAAGCAAGAAAGAATCAAATGGGAGATCAAAAACCAATCCAACCTCACACAAGAAGCTTTTTCTCTATCATTAGACCATGTAAACGCCATTCCATGCAAATGAATGTCTATCACCCTAGCCTTGAAAACAAACGAGTTGAAGCTTCTAATCGAACCCATGTCCTTACCTTTTCTTTCCGTCGGGTTTAGGATCATGTTAAAATCCCCGCCTATACACTATGGCATCACAAATGCTCTTTGAGATTCCACAATGAATTCCCGTAAGGATTTTCTCTCATTTTCATCATTAGAAGCATAAATGTTACAGAATGCCATCTCCTTTTCAAGTTAACCAGCTCACCCGCCAATATAATACACATCTTCCTAGTGATGCAAGAGTGGACCTTGAACAAGTCCTCATTCCATAAGGAAATTAAGCCCCCCCCCCCTCCCCCGCCGAACCTTCCACTACCATACCCACACCGTGTGTTAAAAACGAACCCCCCAAGGCCCCCACAATCCTACTGTCAAAAGAGTCTAACTTGGATTCCTGGATAAGAAGAATCATTGGTTTATAAAGCATCACCAATCCTTTCACAACCCTCATTTTCTCCCCCTTCCCAATCCTCTAATATTCCAAGATAGAAATAACATTAAAAAATAACTATCCCGGAATACTACGAGTGATAAAACTACTTCTGGGCATCCCTTAGTCTAGCCTCATCTTCGATCTCCCTTCTAGATATCTCTTCAGTGACAACCCTTTCAATACCTTTGAAGTCAAATCCTAGCGCCGATCTCGTCATAATGACTTTAGCAACCTCATCTTTAAGATTCCATGACCCTATGCTACAAACCGACTTGTCCTTGCATTTGAAATCAAACCCTTTTGTCACATCTGCCTCTATGACCTTAGTGATCACTTCTTCCAAATTCCATGAATCCTTGGTCGCCAAATCTTCCTGTCTTGAGTCTTTAGCAGTTTCCGAACCTGTACAGTTATCTTTCCTTGTTTTCATACTGTGCATTTTGATTGAAGTGTTTTTGTTCTTCCGACCTTTGCTTTTAGCTTGTAAGATTGACAAGTCCACATATAAGCTAATCTCGTCCAACTCAGCATCTGCTACCTCTCATATGGACTGCACCACCACTTCTTCGTCGGACTGTCGTCCATGACAAACTAAATCCTCCTCCAACCTTCTGTCGACGTGGTGCAAGACATCCTCAAGTTCCGCTGCCACCTGAACAAGGATAGGCTCGTGGGGTTCTATCCTAACTGGCATTATCTTCTGGCCAACTTCTTCCGCATTGAACTGGTTGCATGGTTTATCGATCCTTTGAGTCTGGTCTCTCTCCTTCATATTGGACCCATTAGGCTTTAGAATGAGAGAGTTGTTCATGGCCTCATAATCTATATTATTCTTTGGGCCTTCAAATGAATGTTGGACCTCGAAAATGGCCTGGTCCGAGTCCAAAGATTGCCCTCTTTTAGAACATTCACCAT
This sequence comes from Dipteronia sinensis, assembly GCA_033220585.1. Lineage (NCBI taxonomy): Eukaryota > Viridiplantae > Streptophyta > Magnoliopsida > Sapindales > Sapindaceae > Dipteronia > Dipteronia sinensis. The sequence continues at coordinate 4,342,580 of CM065639.1, read as the reverse complement.
TTTTCAATAAAAAGCCTAGGAATTACCCCTCTACCGACTCAGATTCGGTGGAGGATGAGCTATACACCTCTTCCAACATCTTCTTATCAACCTCGTTGTTTCTTTTTTCTAAACTAAGCTTAGCATATCTGTTATAGATAGCCATAGGTTTAACCTTAGCTTTTCTCTTCCAGACTGTCTTTTCCTTTTCTAGAATCCATTTGCTAGGAGACTCTCGTGAACGACTATAATAATCATGGTTGAGATCCTTCGATATCCCAACCTCACCCTATTTTCCTATTTCATGCAACGGCTGCACCATATAACACCTTTTTGTCTCATTGACTTTCTGCCTACTCTGATATCTAGCTCTGCCACCAGTCTTGCCCCTCTCATTTTAAAAAAGACTAAAAGAGGAAACCTTTTTTTTTGAAAGGCAGTTTATTGAAGCTGCACACCGCAGCACAAGGAAAAGAAGCAAAGCTACAAAACACACAACCAGAGCCCACCAAACGAACAAAGAGCAAAGAAAACACCAACAAAAAACTAAAAACAGAACCAAAGCACAATACTCAACTATCACACCAAACAAGAACACTGCTGACATCGTCCGAACTGAAAAACAGAGCCATTGTTCCACGTATCCACCACCGAAGAAAAAGATCACCTACAATATAGTCTTGACCCCTGGGAAGCAGCCACAGCAAAGAAAACAAACTCTGAAAACAGCAACCTCGCAAGAACCACACAAAACAGAACACAACCAAACACACACCAAAAACTAAAAAACTAAAAACCAAGGAAAATCACATCCAGTGAAGAAAATCGCCGTTCGAACCCGATCCCAGTTTAGCAAGATTGTCAGCGAACGAATTATACATTCTTGAGGCATGAACAACTTCAAGCCCCCCCAAGAGCTCCACCTGATCCCGACTGAAAGTGATCATTGAAACATGCTCAAAACTTCCGAAATCTTCATTTTTAATCCAAGACACGGCCACTTTAGAGTCACTCACAATCGTGACCACTTCCTTACTCAGGACCGGATCGGAACTACTGATTTGAATTGGAACTACGATCAGATCTCCTTTATCCCGATCTGATTGTCCTTTCCCGACCAGGTCACTTGTACCCGATCGGTTAGTTTCCCCGACCATCTTAGGTAAACTTGACGAAGCCTTGAGATCACCTACTGGTCACCTTGGGTTGATCTTTCCTTGCTGAATTTGTTGACATGGCATATCTAATCAGCGTATTTTCAAGTGATCATGCCGACTTGTCATGCTATAAAAAAAATCCCTATAACAATCACTTTTAGGGCTAAACTGAAAATATGGCCAATATTGGTCCAAATCCCCCGAACAATGTTCATGGACCATTCTTTAGAACAAAAAATTGAAAATTGAATCATTTCTTTAGTAAAAGATTTAAAGAAAAGAAAATTGAAATTAAACCACTTTAAGGCTTTTAGCTAACAACAATTTTTCATTTGGGATGTTAATTATCATTTTTTTTTTGAAACTGCAAGCTTTATTAGAGTTCAATTAAAAGAACAACACAACTAGAAAACAGAAGCAAGGCATGGCAAAACAAGGCAGAAGCCCAACTGGGAGGCCACTACCAGTAAAGCATAACAGGAACCAAGAAAAACAAACAACCGAAAAGTAGAGAAAGCACAAGCCGAGACACCAAAAACAAAAACGGAAAGACAGAGAACTACCACACACCCCACTCGACAATATCCCTATTCAACCATAAGCCTTTCTTCGCCAAAACATCAGCCAGAGAATTAGAATTTCTGGGGTTAAAAATGACTGAGGCATTGCCCAAAGAATCTCTCATAAGCCTGATGTCATAGATCAAATTTAGATGTTGAAGATTGTCGTAACCTTTCTCATTCACCCAAGACACTGCCTCCCTCGAATAGCTAATAAACTCGATTTTTCTCCCAGCAAACGTACCTCTATCAACACACATACTGTAGGTTTTATGGATAGCCAACACTTCTGCAGAGATGGCAACATGAGCCCTAACAAAAGCCGAAAAGGAACATAACACTTCTCCTTAGAGTTACGAAGGCCACCCCCAATACCAGCTCTACACCGCTTGCCATTCGCCGCTTTATCAAGGTTAAATTTTAGAGTATCATTTTCAGGAGGGGACCAAGTCTCAACTTTGGAAAATTTTGGAGGTTTAACGTCAATACAAACTGTCTCAATCATAATGCCATAATGGTAATCGGATTCGACGACCCACTTCCATGGTATTTGAACCACCAAGCCACCATAAACCGTATCAAGTCCACACAATAATCGATCTCAACAGGTTCACCTCTAAACACAACCTGATTTCTTGTCTCCTAAATGGTCCATGTCGTCCAATAAAAAAACGTCATCCAAACCCTCCCATACTTCGCATTTGGGTATAGGCCATGCCACCCTCTGAACCATACATTAATAGAATTGCTAGGACAACAAACCATCCTCCATCATCTCATGTACTTACACCAAACCTCCCACGCCCAAGAACACTGTAAAAAAAGATGATCAACCGTCTCCAAAAAACTACTGCACAGGGGGCATACAATACCAATATCGGCAGCCTATCCAAAATGGCTCAACACCTCTCTAATCATAATCCTTTTTTTTTTTGCAACAATTGCCAAACAAAAACTTCCACCTTTGGGGGGCATATCCCCAGACTAGTTATCTTCGTACCTCACAACCCTACACCATCTACTTCTTCCAAACAACGTCACCGAAAATTCTCCATTTGAGTAAAAAATCCAAGCCACCGAGTTCGAAATAGCTCTACGCATCTTAAAAATCTCAAGACACCCCATAAAATCAAGCCACTGATCCACCTCCCATTCAAAAATTCTTCTTCTTATCTGTACCTGATAACATCGTAAAATACACCTTTTGAGGTCCCCATTTCTTATCGTTTGCTTTTGTTTTTGAGCATATTTTTGTATATAATGTCTTTTGTGAGCTTGTGTAGGTTATATCCCTTAAAATAAGGTGTTAGAGCTTAATTGAAGTGTTTGGAGGTTTTTGGGTTGAAATGGAAAATGGCTCGTGCAGAATGCCCAACTTCGGAAGGTCATATCTCCCTCCTCATGTTGAACTAGGTTTCCCATAACCTATTTTTGGAAAGCCCAGGATGTCTACTTTCCAACGCTTTTTACATATCACAATTCCAAGGTTTCTGGAGGAAGTTATAGTAGTTTCCGTAACGGTGCGCAGGAGTACCGTGGCGTACAGCGGAATGTATAGCGGAAGACCAAATTGTGATCCGCGGAAATGGGCAGAAAGTGCTAAAAAGTGGTCCGCAGTTCGTCCGTCAAAGTGTACCATGGAACGTACAGCGGAAATGCCCAGATTTGCGATTTTCAGCCATTTTTTAGGGGTATTCTTGTCCTTTCACCCCCAAATCTTGACCTAACTTCCCAACACTATAAATACCTCATTTTCTCTCATCTCTTGAGACTTCCCTCCCCTCTTTCACGTCTCTTCTCTTCTCTCTTCCATTTTCTTTCATCTTCTTCATCTTCTTCACCAAATAAGAAGAGACCCAAACTCTCATGAAAGAAGAACCCAAGCTCCCATGGAGGTTCTTCCTCCATGAGAGCTCACCACACACCTCCACCAAACCATTATGCCTTCATCCATCCATCTTAGAGCATATTGCAAGGAATTAGGAGTCCAATTTTGATCTAGGAAGGATTTGGAGCATCTTTGGAGGGTTTGTCTTCAAGGGTTTGCTCTTTATTAATCATTTCTTTGTATTTCTTGCTTCTTTGATGTGTAACTCCGATTTGGGGAATATTGTAAACCTTCACATGTTCAATATATGTATGTCTATGTTTAAATTCATGTGGGTTATGTTTTACTCTTTGCTAATTTCATGATTTAAACTCTTATTGTGAAATCCATGTGTGTGGAGGGTCAAAATTGATGTGTATGCATGATTGAGATTAGGAGTAGAGTAATTTAATGTAGGAGTAGTGTAATTTAGCTTCCCATGAGTGTTTGTATGTTAATGAATGACCAAAATACCATGTATTGAGTAATTTGAGTATTAGGGATTTTAGCCCTACAGAGTGGAAAAGGTTTCAGTTCAGGCATTTAGTTGCTAAATTGGCCTTGGTTCACATCCTTGTGCTTAATGGGTCTTATTAAGACACAATTATCCATCATTGGCCGAATTGGGTGATGGATTGATTTGGGATAATTCCTAAGTCAAGAGGATAAACCCCTAACTTAATTTGAATGGTTTTAATGCTAATCAACCAACTTATTGTACATTGTTGTTTGGTGAACTTGTTTTCCATGTCTAGCCATCCTAAGGAGTTGACTAAACTGAATCCGTATCTAGAGTAAAGATAAACCGAATTCCTCTTGTGCTCTTGTAGTCAAAGGGATATTTCATTGCTTAATGCTTTCACTCGGATAGCCACCTTGTGAATGATATTTAGATTGTGTGTTATATATCGCGTGGTTCGCATTAACATGCTCATCGTGGTATCCTCTACATTTGACCAGAAAGTTGAGAGATCACTAGGCTGGCGTGTAGAGCTCGTGTATGTGTCCCAAAGTCCTTAATAGATTCATGTTTTTGCATGGATGCAATCTCTATGCACTTGAGAGAGGGTAGAGATTAATTAAGGGGACACGAGCATATAACATACTTGTTGTATGGGTATCTCGTATTCTTAATGCTTTCACTTGGTTGCCATCCCGTATTTGGTTAGCCTCAGGGATGGATTATTGGTAGACATGACACCGGTTCTGGTTCCGGTTATGGAGGAACTAGAACCGGAACCGGAACCTTCTTTGGGAGGTTCCGGTTCCGGTTCCATCGGTTCCGTCGGTTCGGAACCGGTTTTTTAATTTTTTTTTATTTTTAAAACCCAAAATCCCATATAACCAATCAATCCCTACACCTAAATACCCAATCAAACCCAACGTTTGAAATACCCAAAATCCCAAAACCCAACCCAAAATTTTCAACCCCTAATCACCTTCATCGATTCAAACACACACACACACACACACACACACAACCATAACAAATCTAAAATCACACACACACACCACCCTACAAACCAAAATCCATCATATGCAAGATTCGAAGAGATCGAAGAGAGAGAGAGAGAAAGAAAGGAGATCAGAAATATTGGTTACTCGGTACCGGTGAAGAGTCGAACATATCGGCAGTCGGCGACGGCAAGTCGGCAAGAAGAAGAAGGAAAGAAGGAAAGAAGGAAAGAGAGAAAAAAAAGAGAGAAAGAAAGAGATGAGAATGTGAGAGATGACATCGGCATGAAGAAGAAGAAAAGAGAGAAAGAGAGAAATAGAGAAAGAATGAGAGAGTGAGAGACCTGGGAGAGTGAGAAAGTGAGAAAAAAAAGAAGAAAAAAAGAGTAGGCTGTAGGAGTGGGTATGGGTAATTGGTAGTGGGTAGGGTAGTGGGTAGGGTAGTGGGTAGTGGGTAGTGGGTAGTGGGTAGGGTAGTGGGTTTAAAAAAAAATAAAAAAAATATATATTTATAGGAACCGTCGGTTCCAGTCCGGTTTGAACCGGGCGGTTCCTCAAAATTAAGAACCAAAATCGGAACCGATTTTTTTGGTTTCGGTTCCGATTTTTTTGGACGGTTCCTATTTTTTTGGATGGTTCCGGTTCGGTTCTCCGATTCGAATCGAACCAGCGTCATGTCTAATTATTGGCAGTAGTATTGGTAGTAGTATGGCCCACGCGGTTGAGCATTACATGCCCAACGAAATAACCTGTGTATATGATCAGAAAGTGAGAGTATCACTAGGCTGGCATACATGGCTCTTTTGTGTGTGCCACGACACTTAATGAATCCATGCAATTGTGTGGGTGTGATCTCTAAGATATCGAGAGAGATTAGAGATCAATTAAGGGGACACGAGCCAATGATATACTTGCACATTTGAAGGACTAGGTGAGTCTAATGCTTAATTAGGAGGATTGTTATGGTTGAGTCATTTCCCTAGCGTATCCACATTTCATGCATCTCTCCATTCCATCCTATCACTGTACATATTTATTTATGTAGTTTGTTAGTTAGTTTAGCATTTACTTTCCGCATATTCTTTTTGCATACGTAACACACTAGTTCGCTTGGCGTGTTGTATAGCTAGAACTAAAGACGGTCGATGAATCCCACCTCCCTGTGGAACGATACCCTCGCTTGCCGCTTTGCTAGTTTTCATAACTATAGAGCACATTGCGTAGGACTTTTTATAAATATCTTTTTGGGATCCGTAATTCCCTAACGACAGAATAACGGGTTATCAGTACCTCCCAAATCCACTCATCCTCTACCCACCTACCAAACTCATTTATTGTCCCATCTTTTTTTGCTACTAGCGCAAATATTCTTGGGTAAGCTACCATAAGCTGCAACGCTCCATTCCACACATCCTTCCACAAATTGGCACAATTTGCTCTGCCCACTACCACTTTGAGTCCCCCATTGATATTCATAGTAGTTGAACCAACAGAGAATAGGCTATTGATGACTTTGGCAAAGGGCGAGGCTGTGGCCGAAACAGTTCACTCCCATTGTAAACAATTGACTTTCACATAGTAGTTAACACAAATCACCCTCTTCCATAAGGGTCCTTCTTCCTTACCAAATTTTCACACCCATTTCATCAACAAAACTTTGTTCTTGTCCTCAACTTTTCCAATCCCAGGACCTCCATTTCTCTTGCTCTTGCAAACTGTCACCCAATCCACAACTTGCATTTTCCTTTTCTCTGCCCCATCACCTGAAAAAAAATTCCGCTGAAGCTTCTCAATAGCATGTGCCACATTTACAGGGACTTTAAAGATTGACATGAAATACTTTAGAATACTTACTAAAACTGCCTTTATCAAGACTAAACGCCCACCTTTACTCAAAAACTTCTTTTTCCAATGGGCCAAGCGCTTCTCAATTCTCAATAACACCGAATTCCAAAAACCTTTCAAGCTCGGTCTAGCCCCAAGCGACAAACCCAAGTCGATTATTGGAAGAGTTTCTTTCTTGCATTTGATCGAGGCAGCTCAATCCTCCTCCATAGCTGATTTTCCCCACTTTAACAACACACAACTTATGAAAATTAATCTTTAAACCAGACGCCATCTCAAAGCACAACAAAATTCTTTTCAAGTTGACAAGATACTCCATGTTCGGTTTGAGGAAAAGAATAGTATGGTCTACGAACTGAAGGTGAGAAACATGCACCTCATTATTACCCAAAAAAGCACCTCTTAGCATATTCAACTCGAAAGCTTTCTTAAAGCAACAACTCAAACTCTCAAGAACCATGTTAAATAGAAAAGGTGATAAAGGGTCACCTTGGCGCAGACCCCTTTCCAAAGCAAACTCTTTCGTCGGACTTCCATTAACCAAAACTGACAATATCGGAGTCGAAATACAACTCTTAACCTAATATCTCCACCTTTCTTCAAACCCCATCTCCTCCATAATTGCATCCAAAAAAGTGTGATCCACAGACTCATAAACTTTCTCGAAATCCAGCTTAACTAAAAGACCCCCTACCTTATCCTTTCACCACGAATGTATGATCTCTTCCGCCACGATAAAACTATCCATGATCTGTCTATCTTTAACAAACGCCATTTGGAACTCCATAATCACTGAGTTCATCATTGTCTTCAGTCGATTGGATAACACTTTTGCAAGAATCTTATACATAGATCCCACTAAACTTATAGGTCTAAAATCCCTAATTGTCTCTAGGTGAGAAACTTTTAGAATAAGTGCTATAAAATTGTTATTCAACTCCTTCACTACGTTACCATTACTGTTAAAATCCTGGATAAATCTCATGAAATTCGGCTAAATCGTCTCCCAATTTGATTTAACGAAATTAAGGTTCAGACCATCTGGGCTTGTAGCTTTATTCCCTACATAAGCACTAACAGCAGCCCATACTTCCTCCTCACTAAAATCCTCTCCTAATGCCTTCTGGTCCCCTTCAAAACTTTGTTACAAGTTTAGACCTCTTATAATTGGACGCTTCCATCTAACATTCGAAAATTGCTCCTTGAAAAACTTCGTCACGCCCTCCCTAACATGGGTAGGATCTGACACCTTCTCTCCTCCAAAAGAGATCTCACTAATACGATTCCTAATTCTCCTCCCATTCGCCAAGCAATGGAAAAACTTCGTATTCTCGTCGCCCTCTTTCAACCAATTAACTCTCGAATGTTGCCTCCACTGTTGTTCCTCCCTCCGAAGCTCAACCCATAAATTTATCAAGAGAGACAAACGTTCTTTCCTTAAAAATTTAGTCCATCCATCCTTACTAGCTTTATTGTCAATAGCTACCAAGCTAGCTTTAATATGTTTGATCCGAGAAGAGTTCTTTTTATTAATCAAAAGCCATTTCTTTATACTTCCCTTAATGGCCTTGATCTTTGCAGCCAAGGAGACACTTTTGGAACCACCTACCTTGCATCCTTTCCAACCATCCATTGCCTCCTTCATCAACTCTTTCTCCTCCAACCACCCATTAACAAAGTGAAACGGCCCCAGACCCCCAATCATCAAACTTCTCACCTAATAAAATTGCATTGTGGTCAGAAAGTGAACGTGGCAGGCTCTTCTGAATCAACGAAGAAAACCAGGTTAGAAATTCTGAAGAAATCAGAAAACGGTCCAATCTAGCCTAGGACTCAACATTCCTATTATTTGACCATGTGAAGGGAATTCCAAACAACGGACGGTCCACCACTTTAGCCTTCAGTACAAAGGAGTTAAAATTTTGTATTGAACCCAAAAGGCACCCCACACCTTTCCTTTCCGAAGGATCGAGAACCGTGTTAAAGTCCCTTCCAAGACACCACGGCATAGGGAACAAGAGTTGAACACTACAAATGTATGCCTATAGTTCTTTCCTCTCTACTTCCATATTAGCCGCATAGATATTACATAACACCACCTCTTTCTTCATACCAACCAACTCCCCTGCCAAGATTAAACACCTTTTAGTCGGAATACATGCTTTAACTGTAAAAAAATCCTCATTCAAAAGCGAAATTAGACCTCCCGAAGCACCTTCGGCCTCTATACCAACCCTCTATTCAGGAGATTACCCGCTAACGCTCTTATAATGCCACTGTCAAATGTCTTCAATATCGTTTCTTGTAAGAACAAGACAAACAGTATGTATTTCGGCACTAGCTTCTTAACAACCTTGCATTTTTCTGGCCTTCCCAAGCCTCTCACGTTCCAAGAAATTACTATCATAAAAGATAAAAAGCCCCACCGCTACGACCTCTCTACTGACCATTCATCACTTTGAAATTAACTTCATCCTCTGTTTCCCTTATTGCTATTGCTTCTGCTACTTTCTTCTCCACTCCCTTGAAATCAAAACCAAGAGCAGTGCTAGTTACTAGAATTTTTGCCACTTCTACCTCTAACATGTCTGACAGTCTTTGCCTCTCCTCAGCTATGGAGACCAGCTCTGAATTAGGATTCCTAAACTTGGACTTTCTGGTCAAGATTATATATCTGGCCGCTAGGTATGACTCTGTTTTTCCTTTCTTTCTAGTTGTTCGAATCAATCCCGTGCTCTCTCTTCCCTCCCCACCAACAGTTGCCTCATCCAACTTGATCAGTACATCAGTTACACAATTCTGTTTGTCCAAGATTCCAGTCGCATTTGAAATATCCTCCATTAGGCCTTCTTGTCTGCTGGAATCGAGTACGATTGGTGATAACATCATAAAATACACCATTTGAAGTCCCCATTTCCTATTGTTTGCTTTTGTTTTTGAGCATATTTTTGTATATAATATGTTTTGTGAGCCTTGGGTAGGTTATATCCCTTAAAATAGGGTGTTGAGCTTAATTGGACGGGTTTTACAGGGGCCATATCTCCCTTATCAGATTCAACTACGTTGCCCATTACCTATTTTCGAAAAGCCTCGAATGTCTACTTTCCAACGGGTTTTACAGATCGTAATTATGAGTTTTCTAGAGGAAGTTATGGCTGTTTTTGTAACTGTGAGCGTAATAGAAAACTGTCCCGTGAAATCACCTATGAAATTACCTGTAAAAATTGGGGCAGTAGGTTCCGCAGGAAAAGTCTCCGTGGGAAGACCAGACGGACCCTCCCACGGACGGACCTGTTTTCAGCCATTTTTCAGCCACTATTTGAAGGGCAAACTTGTCCTTTCACCCTAATATCATACCTAAACTTCCAAGCACTATATAAACCCCCATTTTCTCTCCTCTCTTCAGATCCCTCTCACTCTTTCATGTCTCTTCTCTTCTCTCTTCCATTTTCTCCATCTTCTCTATCAAATAAGGAGAGAACAAGCTCCATTCCTCCATGGGAGCTCACCATACACCTCCACCACCATTTTTCACTTCCTCCACCACAATTTAGAGTTGATTGCAAGAAGAATAGGAGGGGTCTTTGACTAGTTTCGAGCCAAGCATGGAAATGAGCTCTTGTAGGGTTTTCTTCAAGGGTTGTATCTCTTTTTACTCATTCTCTTTGCATTTCTTTTTTTTAATAGTGTATCCCTAAATTGAGAATTTTTTAAACGTACACTTGTGCAATATATGTATGTTCTTAAATTTGTTTGGGTTTTTTTTTTACTCTTTGTTAATTTCATGATTTAAACTCTTATTGTGAAATCCATGTGTGTGGAGGGTCAAAATTGATATGTATGCATGATTGAGATTATGAGTAGAGTAATTTAATGTAGGAGTTGAGTAATTTAGCTTCCCATGAGTGTTTGTACGTTAATGAATGGCTAAAATACCATGCATTGAGTAATTTGAGTGTTAGGGATTTTACCCTCAAAGAGTAGAAAATGCTTAGTTCATGCATTTAGTTGCTAAATTAGCCTTGGTTCAAATCCTTGTGCTTAATGGGTCTTTTTAAGACACATTTGTCTATCCTTGGCCGGATTGGGTGATGAATTGATTTTGGAAAAATTCTCAAATTAAGAAGATGAACATGTAACCTAAATTGAATAGTCTTAACGTATAACAACCAACATATTTATACATTAGAATTAGGTAAACTTGTTTTCCATTTTTAGCCATCCTAGGGAGATTGATAAAATCGAATCCTTGATCTAGTAATTAAGACCACCGAATTCCTCTCGTGCTCGTGTAGTTATAGGGGCATTTTGTATGCGTAATGCTTTCGTTCGGTTAGCCACCTTGTGAATGATATTTAGGATGTGTGTTATATATCGTGTGGTTTGCATTAACATACTCATCGTGATATCCTCTACATTTGACCAGAAAGTTGAGAGATTACTAGGCTGTAATGTAGAGCTCGTGTGTGTGTCCCACAATCTTTAATGGATTCATACGTACTTTGTATGTATGGATGCAATCTCTATGAGCTCGAGAGAGGGTAGAGATTAATTAAGGGGACACGAGCATATAACATACGTGTTATAAGGGTGTCTCGTATTCTTAATGCTTTCACTTGGTTGCCATCCCGTATTTGGTTAGCCTCGTGGATGAATTATTGGCTGTAGTATGGCCCACGCTATTGCGAGTTGCATGCCCAACTAAATGTCTTATGTAAATGACCAGAAAGTGATAGTATCACTAGGCTGGCGTACATGGCTAATTTGGGTGTGCCACAACACTTAATGAATCCATGCTTTTAGTGGATGTGATCTCTACGATATCGAGAGAGATTAAAGATCAATTAAGGGGATATGAGCCTATGATATACTTGCACATTTGAGGGACTAGGTGAGTCTAGTGCTTAATTAGGAGAATTATTACGGTTGAGTTTTTTCCCTAACGTATCCACATTTCATGCTATCTCTCCATTCCACCCTATCTTGTAAATATTATATTTATGTAATTTATTTATTTATACTATCATTTACTTTTCTACCATTCGGCATGTTGTATAGCTATAGCTAAAGACAGTCGATGAATCCCACCTCCCTATGGAACTATACCATCGCTTGCCGCTTTGCTAGTTTTCATAACTATAGAGCACATTGCGTAGGACTTCTTATAAATATCTTTTTGGGATCCGTAATTCCCTAACGACAGAATAACGGGTATCAATTGGTATGGCCTGAAGACCAGCTAACTTCTTCTCCGCAGCAACCATCACTCTAACCATATCTTCCTTAATGCATGCACTATAGCTTAACAAACAGACCTCTTCAATGTCCTCTAAACTCATTATATGCTTCGTCTCAGCTGCTGCCGACGCTCTAATCATCTCTTCCTTAGTGCCTACAGTCGCTGAACAAGCAATCATCTTCAGCATCTTCTAAGCACATTGCGAGCTTCTTCTCAATTGCTACCGTAGCTCTAACCATATCTTCCTTAGTACCAACACTGTCACTCAACAAAACATCCTCTTCAATATCAACAACATTTTTCTCCCTCACTGACCTCGCTGCCTCTAAATTCGATCCAGCTTTGGAAGAACAAACCTCCACAAAGCCCAAGTCTACACAAAACCCATCCTGATTATTAATAGTCTGGGCCTCCATCCTCTTTTGGCTTCCTAACTTCAAAGAAACCTTCTTGGGCCTAGAAGTGTCTTCTATTGCACTGGGCCCACCTGAACAGAAATTCTCTTCACAAACCCGTTCATTGTTCACACTCTTTTTGGAACAATATCCCTTCCGTTTTTGAGAATTGGAAAAAAACAGTCCCTAGGCTCATCCTCAGACGACCATGAGCTCTCTTATGTGCCACGAACGCATCTGTTATCAGCTCTCTTCCTTTTTTCCAGATCCAATTTGCCATTTTGAATGTAGAAATACATAGGCTTCACTACAAGGAAAAATGCTTTTTATGATGGTTTTTAACCGTTATGAAAAGGTTTTAATGACGGTTTTATAAGCATTGTTAAAGCCACTGTAATAAAAAGTTTATCACGGTTTTACTTTTTATTGCAGTTTTTAAAAACCGTTGTAAATTTTTATCACGGTTTTCAAAAACTGTCAACAATTTCTGACAGCTTTTAAACCTTGTGATCAATTGATGATGGCTAAAAACCGTTACGAAGTTCTTTTTTAAATAAATAAAATTATATACATAATCTCTTAACTTTTTTGTTAATTTATTTTAATATTATTTGTTTTCCATATATATATATATATATATACATAAAATCTCTTGATGATGATATTGTTAAGATATACTGTTTTATTTGTTTGTTAATTTATTTTTAATATTATAATATTTTCCAAATATATATATAATAAATATTAAGAATCTCTATTCAAACTTTCAAAAAAAATAATCTCTATTCAAGATCAAAATGTATTGAAGATATTAAAATAAAAAGTTACAAACAACACCAAAATAAACAAAAATTTATTAGCAAAATCAATTCTAAAATACAAATTATTATACACAAAAGCTATGTTTAAACTTTCTTCGTTCATATACATGAAAAAAAAAAATCTTTGTTCATCTTCCTTGAGGCTTCCTTTCAAATATACGGCTGCATAATATGCGAAACGATAGGAGTAAGTTTGACGAACAATAAAATTGATATAAAAAAAAACTAAAACTAAAACTATACTATAACAACAAATCATAATAAAAACTTATTTTATCAATAAAAGAAAGAGAAAACTAAAGGAGATCGAAACGAAATTAACTAACCTCTTTTTAACGTTGACATAAACTTTCTTTTGGACAACATTAATGAAACGATGCCCGATTGCATAGATAGAGGTAAGATCATGATCTTCTGTTTTGTATAAACGTTCATATTCAAAATACTACAAATGTAAGTCACTCACTACTGGAGACCGCTACAAGTTCCTAACCAATACATAAATAAATTAACCAATAAAAATAAATAAATACATAAAAAAGAGATTTATAATCCAAATCATGTGTTGAGTTCATTTGAAGTTAAAAACTCACCATGAATACAGTTCTTTTATTTGTGAAGAGTGAAGATTGTGAGTGAGAGAATACTGAAAAAAAAAAGTAAGAGATGTGAGAGTGGCGGGTGGCTAGGGTTAGAAAGTGGGGAAAGTTAGCTATCAATTATTGTAATGATATGTTTAAATATAAGAAAAAAAATTAACCTAAATTTATGTTTTAACTTTTCTTAACTTTTTATATTTTAATATTTCACTAAAAAAACAATTGTTTGTATTTTTTTTAAAGTGTTGTGACTAATAAATTTGAGAGATAAAAAATTAAAAAGTATAGTTTTAGTGGAATTCTAAAATTAAAAAATATATATTTCTTTATCACACTAACAAAATAGTATGATAATTAGATTACATATAAAAATAAAACACATGATAACTTTGTCACGATTAATAAAATTCGTAATAACTTGATCACAGTTTGATAAACATGTGATAACTTAATCACGGTTAATAAAAAATGTTATCCAATTGTTGCACATTTTAAAGGACCGTGATACTTTGATGTCAGTTTTAAATTACGTCATAAACACACGACAAATTAAAAAGAATAGTATCACTTGATCACGGCTAAAAAAAACCGTGATAAAATTGCGTGATAAAAGCCTATTTTTCTTGTAGTGCTTCTTTCTAACACACTTCCTTTTCCCATTGTCAGCTTTTGCCCATGGTAATTTAGCACCCTTCTCAAAGATACCTCGATTAATAACTGCTCTCACTTCTCTCTTACTCATATTTCCCAATCTTTCCTTTCTCAACCTCAACTGACTACTTGTAGTTTTCCCATCAGCCTTTCTTCTCTGACCACCTAGCTCTTTATAGACCATGACTCAACCATTTGTAGGAGTAACCGAAGCAGCAATCTCACCTACCTCCATAGACAATCCAATTTGAATACTTTACTTTCCCAACCAAGGTTCTTTGCAAGCATGATCCTGGGTCTTTCTCAGCCCTAGGAAGCTTTCCAACCACGTCACCTCCACCGGATTAACCTCTTCAACCATCTTAACTTCGAAGACCTTGTCCTCCATATTCACCTTGATGTTGAACGAACATGGCTTAAAATGTGGAACTAATACCAAAACCCTTCCTCTATCCATCCAACCCATGTTCTTTATTTCATCCTCTACCAATAAAGGTTCCAACACTTGCCATCCCAGTTTATAAAAGAAAGCTTGATTCCAACAAGGCAGTGGGATTCCCCAACGAATGAACCAGACCAGTCTTGATTGAGGAACCACAGATTCCGACCATCTCACCATCGCCGTGAAGCAATCGTCCCATAGACACTTACTTTGATGAAATCTTCTCTGTGAGCCTCAGTCTCAAAATTCCAAATGATGCTCTTGTCTCCTAAATATGTAGAGGTAAAACTGTATCCCTTATTTAGTAATCTTTTGTTGACAGAAGAGACTTGATTAAAACTTTTTCATAATGCCCGCCGCACTTTTATTCAACCACTCATTGTCATTCTACCTGAAGTCCCATGACATCAACAAGTGTTTCTCCTCCCTGTTCTCATCAGATACAAAGCTTATATCCTGAGGTCCTCTAACCACCTCCATAAAAGATAGGTTCTTTTCAGGAACCTTCTTTGTCTGAAGGCCACTACTCCTCCCTTTCTGCTCCTTATCATCTCTAACAGAAGGAGTTTGCTTAAGATCAGAAAAGTTCCTCTTATCCCACCCATACGATGCCATCTTTGTGACGATCGACCAATTATAGACATGCATACCGAACGTTGTCTTGGCTACCTTGCTAGCTTCCTCAAAAGTTTCGAATATAACAAAGGCAAACCTACTCCTTCTAGAATTCCTCTCACCCGATAAGAACACATTCCTAACCTTGCCAAAAGGCTTGAATAAACCCCATAAGCAAACCGAATCCACCTTTGGGTTCAGATTATCAACAAAGATGGAGTGCATTCTATCCCTATAGTCATATTTTTTGCTGTTCCCGAAGCTGGGAGAACTTCTCTCTTTAGAAACCATTCTTAGTTTTGTCATTAATTTGCTTGACGACAAAAACAAACTGTTAAGGTGAAGAGCTAAGTGCTGGATCATTTCAATTATGTTAATTATCATTTTTTGTTTGTTTGTTTGTTTACTTATTAGATATGTAGGAGTTGGGGAAAGAGAACAACCACGAATACATAATATCATGATGTAAGTATGAAGAGCTAAGTACCGAATCATTTCAATTTCTGTCAAGTCCAAATATGTTTCAATATGATAAAACTACATATTCATAAAATAAATTAACATTTTCCCATGTGGTAAGATAATGAATTAAGTAACGTATAAATCTATCACAAAATATTTCCTATTAAAACACAATTATGCTACAGATTAAAAAAAATGAGATGTGATTCAAATCACTCCAAATTTGTATTAATTAAAAAAAACAAATTGTAATTGTTTAATTATATATATAAACATTTTCCAATGAAGACTTTTTAAAATGCACACTTTAACCACTTTTAATGAAATTGCATGTAATCGAATGTTTGTCGATTAGATTTTTTGTATGCATCCTAAGAAAATTAAAATACACATTTGGTAAAAATTTGGAATTTTTTTTGGATTTGAGAACTATTTTTTCTTATATTTCCCAATTTTTTAATGTTTTATCTTCAAAAAAGTAGGAAAAAATTAGTGATTGGACCCGACAATAATTTTATCTTCTATACAAAAAATCAAATCAAGATTCAATATATTCCATTAAATTTCATCAAAGATGCTTAAAGTGCGCACCGTAAAAAGTCCTCATTGGAAAATTACTTTATATATATATATATATATATATATATATATATATATATAGTCTTTCTATTGTCAGTTCGAACTGATATAAGATATTTAAGTTCCTTATATATAAATCCAATGGCTCATATGTAAGGAATCTTATATCAGTTCGAACTGACAATAGAAAAATTGTATGTATATAAATATAAATATATATATATATATATATATATATATATATTTATAACCCTAACACGAGAGTGCGGGTAGAGAGTGCATGCGGGTAGACACCCTACTTTGTCTAGGCCAGTTAAAATCTTGTAGACACCCTAAGTAAAAAATCTCATCAACATTAGCATGTATGCGTACGATACAACTCCATTTCTTTATGGTTCTATGTAACCCCTAGTGAGACCATATAAATTAAAGCTCCCATGCCGAAATCCCGTTTCTGATTTACATTATCGATAATCAGTAGGTCATATTCAGACAAAAGGAGATCGAGCTGCCATTCGGGCATGGTTCATAGTCGGATTTAGAGTACATAGGGTAGTGCAGTGGCATTTGCAAGCTACGGTTACCACTGCCTTGGCGCGACCTTTTACACCTCCGGGTACCGTAAAAGAAAACGGTTTCATCTCTCTCCTCGTGCTGGTGCGTGTGTGTGTATTCTCTAGTTTGAATGCTTATTATAATGAGAGAGAGGTAAAGAACTGGAGTGCACATAGTTTAGTATGACAATATATATAGAGCAAATCACAACCTAAAATTAACAACTTCCCCATAATAGTTGGAGTCAGTTAAGGAGCTTTGTAGTGTATGAATTATACAAGTCACACCAAAGCCATACCTGCAGCTATATATTTTAGCTCACCAAACATAGAGAATCTTTGGAAATTCACGAGCCACTTGTCTGCTAGCCATTGTAAAGGGTTGCTCTACGGTTGTCGTAAAATGGGCTCTTGCAACTTGTAATTTGGGCCATTGTCGAACGTAACTTGTCGACTGTTCTGAAAACCTGCAAAAGAAAGAAACGTGAACAAAAATTGATTAAGCCACGATTTTGGCCTTATTTTGTTTGAGCTGAGCTTAGGAATGGATTGGGAACAAAGGACTTCAAAAATGAAATTATTTCGCGGATGGTTGAATCATAAGAGTTATGCAATTGTTTTCCACTGATTTGAGAAAGTATTTTGACAGAATATCAGCAAGCAAATTTGCTTTTTTAATTGGAAGAATTCAGAATCCCTTCTTTGTGACAGGAATGGTGTATTTATAGGCTTCCAGAAACCAGGAGTTACGCGGTTCCTAGGGGATCAAGTCTGCTTGATCATATCCGGAGAATCTCAGTCAAACTCTTAGTTCAATTGAATAACAACCGAAGCCAAACTGAGTTAAATGGTAATTATCTAAACTAACAGACTTAGAAACTTGCTTTCAAACAAAATAAGACTTAGAAAATTATATATATATATATATATATATATATATATATATATATAACTCAGAAAGTTTCTCAAGAGCCCCACCTGGACCCAATGTTGAATTTTGTTTCTAATGTCGGTTAAGTTCAGAAAGTAGTATTAAGAACTTAACCGAATCACGTACGTAGAGTAGTTGGAACTTGACTTGTTACTAATTTAGGGATGTGATCATTAATTTGTGAACCTGACCAGATATACAATAAATAAATATATATATATATATATATATATATATATATATATTTGAACAGCAAGCTTATTCAAAAAGGCCAAACCGACCAAAGTGATGGCTCGCTTTTCGTGTCGTTTCCAAATTGCGAGTATCAAAAGATATCTATACTAAAAGTTCCTACGCAATGTGCTCTAAACTAGCAAAAGACTAGTAAAGCGGTAAGCGAGGGTATCATTCCGCAGGGAGATGTTATCCGTCAACCGGATCTATTTCTAGTGTTTATTGAAAGCATATAAATAGAATGCGGATGTGGTGAGAATGGTGTGTGTGGGGTGTAAGCATAATGCGGTGTGGTGTGTGGAAAGGAAAATGAAAGAAAGTAAAAATAAACAAAATAATATGAAGGGGCGAGAATGGTGATTAATGTGACAAATAAAATGGTGGATAGGAGAGATGCAAGATAATGGTACACAATGGGCAGCAAGTTCACCATACATAAGTGCACAATAGTGGTTGTTGGGAAATGAATGACATCTAATTAGTTAGGGGCTTGTTCTCATGATTAAGGGATTTCGAAACCAAATCATCTATTATTACGAATCATTCGTTGATTTCGGAATACCGAAATCCAATCATCACTCTCCAAAGGTCATGGATATAGCAATGGTGTCTTAAGATCAAAGACACTTTAAGCACCAGAACATAGAGTCAACCTAAGCATTAAGCACTTCTAATTCAAGTTAAGGGCTTGTTCTCTCTATTGAGAGATTCGAGACACAAATCACTCCCCAAAGGTCATGGCAAGAGCAATTGCGCCTCTTGTCTCATCTAAGGGATTCGGAAACACTTCTCACTCCCCAAAGGTCATGGCAAGAGCAAATGTGCCTCCAATCTCTACCATTATGGACATGAACATAAAGCCAAACCTATTATAGCACGGTCATGCATAAAACAAGTTTCATCTATTTTTTAGAGCTAAGTGATTCCGGTCATACCCGGATTGGTCATCCTTCGTGGTACAACCGAAACCCACAAACACTCAAATCCATTCATACAATGCATTTTGACATTCCAAAGACATGCACACATAAATGGGATATTTAATTACACTAATCCTACAATTGAGTTAAACTACTCCTAATCCCATCCATAAGCACATATCAATTTCCAATCTCCACACACATGTATTTCAAGACAAGAGATTACTCAATAATATCAATAACAAATCAAAACACGAATGAATATAAAACAACAACACATATATTGAGCACAAATATAAGTTTACAATATTTCCCGAGTGGGGATTACACATAAGGAAAACATGAAATACAAAGATGAGATAAAGGAAATCAAACCCTTAAAGAAAACCTCCAAGAGCTCCTCTCCTTGCCTAGCTCGAAATTGGTCCAAAGACCATTCCTAATCTATGCAATCAACTCTCAAATGTTGGGAAGGATGGGTAGAAATGGTGTGGGAAAGCTTTCCATGGAGGAAAACCTCCATGGAAGCTCTTTGGAGCTCTCTCTCTCTCTCTTGGTTGATGAAGAAGATGAAATGGAATGAAGAGCTGCTCTGTTTTTGTGTTAAGAGAAGAGATGAAAGTAAAGTATTTATAGTTAGGGAAAGTTTGGGGACAATTTGAGGTGTGAAATGACCATTTTGGCCCTTCTAGGCTCCGAGGCGAGCAAAATAGTCGCATGGAAGGTCGCCTAGCTTGCTGTGAGAATTGGGTAGAAGGTGAGATGAGTGGTGAGGCGAGTGATTTTGGTCGCCTTACAGGTTGCCTCGTACACTGGTAAGAAAATTCAGCTTCGCTCACCGTTACGGAAACACCCATATCTCCCTCTAGAAAACCCGAAATTACGATCCGTAAAAACTGCTGGAAAGTAGATTTCTGGGGCTTTCTAAAAATAGGTGGCACTAAAGCCAGTTCAATCTGAGGATGGAGTTATGGACCCCAAAATTTAGGTGTTTTGCATGAGAATTTTCCAATTTCAGCCCACTAACCTTTGGAAAACAGAGTTGGCCTGTGCCCCGGTCTCTATGTCGCGTTCTAGCTCAACAGTGGATCTACCATGGAAACTTGCCATGATTGACCATGAATCACACCGCGGTTTGGGTCGACAGCGAGGCCGCGGCAACTCTGAATATTTCCGATATATCCTTTTTTGGCTCATTTTGCTTCTCGATCAACTAATCTTTTAAGCTCAAAACACCTGTTGTAGGGAATATGTACCTACACAAGGCTCAACAAACACTTATATACAAAAATAAGCCCAAAAACGAGAACAAAAGCTAGAAAATGGGGACCTCAAATAGGTACATTTATCGTCCGATCACAAAGCACAAACAAGAAATACGAAAGACTAAACAACCAAACGCAACCATGACATCCACACCAAACCTACAAACAACAGCACACAGCAGAAAACAAAAGCCCACAAAAACAGAACAAAACACCCACACAAAACAGCCCAGACAACAGAACAACAAAGGAAAATAGGGGCAGTCGAAAAACTCAGGACACAATGGATCTATGTTTAGCTACCAAAGTTTTCACAAGCACACGAAATCTATTGTCATTTTTGACATCCCTTCTAGCAATTAGCTCTGAAATCTCCTTCTTTCTTCCATTGAAATCAAGACCAAGGGCCAAACCTCTCTCAAACACCTTCACAATCTTATCCTCAAGGTTCCACACCTTCTTCTTCTTCTTCTCTTCAAGCTTTTGATGCATTATTGTTTCACTAACACTAATGCTCCTGGTTTTCATGTTATGGATCCTCATCAAGTTAGAACTTGTCCTCTATCTTCTTTTCTTCGATATGCTTGATGAAGCTACTGCTAAATTTCGGACTAGCTCTCTGCCTATAAAACACCCATCTTTGCTCCTCTTCTTAAGGTTCCAATTTACCATTGGAGAGCCTGATTAAAAGAACTCACATTTAGCTAGAAGAGGATCTGATTGACCTCTCAGATTACCCCTTGTGCATTCAAATACGTCCCCTCCTTACAAACTGAAACAGACAAAGACTTACTAGTCCCAACATCATAGGCCAAGCTGGTCATTTCTTTAGGATTATGCTTAATAAGGGAAATGTTGACTCTCCATTTTCTCCTAACTTCTGAACCTTTCCTTTCCATCTAAAAACACTGCCCTCCTGCTATGTTTCTTTGATCCAAATCTTGACCAAAGAGCTGCTAACTGACCCCATCACCAGCTTTATCTGACTTTATTTAAAATTTGTCACCAGAAAGGAAATCTCTCTCATTTTTTTCCACTAACAGATCACCTTTTTCCATAGCTGGAAAAACATCCCTACCATCCATTGGATCCACCATAGACAGTCCCAAGAACCTTCCAACCATGGCCTTGTCACCGGAAAACAGTCCTCCTCCACCAATACAGAGAACTCACTCCTACTTACCACAACACTAATCTTGTTTGGAATTTGATAACCAAAATGAATCAAAACCAAAACCTTACCTTTGTCTAATCTTTTCCTTTGTTTAGTGTCCCATTCTATAACCACTGGCTCTCATATAATCTCTCCAAGGTTGAAGAAAAAATCTTCATTCCAATAGTTCAAAGACACTCCCATGAAATTAAACAACACCAGTTTTGACTTGGCTATGTCTGAAGGTGACCATTTATCCATCGAAGCAAAGTAAGCATCCCAATAAAAGTGATTTTGATGAACCTTGAGCTCTCTTGATTAGTATTAAAGCTCTATGGAACTTTCATGTCACCCAAATACGAAAAGGAAAACGATAATCCTCTGCTAGACAAACGACGGGTCACACTTGAGATGTTCGTGAACTCCCTTAGAGTGCCTATTGATAAGAGGGGTTTTATATTAAGAAAGTGAAATTTCATATCGCCGTGTCATAAAAGTTGACGGATCTCGTTTTCATTAGTTGTTTTATAACTTTTAACTTTATCCAGATGATATATTGTAATGATAATAGAAGTAAAGTTAGCTTCGGTCAATCCATTTCTGTTTTCGGTTTTTAACTCTTCGTTAACAACCCCTCAATGTGATATTACTTTATTAACTGCGATATGAAATTTCACTTTCTCTATATAAAACCCTAATAAAAAAAAAATTAACCTTTTGCCTTGTCACTGTTTCCTGAAGACGAGTTGATTGAAAACTAAAGATCCGGGCTATAATGAAAAAAAAGGATCTTTCCTTGTATTAAACAAAAGGATATCTCAGCTTCATGTGAGAATTTGAAAATTTTATTTTCCTTCAGACTCTCTTTTTAGTGATAGGTTTGGTGAGAAGATTTCTAATAAAGGTCTGGATATAGCTTTATTTGTGCTTTCGCCAAACATCTCAAAGAGAAGAAGAGGGAGGAAAAGCCCATATCTGATGAAGAGACATAGCATGAAAACAAAGAGTGTTAGTAATATGAAATTCTGCTGCAACGGAAGCCTGAGGCAAAGAAAAAGGTAGTGTGGAACCTTCATGATGAAATTGCGAAGGAGTTTGTGAGAGGTCTGGTCCTTGGTTTTGATTTCAATGGAAAAAAGAAGGAGATAATAGAGAGGAGAGAGGAGAGTGACAACAGGTTTCGTGAGTTGGTGAAAAGATTGGTGTTCAATTACAAGTCTATCGGGACATGAGTTTTTCAGTGGGGCTGCGTATGGTGATCTCTTTCTTTTCGAAGGCTTATATCTTCTTTGCAGCTATGTATTGCTAAGCGGGGTTCGAGCTTGGGGGGAGTTTTTGTTGTGTAGGGTGTCATATGTGCTTGGGGGAGTTTTTGTTATGTAGGGTGTCATCTGTTTCGGTGTTATTGTTGCTTTTGGCAGATGTTGGGGGTTAGCCTCTTTTTCTTTTGTTTTTGCTGTGCGGGCAGGTCGCCTTGCTCTATTGATGCAGACGGAAGCTTTGAGAAAGACAATCACACGATCTCGAACAACCTGTGTTCTTGAATCCTGTTGATTCCAATGAATACCAGGAAAAAAGAAAGGAAAACTGAGTAAAAACTCAATAAATTTTATTTCACCAAAAACTAATTCCAAAACCTAAAACAAACTAGTTAAATAGGAAAAGAATCCGATTTCCACAAGGAATCGAAGGTCTTCTAGATAACTAAAAACTATTAAACTAAAACAAAAAAAGAAATCCTATCTAAAAATAGGAAACCAAAATAAAAAAAGAAAAACTACTAATTTGTCGCGCAAGAAACTTAAACTGTCAGTAAAACAATCTAAACGGCCTTTTTTTAACCCCTTCCGAGCCTAGTCACGGGAAACGTAGTTTCGGTGACAAATTGTAGAGCACGTCTCGAGCTTTCTGAAAACATATTATAATAGCGAATCTGAGCCCGTACGCAAAAGTTATGACCCTCCAAAGTCAGGCCCGTTTTGGGTGCTCCAAGCAACCCAAAAACGAGTTTGCAATCCGATCCGCACCATCCTCTCCAGATTGGAAAGAATTCGACCCCGAATTCAGCTCTTCTTCGTCATCGGACGAATTCCCACGATAAGGAATCAAATGTTTCACATTAAAAACATCTGCCGTACGAACATGGCTAGGCAATTTGAGACGATAGGCATTAGAATTGATCTTCTCAATAGTCTCCACTGGTCCGATCTTGCGTGCCGACAACTTATTGTATTCACCCACAGAGAAACGATCCTTGGTCAGCACTGCCCACACAAAATCTCCCACATTAAAATCGACGTGTCGTCGCTTGCGATCCGCAGCTAGTTTATACTGAGCAGTGGACTCTAGCAAATTCTGGCGCGTGGTCTTATGAATGTCCCGCAGCTGTGTGGCAAAATCTTCAGCTTTATGATGAACTTTCGCACCGGAAGGCAGAAAAGCTAGATCAAGCGGGCAACGCGGAAGGAATCCATAAACAACTTCAAAAGGACTGAACTGGGTGCTACGGTTAACTGCATGGTTATGAGCAAACTCAGCTTGACTGAGCTTTTGATCCCATGTTTTCAACTGATCTCCCACCAAACCACGCAAAAGATTTCCCAAGGACCTGTTAACCACCTCAGTTTGACCATCAGTCTGAGGATGGTAAGCACTACTAAAATCCAGCTTCGTGTTCATCTTCTTCCACAGGCTTCGCCAAAAATGGCTGAGAAAGCGTGTATCCCGATCAGAAACAATGGACTTTGGCAACCCATGAAGTCGATAAACCTCACGAAAGAAAAGCTGGGCAACATTGATGGCATCTGTAGTTTTTTTACAGGGAATGAAATGCGCCATCTTAGAAAAACGATCAACCACCACAAAGATCGAGTCGAAACCTCGTTGTGTCCGTGGTAATCCCAATACAAAATCTATACTGATATCCGACCAAGGTTGATCAGGAATTGGTAGAGGCATATATAAACCAGCATTCGTGGCGCTTCCCTTGGAAACTTGACAAATACGACACCTTTCTACGAATCGACCCACTTCCTTCCGCATAGTAGGCTAAAAATAAGTTGCAGCTACCAACTGGAAAGTCCGATCACGCCCTACATGACCCTCATCATGTAATTCCCGAATTATTTTAACCCGAAGGCTAGATTCCGGGACACATAACTGATTCCCCTTGAAAAGAAAGCCATCTTGTAGCACGAAGTCGGATGTTTGGCCCTCTTGGATTTTGTTTAGAACAATAGCAAAATACTGATCAGATGGATATAAACTCTTAAAAGTGTCGAAACCCAATACCTTCACTCTCATGTCGAGTAGCAAGTTCCTACGCCGGCTGAGTGCATCAGCGACTCTGTTCAGCGCGCCCGACTTGTGTTTAATGACAAATGTAAATTGCTGAAGGTATGCTGCCCAAGTAGCATGTCGAGAAGACACTTTATCTTGGCTGCCCATATGCTTGAGGGCATCATGGTCTGTGTAAAGGACAAATTCCTGCAAGAAAAGACAGTGACGCCAATGTCTCACCGCTTGTACCACCGCATAAAACTCGACATCATATGTACTGTACCGCAGCTTGGCTCCTGATAATTTTTCACTGAAGTAAGCCACAGGCTTCCCATTCTGGCTCAGGACCGCCCCAATCCCCAATTTCGAAGCATCACAGTGCAGTTCAAAAGGATTTGAGAAATCTGGTAGGACAAGAACAGGGGCTGTCGTCAATCGCTTCTTTATGTCTTGGAATGCATGTTCCGCTTCAGCTGTCCATATGAATTTGTGACCAGACTTCATACAATTGGTCACTGGAGCCATGATGCTACTGAAGTGCGGAATAAAGCGCCGATAAAACGAAGCCAAACCATGAAAGCTACGCACATCAGTAATGGTACACGGCTGCGGCCACTGCTGGATCACTTCAACCTTTGATTGGTCGATCGATAACCCTTCCAAGGATACTATATACCCTAGAAAAAGGACCTGCTTTGTCATAAATACACACTTCTTGGCTGCTGTAAAAAGCTTTTCCCTACGTAAAATCAAAAGAATTTCTCGGAGATGCTGCAGATGCGTCTCCGGGTTAGCACTATAAATCAGGATGTCATCAAAATAAACCACCACACATTTACCAATATACGGTCTCAACGCCTGGTTCATCACCCGCATGAACGTACTTGGCGCATTCGATAACCCGAAAGGCATTACTAGCCACTCGAAAAGACCCTCCCGAGTTTTGAAAGCTGTCTTCCATTCATCCCCCAGACGAATACGAATTTGGTGATACCCGCTTTTCAAATCCAACTTAGTAAAGACCACGGCTCCACTCAATTGATCCAGCAAATCATCTAACCTCTGAATTGGGAACCTGTAACGCACAGTGATCTTGTTTATTGCCCGGCTATCAACACACATCCGCCAGGATCCATCCTTTTTTGGGGTTAAAAGAGCCGGAACTGCACAAGGACTGAGGCTTTCCCTAATGTGCCCCTTTACCAATAGTTCTTCTACCTGGCGCCGCAATTCTTCATGTTCCTTGGGGCTCATGCGGTAGTGAGGCCTGTTAGGTAAGGTAGCACCTGGCACAAGGTCAATTTGGTGCTGAATATCTCTCAACGGGGGTAGGCTGTCCGGTAGTTCTGCTGGGAACAAGTCCTTAAACTCCTCTAAAATTGGTTCCACAACACTAGGAACACAACTAGGCTCGGTTTCCTCTATTCCAATCAGGACGTACATGATTCTAGTTTCTTTCACCTCTGCTTCAAACTTGGCCATTGATAACAAATTACTATTCTCTCTCGGCTGAGTAATTTCTGCTGTTTCTTTCTTTGGCAAGAGCACAATTTTGGTCATATTGAAAGAGAAGGTACATGTGTTTAGGAATCCATCATAAGTTACTCTCCGATCATACAACCATGGCCTTCCCAGTAACAGATGACAGACGTCCATAGCAACCACATCGCACCAAGCCCTATCTTTGTAGGTTGCTCCAATTGAGAATGAAACATGACTTCTCCGAGACACTGTTACGTCATTCCTTTTGTCCAGCCAAGTCAGCTTGTATGGCCGCGGATGAGCCTCAGTTGTCAGTTGCAATTTTTTTACCACCTCCTCAGATATAACATTCTCACAACTCCCTGAGTCGACAATGAATTTACAGATTTTTTGGCTGATTGTACAGGTCGATTGAAACACGTTGGTGCGCAACCAATCATCTTCCGTGCCACGGGGCGTGAGACAACTACGACGTATCACCAGTAATGGCCCACTGTCGCCCTCCAAGCGCTCTTCTTCGATCACCCTGGTGTCATCGAAATCTGGATCGATTTCAAAGTCATTGGACTCTTCTTGTACTTCTTCGGAGTCTACAAACAGTCCCTTCTTTGGCCCTTTTGTGCAATCCGCAAATTTGTGCCCCGTCTCACCACAACTGAAACAGCGCAGACGTGAACCCGACGACGCTGCTGGTGGCGGTACAACTGGTCTTGCGACCATGGTTGGCGGAACTGCTGCTGTACGGCCGCTGCTGCTGCTATTCTGTCCCGAAATACCCCCACTGATATTTTTTCACGCGAATTGTTTCTCCAGTTGTATCGCCCTCTGATAGGCTCCGGACACAGTCACTAAGTCAAACAAGTTGAGAACATCTTGAAATTGAACTCGCATCCCTCTAATGTACCGCGAAACTCACAGATCATCCGACTCTACGATGGCGTTTCTTGAAACCAACTAATAAAACTCTACTGTGTAGTCATCTATCGAGCGACTGCCTTGCTTCAGGTTCTGCAACCGCTGAAACATGAGCCGTTCATAATTGTGTGGCAAAAAGGCTGCACGCAGATGCTTCTTCATCTTCTCCCAGGTCTCGATTTTGGTTTTTCCTTTCATATTCCTGGTCAATTTCAATTGTTGCCACCAGGCCCCTGCACGCCCCCTCAGTCTTGTGGCAGCCAGTGAAACACGCCTATTCTCGGGAACTTGTTTGAAATCCATCACTTCTTCTACTGCAGCGATCCAATCGAAATACTCCTCTGGTTTCATACCTCCATGAAACTCTGGAATGTCGACCTTGAATCCTGACTCCCATCGCCTCGAATCATCAACTGCAGGTCTTCTCTGTCTCGGTTGAAGAGGGGCAAACGGGTTTTCATCATCAACAGAATCCTCCTCCGCAGTGGGCGGGTTTGGAACCTCTTGATGCCGTTGCGCCATGGCAGCCAACTGCTGCGTTAACGCTTCCACCTATTGTCGCAACTGTGCGATCTCGTCACGTTCATAGACTTCGGCAACTGGGGCCTCGCGAGCATTCGGGAAATTCGGACGTCTTCTTGGTGGCATGACGACGAAATTTCAACCAGGTTCTGATACCAAACTGATGCAGACGGAAGCTTTGAGAAAGACAATCACACGATCTCGAACAACCTGTGTTCTTGAATCCTGTTGATTCCAATGAATACCAGGAAAAAAGAAAGGAAAACTGAGTAAAAACTCAATAAATTTTATTTCACCAAAAACTAATTCCAAAACCTAAAACAAACTAGTTAAATAGGAAAAGAATCCGATTTCCACAAGGAATCGAAGGTCTTCTAGATAACTAAAAACTATTAAACTAAAACAAAAAAAGAAATCCTATCTAAAAACAGGAAACCAAAATAAAAAAAGAAAAACTACTAATTTGTCGCGCAAGAAACTTAAACTGGCCGTAAAACAATCTAAACGGCTTTTTTTTAACCCCTTCCAAGCCTAGTCACGGGAAACATAGTTTCGGTGACAAATTGTAGAGCACGTCCCGAGCTTTCCGAAAACATATTATAATAGCGAATCTGAGCCCGTACACAAAAGTTATGACCCTCCAAAGTCAGGCCCGTTTTGGGTGCTCCAAGCAACCCAAAAACGAGTTTGCAATCCGATCCGCATCATCTATTTTGCTCAGTTTACTCAGTTTTGTTCTTTGTTTTTCTCGTTGGTCTGGTGCATATAGCTGCCTGGGGGATGTTCGTTTTTGTGTATTCTGTTAATGTTTGCTTTATTTTGTGGCCTTGTATGCTTTATCAAATAAATTATTGCTGTTCAAAAAAAAATTCTAAACATAAATTTGGAAAGATGTTAGGCGTGGAAAATGTCAAGTAGTGTAGAAGTGACTAACTACTTTATATTTTTATTATATTATTCTTGTTGCTTTTATGTTTTTAATATGATCTTTTATTGTGTTATCTTTTTATTGGCATGCATAATTGTCTGAATTATTTATATTAATTTTTATGTCTTATATAGTCAAAAGATATATTAATCCAGACTATTGAATTAATCCTGAATTAATCAATGGTCTGCTTTGCTAGCATTTGGGGGAATCTCTTTTCCTGGATTATCTTCTGGATCTTCGAGTTTATTATCTAATTCGTCAATGGCTTGATTAGAGGTGATTGTTTTTCTTGTTATAGGCCCAGATTTCACGGAGATGCGAAGAATCTCGGATTTATAATGATCTCGGGGGCATTTCGTGTTCACATCGTAATTGGTGAGTTGGTACAAAGATACCGTCTAGGATTACTCTGGTGAACTGGTTCTAAATTAATGGGCGACTTGATTTCCGTCTTCGAGCTCGCTGTTGTTTCGTGTAGGTGTGACAGGTTTACCCCGTCGCTGTTTCATATAGGTGTGAGGGGTTTACCTCGACCTATTTGGTATAGATGTGAGGGGTTTACCACCAGACCAATCTCATATCTTTAACCCTAATTGTACTTGTAACTATATATACATATTCTATGTTTCAAAAAAAAACAAACAAACTATACGGATTCTATATGGTAGTTAAATCCGTATCACAAACCAAAGAGATTAGTCAAAATGGAAATTTGTTAGAACTGATAGTCGGGAAAGATTAGCATTATCTTGTTTGAAAATTGAAAATTTAAATAATAGTAAGTCTTGAATGACGTCTAAGTTCTGAAAGTCGTCGAGTTGTTGTAATTTGCCTTGTTATTAATTTAAGGACATAAATCATTAATATGTGAATATGTGTGTGTGAAGTGTGAACATGCCATTATGTTTGTACTCTGTATTCTGTAAGACTATTTAAGTATGAATTTTGCTTATTATTCTTTTTCGATTCTTTGATCTTTGTACTATTTTATTTTATTTATAAATAATATTAAATAAAATCAATTCAGCATAAGAACTCTAAAGTCTAAACAATACATGATATTCGCTGCCAGAGCATATATAGCTCAGCTGTTAGATGAACGAGTTTGAGATTTGGATAAATAACTCTCAAGTCAGCATCTCGAATACTACTAAATGTAAAAGCTTAAAAAAATACCTGATCTTAAATAGATAGATACTGTAAACAAAAAAGAAAAACAATACATGATATTTCAAAAAAATAAAAAGAGTAGTAACCATTATAAAGAAAACAGATAAACAATATATTTATATATATAGTCATTTTCTGACAAGTGTATACAGAATGAGTCAAAACAATTGAATCTAATGGTCCATATGTAAGGCACTGATAAGAAAATTTTCTTATATTAGTCATTTTCTCCTCAGTGCGCACTGATGATTATGGATAAGCACTGACAAATGCATACAGACTGAGTCAAAACAATTGAATCTAAACAATTGAATCTAATGGTCCACATGCTAGGCATTGATAAATATTTGTCAAAACAATTGAATCTAATGGTCAACATGCTAGGCATTGATAAATATTTATCAGCGCGAACTGAGGAAATTTTTTTCATATATTGATACAGTAAAGAACATAATATTTAAAACGTTAAACAATACACATAATCTGAATTTTGCACCCACCATTTTGTTATCCTACATTAATTGGTTCCAAGAATAAGATGTTCATAAGTCATAATTTCATCAAATTACTATAATTTAATGGATTTAGCTAATATAATATACAAGATTTGTTTCTGTTAAGAGAGCGATTTATTTATAAAAAAAAATTTAATAAAACAAGATAATGTTGATCTTTCCCTACTACTAGTTCTAATAAACTTCCATTACCATTTTGGCTTAACTTATTGGGTTTGAGATATGGATTTAACTACTGTAATTCTATACTTACAGCCTTCCAGGGTAATTATTTATTTTCGATTATTGTGGACCACTAGATTATAATCCAATAATTATCAATCACCCATTTAACTATACAATAGCATAATCCTTGATATAAAATATAAATATTTAAATATAAAATTTTCAAATTTAATTTTCAAACACACGATAACGTTGGTCTTCCCTAACTAATAGTTCTAACAAATTTCAATTTTGACATATATCTTTGGGTTTGAGATAAGGATTTAAATACTATACGAAATATGTATATAGTTACAGCAGCTAGGGTAATTTTTTAAAAATTTATAAAATTTTCGATTTTTTTGAACCCTTAGATTAGTGTGTGTTTATATATATATATATATATATATATATATATATATATATATATACAATAATTTTCACATAAGTGCGCACTGATAGAATTATATAAGGATATTGAATGTGAGCCACTCATTTTACATATTTTGACTTGGTATGTACGCACTTGTCAAAACTCATTTATAAATGAGTGATTCACATTCAATGTCCTTATATAATTCTATCAGTACGCACTGACAGGAAAATGAATATATATATATATATATATATATATATATTCGATCACCAATGATATAATTAGTCCTAGTTTAACTAGAATTTCACCCAGTCCCAGCTATATGTAAGTCGCATAAATAGGTCTTCAAATTCTCCAAAAATAAATTTATTCTTCGATCTCCTCCTCCTCCTCCCTTTGCAATAATGGGATGGTTGCTAGAAAAGGCTATGGCATTGCTTCATCATGAATCTCTGGACAAATTTAGGTTGTGGGGATTCCATGAAACCCTAGAGAAGTTTAGGTCATGGAAATTCCATGAAACCTATGGAAATTCCATGAAACCCAAGAGAAGGTTAGGGTTTATCATTCTAATCATCGTGAAATTTATGCCTCTTTGTTTGCCTTTATCACTGCCTGTTTTATGATTTTTTGCTTTTGCCTAGCATATTATGATGATATTAAACCCCCGGAATTCGATGTAAAGTCAGCTTCGGTCAATCATTTTCTCTTTTCAGTTTTCAATTCTACATTAATAACCCCTAAATGGAATATTATTTTGTTAACAGCAATATGGAATTTCACTTTCTCTATAAAAAAACCTAATAAAAGAACTTCTATGTTTTACGAGTCTTTTCATATTAATGTTTTCTATGGAAATGATTTTCTTTCTGGTGTATCGATCAAACCCTTTAAGCATGAGCAAGAAGAAACAATCCTCATGATGACAACTGTCAATGCCCTGCCAGCATCGGTTTCTAAGCAAGTTGCTAATACAATTGAAGACGAGTTGATCAAAACTAAATCTCTAAATTTCAATGTAAAGATCCGGGCGGCAATAGTGAAAGAAGGGTTGTTATTTGGTATTAATAAAAAAAACAGACAAAAAAATATCACAGTCTCATGTGAGAATTTGAAGATGTCATTTTCATCTAGTTTTGGGAAGAAGATGGGGCATAGAAAATGTAAAGTAGTGTAGGTGTGACTACTTTATGTTTTTATTATATTCTTCTTGTTGCTTAAGGTTTTTTTTTTTTTGTTTTTTTTTTTAACATAATCTTGCATTGTGTTCTCTTCTTGGATTCGATTTGCATGCATTAATATACAACTGCCATCAATTTAGCATATTCTTTTTCTTTGGGTTGTTGTCCTTCTTGATCTTTATTTTTGTCATATAAAAAATCTATTCAACAGAAGAAGCTGTATTCAGAATATATAAGAAGCTGTATTGAAACCTATATTTTGGTAAAAGCACTATAAATTAAAGACTTTTTTGAAAACATAAATAACATCATATTTTAAATGTTAAACAGCACGCCTAATTTAAATTACTAACCGACAGAGTTAGGGGTTGTTTGTTTTTTTGTCTGAATTTTTCTGAAGACTGAATAGGGACTGAAATCTGAACTTGAATGATATGTTTTTTTTTCCCTCACATCTGAATGTATTGTCAACAATTTGTTTTTTAAAAGTAAAATTGTCTGAAACTAAATAATTTTACATTTATATCCATGTTAAACAATTATATATATATATATATATATATATATATTATGGAATAAAAACAATCCAAAAATAATAAATATATATGAACACATATAATCATTATCTTCTTCTTCGATTACAAATAAACTTCATTTTTACTAAGAAAAGAAAAAAAAAATTTTCAAAAAATAAAATATTTTTTGTACCATATATAATTATGATGGAATTGTAAATATGGTATATCAAGAAAACTCATACAAAACACTCTAAAAAAATATATCATAATAAAATATTTATATTAAATATCAATATGAGAAGTGATTATGGTTCTTTTATTTTTGTACCATATATAATTATGATGGAATTGTAAATATGTTATATACGAGGGATAGTATCGGAAGAAAAGATTTTGAATTGTATTTAATGCAATTTAGTTATTTGCAATTAAGTGAAAAGTCATGATTTTTTACTTTTTATTTTAAGTTGTTTTTTGGTATTTTTAAGTTGTTTGACCATTTAAATAAACAAACAAACAACTTAATAATTATGATTCAGATCCATTAAGTTTTAACTGGAAAAAACAAACGACCCCTTAATCTAAAAAAAATTAACAATAAGCTACTAGAGGGGTATACATATTCTTTTTTTTTTTAACTGCAAAAATTTATCATAAAAAGGTCAAGTAGGCCAAGAAGAACACAAGTACACAGGCCACACCAAAACAAGCCACAAAACCCAGAAACGCAACAAGAAGCCAACGAAAGACCACACCAACCAACAAAAAGAGCTCCGACTCACCCACTAAAGTACTATCAAGAAACACAAGAAACCGAACAGGCCAAATACAAAGAAAAATACTGCAGCTGCACTAAGATCAAATCACCAAAACTACCAAAACCCCGGTAAAACAAGACCCTAGAAAAATTAAGACCCAAAAGGCTTGTGTTTTTGGACCAAATTTCTCACAAAATCATGAAACCTTGTATCATTCTCCTTCTTCCTACTATTGATTATCTCCAGCAGCTCCTTTTTTCTTCCCAT
This sequence comes from Dipteronia sinensis, assembly GCA_033220585.1. NCBI lineage: Eukaryota > Viridiplantae > Streptophyta > Magnoliopsida > Sapindales > Sapindaceae > Dipteronia > Dipteronia sinensis. Next base: position 4,308,739 of record CM065639.1, on the reverse strand, counting down.
TGAATTCAAAGCCTAGGGCCATACCTTTCTCTAAAATCTTCACAATCTCTTCCTCAAGACTCCACCCCACCTTGTTTTTTACCTCACGAATTTGATGTTGAATTTTGTCATGAACGCTAGAACTCCTCACCATCGTTAAATTTCTTTCCAGCTCCCCACTGCAGTATTTCCTTTCAATGATATCTATGATCACATCCTTATTTCTGGACAGAGAAGATTCAGTTTGGCCTTTGAGCTCTCCCTCGACAACCTCAACTGATTGGCCTCTCTTTAATCCATCATCATTCAAAGTTTCCTTTAAATTCACAAACCTATCTCTCAAGCTGGCCCCATCTATGAAAACCGAATTTAGACTTTCGCCTCTCAAAGGTTGTAAATTCCAAACCGACCCCTTCCTAGGTTCTGAATCATGAGAAAATTTCACACAGTTCCCATTATCATTCAAAAGAATAGGATTCTCTCTCATCACTTTTTCAAATTTAAATATGGTGTGGTCCCCCACCATGCTATTCTCTCCATTTTTAAAAAGACCACCACTAACTTTTCTTGTCACCTCCATCTTTTCGGTTTCCCAACTACTAGCTATTTTTAGCTTTGAGTTGTGATGAGAGAGTCGTTGTACTCTCGTCAAAAGATATTTATAAGTTCAACCTCACGGGTGCTAGTGACTAATACCTAGTATAGCAGCAAGTAAAGGGATCGTCCATATGGAGGTGGTATCCGTCAACCTTCTCAAGTTCTAGTGTTTGTTGAAAGCATGTAAATAGAATGCGAATGTGGTGAGAATGGTGTGTGTGAAATGTATGCATATTGCGGTGTTGTGTGTGCAAGGGAAATGAGAAGAATGCAAATAAAATAAAGGGAATATGGAAGGGTGAGAATAGTGTTTAAAGAGAAAAATAATAAAAGGATAGATTGGAGAGATGCATGAAAATGATCACACAAGAGGCAACAAATTCACCATACATAAGTGCACAATAGTGGTTGTTAGGCAATGAATGACATCTAATTAGTTAGGGGCTCGTTCTCACGATTAAGGGATTCTGAAACCAAATCATCTATTATTACGAATCATTCGTTGATTAAGGAATACCAAAATCCAATCATCACTCCCCAAAGGTCATGGATAAAGCGACTGTGTCTTAAGGTCAAAGACCCATTAAGCTCATGAACGTAGAGCCAACCTAAGCATTAAGCACTTCTAATTCAAGTTAAGGGCTTGTTCTCTCTATTAAGAGACTCACAAACACAAATCACTCCCCAAAGGTCATGGATAGAGCAATTGTACTTGGTGTCTCAACTAAGGGATTGGAGACACAAATCACTCCCCAAATGTCATGGATGGAGCAATTGTCCCTCTAGTCCCTACCATTAAGCATATGAACATATAGCCAAAACCTATTTTAGTAAGATCATGCATAAAACAAGTTTCATCCATTCTTTAGAGCTAAGTGATTAAGGTTATACCCGGATTGGTCCTCCATAGGCACAACCGAAACCCACAAACACTCAAACCCATCCATACAAGTTAATTTCGACCTTCCAAAGACATACATACACAAATGGGGTATTTGATTACAACTACTCCTACAATTAAGTTAATCTACTCCTAATCTCATCCATGAACACATATCAATTTCCAATCTCCACACACAAGCATATCAAGATAAGAGATTAATCAATAATAGCAAGAACAAATCAAAACCCAAATGAATATAAAAACATACATCACATATATTGAGCACAAAATAGGTTTACAAATATTCCCAAGTAAGGGTTACACAATTAAGAAAACAAGAAATACAAAGAGAATGAGTTTAAAGGAGACAATCCTTGAAGAAATCCCTCCAAGTGCTCCATGAATCCCTAGCTCGAAATTGGTCATAGACCACTCCTATCTCCTTGCAATCTACTCTCAAATGTGGTGGATGATGGGTAGAAATGGTGGTGGTGAGCCTCCCATGGAGGAGAACCTCCATGGGAGCTTTGAAAGCTCCTCTCTCTCTTGATTTTTGAAGAAGATGAAGATATTGAAGGGCTGCTGTCTGGTCTGAAGAGAAGAGAGGAAAAATATGTATTTATAGTAAGGGAAAGATGGGGGACGGATTGGGGTGCGAAAGGACACATTTGCCCCTCAAAATCATCGTGCCACGGTCTTGGATCAGGTGTGTTGCAGTCATGCAAGACGGCATACCACGCGACAGCAATTTTCGCGGTTTAAGTGCCGCTGTCTATCAAGACGGCTTCGCTGCCGTGACAGTGTTTCCAGCCTCGCGCACCGTTATGAAAACATGAATATCTCCCTCTAGAAAACTCATAATTGCGATCCGTGAAAACCGCTGGAAAGTAGACTTCCGGAGCTTTCCAAATATATAAAGAACTCACCGTGATTCTATTTGAGGAGAGAGATATGGCCCCCGAAAGTTGAGTGTTCTGCATGGGCATTTTACACTTTCAGCCCATCAACTTTTGGAAAACATAGTTGACATGTGCCGCGGTCTCTATGTCGCATTCTAGCTCTATGGAGGATCCACCACGGAACAATGGTTTGCTTACCATGTTTGACCATGAATCACGCCGCGGTTTCGGTCGACGGCAAGGCCACGACAACTCTGAATACTTTCCAATCTTGACTGTTTAGCTCATTTTGGCTTCCCAAACTTGACTTTAAGCTCAAAGCCTTGAAATAGGGAATATGTACCTATACAAGGCTCAACAAACACTTATATATAAAAATACGCTCGAAAACGAGAACAAATGATAGGAAATGGGTACCTCAAATAGGTACATAAATCGTCCGATCAAGTTGTCCCCTGTAGCATTTTGAAACTTTAAATTCTGCTTTATGTTATTTACTCCCATGTGCTGAGTTTTCCTCTCTCCTATACGATCAACATCACATATATCAATAGTCGTATCTTCTTTTTTACCTTTTTTATGATTAATAATGGCGTGGTCCTCCACCTTGCTATCCTTTCCATTTTTATAAATAAGCTTCCAATTACCTTTACTTTGACAACTTTTCATGAGAACACAGCTCCCCAATCACTTTTTCTTGACATCTTGTCCTCATGCTTAGGCTGACCCACATTCCTAGACCCACATTTACCTCCTTCCACGGGATCACAAACACAAGAAGGGGAGTCCCCATCACCTTTCCCTGATAATGGCTGATATAATTTCAAAAATCGCCTTATTCGGAGAAATATCCACTGCCCGTTGAGCACCCATCGGAATCAAGCCCAGCAAGTTTTCCAACCATGGGAGATTGATCGGAACTGGATCCTCAAAAATTTGAACAAATAACGAAGGGATTCCTATCTCCACCTTGATCTTCTTAGGACACTTCCAATCTTGAGGAACTTGCACTAAAACTCTCACTCTATCCAATCTTCTCTTAGACTGAGTATCCTTTTCGACGGCAAGAGGTTCTCCAAACAGCCCACCTATCTTCATAAAAAACGCAATACTCCAGCACTTCAAAGGAACCCCTGAACAATTAATCCACACCAACCTTGATTTAGGAATAAAAGTTTCAGACCACTCCTCCATAGACTCAAAACAATCATTCCAGAAAAAAACTATTTTCCATGAAAACTTCGTTCTCATAAACTGATTCAAAACACCATAGAATGTTCTTATCCCATATATAAGAATAATGGAACGAGAAACCTCTCGAAATCAAACGCGAATTCACGTTGGACAAATTACGGAACTGATTTGGAACTCTTATAGCATACCTAGAAAGCCAATCATCTTCATTATCCTCCATACTCCAGGACATGACCTTGTCCTCCACAACCACTTTCGATCCCTCCTTACAGCGCCTAACCTGATAGCCATTAACCACCTCCGCGAAAGACTGTTGCATGTGTTGTCCGCTCTAGTTGCAGTCAGCTTTTCCGTCCACCTTAATTGACTCACCAGCCACCATGCTCAAACCACCCTTTCTCATTGTTGATGACCGACGACTACACCACCCATACGAAGCTATCTTCGAAGCTATAGGCCATCCACAGATGATCCTTCGATTCACCGTGTTTGCCACCTTGTTAGCCTCCTCCCAAGTCTCAAACCTCACAAACGCAAAAACATCTCTTCTATATTTTTTTTTACCTACAGAAACACATCTCTCACTCTTCCCAAAGATTTGAAAACACTCCACAAACAAGCGGGATCCACTTTGGGATTCAAGTTATCCACAAAGATTGAAAACAAGCTTTCTCTAAAATCTCTTCTCACAACTTGGCCAGAATCTCTTAATTTTTCTTCACCATGGCCGAGAGACTTAGAGCTTCTCTCTCTATCTTCTTCTCTCACCACGTTTTCAACATACGGACTGTTTATCTCTTTCTAGAATTTCCACAAATCAATGAGGGGTATACATATTCTAATAGCGTAATGTGACAGTTAATCATTGGATTCTAATCAATGGTTCACGAAAATATTGAAAAGTTATAAAATTATAAAATAATAATAATAATAATAACCCTAGTTGTCCATCAGTCCATTTCTCCTATATCTTAAACCAAAAAGAGTAAAAGCGTACCTATTTGATCAGTCAATATTCTCCTATATGTTAAACCAAAAAGAGTAAAAGCATACCTATTTGGAAAATTTTTATGAGAGTGCATTTGTCTTCGACTTCCTTACATTGGATAAATACTCTAAAAACTAAAATATCTTTAATATATCACTATACTTTCAAATGTGTGTAAAAACCTGTACATAATAGAAGATGTCAAAATTATAAAGGTAACAAAGAAATTAGGGTGGACTTTAAAAGTTGTTTTTTAGGAAGAGGTAAGGATATGAGCAAAAGCGACAATTTATTTTTTAAAAAGAAATTAGAAAAAGGAGCCAGAGAAATTTTATTAATATTTAATATTTTTATAATTTTTTATTAAAAAAAACAATGCAAAATGACTAGAGTAGTAGATGAAGTGTGCATAGACAATATATTATATGCCTTAGTATTGTTTTTTAATAATAAAATAATAACTTAAATTAAAAAATAAAAATAAAAAAAACCTTGGGGGGCATAGCCCCTGCTTGCCTCTGCCACGGTCCGCCCTTGACTGTGATAAATAGTATTAGTCGGTAACCAGTAATTTTAGCAGATTTATAATACTTTCGAATTAACTATAATTCTTTTCAATTTATCCTATAATTTTTGTGATCATTTCATGTGACAATTAAAGTGGACATATTGGTTAATAGTTCTTTAAGTTTTGAATGAAGTCTTAATTTAACCCCATCCCTATCATTCGTTTCGTTTTAAGTTTTGAGTTAAGTTTTGAATGTCGTCTTTACTCCTTTATCACCCCTCTATCTCTATTTGATGGATTTGGAAATTTAAATGAGAAGGGACAATTTAGATAATACAAAAAAAACTAAAAAATAAATAGTAAATATACATTTTTTTTAATGAAAATTTCAACAAAAATGAGATTTACTAAAACAAAAACAAGTAATACATCTAGTTGGGGACATTTATCAGTGTCCTTCAAAACTCTAATTGAAAGCGCGCTTTTTCAATAAAAAAAAATTTAACAAGAAAAATGTACAAGAAAAGAAAAATAGCATCAACTACTGTATGTAAAATCTTGTTATAAACTTTAGATTTACAAAAATGATTTTGACAAAATATTTCTTTAAATTGTTATTGTGAGACAAAAAATTGACACATGATTATAGATAGCTCTTTTGATGTGACAAAATTAAATTGGGAATTTTAACATTCATTGATTAAATTGGCATGTTATTGTATATATATTAAAAAAATTTAATTGATAAGTTTACAATAAAAGATAATAATTTGATATCTATATTACAAGTCGAAGATAAATAGAACAAAAAGAAACACATTAAAAGAATATGAATTGGAAATATATATATAACTATATATATATATATATAATTTTTTCAGTTCGAACGGATATAAAATCCTTTCATGTGGGCTATTGATTTAAATGTTTTAACTTGGTTGCATACACCTGACAAAGCATCTTTTAAATCCAATGATTCATATGTAAGAAACTATTATATCTTAATAATTCGAGAGAACCATTTAATAATTCTGAGCAAATAATTTTTTTATTTTCACATTTTCAAAAAGGATAATGTTGATCTTTCCCAACTACTAGTTTTAACAAACTTCCATTTCCAATTTGGCACAACCATAACCTCTGGTTTGAGATATGGATTTAACCGTTATAGAGAATCTCTATGTACATTTTATCAACAAAAAAAATGTACGTATATTAATTTACAGCGTTACATGTAATTATATCAGCATGATTTTTTCTTTATTTTTTAATTATCTGATTTTGTGAACCACCGTAATAGAATCCAATGATTAACAATCACCCATTTAATATAGAATCCAATGATTATCAATCACCCATTTAATATATATATATATATATAAAAGTGGTTCCCTCGTAAGGGATCACTTATTTTAATTTTGGTAAGAACTTTAATGAAATCATATCCATTTTTTATGAATGTTGATCTGAATTTTTATGTGGAAGATATGTTTAATGAAATCTATCTATAAATAAAATTTAAGAATTTTTCAAACAATACAACTATTTTTCTTAAATTTTCTTATATTTCACCTATTTTCCGATGCTTCATATTTAACAAAATCGGGATGAATAGTTGTAGTGTTTGAAAAATTCATAAATTTTTTTTATTGGTAGATTTCATTGAACTTATCATTTACAAAAAAAAATCAAATCAAGAAATCGTTGTGATTTCATCAAGCTCCTTACCTAAATTAAATAAGGGATTCTTTATGAGAGAACTACTCATATATATATATATATATATATATATATATGTAAACATTTAAATTTAAATTTAGATTTCAAAAAAGATAAAAGTATCTTTCCTAACTATTAGTTGAAATAAATTTCCATATATATATATATATATATATATATATATATATATATATTCTATCATGAATGATATCATTAGTCCTAGTTTAAGTAAAATTTCACCCGGTCACAAATTTAGGTTGTCCTGATTCCATAAAACGCTAGAGAAGTTTAGGTCATGTCAATTCCATGAAACCCTAGAGAAGGTTAGGGCATGGTATCATTCTTATCGTATTCAAATATATGCTTCTTTGGTTTTGATATTAATGTTAGTGCGGTTTTTTTCTTTTACCTTAGTGGATATTATAATGATATTACCCCAGAATTTGATGTCAGGTTAGCTTCGGTCAATCATTTTCTCTTATCTGTGTTCAACTCTACATTAATAACCCTTAAGGCCATCTCCAATGGTTCTCTATAATTTTCTCTATTTTGGTGACTGCAAATAGAAAATTCTTGGAATATTCTATCTCTATAAATTTACTACTCCAATCATTCTCTATTTTACAGTTTTCAAATAATAAAATGTTAATATTTTCAAACTTTCTTTAATAAAATTGTTTTCTCATTATTATTTTAGATAATAATTTACTCATTTTTACTACACCAAAAATTTTCTAATCTTTTTTATAATAAGCCACACCTAACTATTTTTACATGTAATGGTTTTGAAATAATTTTTGAACATTTATATTTTTTGCACCTAATATTATTTATTGAGAACGCAAAGAGACTAGAATTATGGAGAAAGATTTGTACTATTGGAGATGTTAATGTTAATATTTTGTTTTAATGAATTATTTAGAGTTAATTATTATGATATATTTTAATTACATATAAAAATTGATGATTTGAAAACATTTATTTTGAATTTAAATATTTATTAATTCATTATTAAAAATAAAAAATAATTAAAATATAGTCAATATTATAGTCAATTGAAAGATCTCAATAAAATATTTCTAATGGTATAATTTTTACAATGATTATATTTATCAATAAAAAGTTATATTAAATTAATTGAGTTTAGTTAAAAATATAAAAATAAATAGGAGAGATAAAATAATATAATTTAGTGTAAATAGTGAAATGAGATTGAGATTTAGATCTCTAAATTTGAAGATCCAAATCAAATCTCTAAAATGGGCATTTTGGAGAACCATTGGAGTGAAATGGATCTCCATTTTGACAAAATGAAGACCCATTAGAGATGGCCTAAACAAGATATTACTTTGTTAACCGCAATATGGAATTTCACATTCTCTATAATAAACCCTAATAAAAAAAAACCTTTTATATTTTACAATTCTTTTCATATTAATGTTTTCTATGGAAATGATTTTCTTTCCGATGTTTCGATTATACCCTTTAAGCATGAACGAGAAGAAACAATCTTGATGATGACCACCATCAATGCATTGCCGATGTCTGTTTGTAAGCAAGTTGCTAATACAATTGAAGATGAGTTGAACAAAACTAAAACTCTAAATTTCAACGTAAAGATCCGGGCAATAATAAAAGAAAGCTGGATCTTTCCTAGTATTGATCAAAAAGATATCACATTCTCATGTGAGAATTTGACGATGTTATTTTAATCTAAACATAATTTTGGGAAGATATGTTGAGGCATAGAAAATGTCAAGTAGTGTGGGTGTGACTACATTATGTTTTATTATATTCTTCTTGGTGCTTGATGTTTTTAATAAAATCTTGTATTGTGTTCTCTTCTTGGATTCGATTGGCATGCATTAATACACTACGGCCATCAATTTATCAGGGTCTTTTTCTGTGGGTTGTTTTCCTTTTCGATCTTTATTTTTTTTTTTTTTAAATCTATCTAACATAAGAGTCTATCTAACATAAGAGTGTATTTTTCCTCTCTGTGGGTTGCTTTATGTTTTTTTTTTAATATAAATATAATCTTGTATTGTGTTCTCTTTTTATCGGAATGCATTATTAATATACGACGGCCATCAATTTTTCATATTCTTTTTCTTTGGGTTGTTTTCCTTCTTGATCGTTACTATTTTTTTTTATAAAAAATTATCTATTCAACAAAAGAAGCTGTATTTTGGTAAAAGCACTCGAAATTAAAGTCTCTTTGAAAACTTAAAGAACATCATATTTAAATTGTTAAATAATACACCTAACTTTTTTTTTGAACAGCGAATTTTATTAAGCAAGCGGCAAAACCGTAATGACGAAACAAGAGGCAAACACAAACCCAACATGACAAAAAGGCCACAACCGCCCGAAATAAAAGTGCATCACAAAAGAGAAACAAACCAAACAACAACCTAATCGAAAACGAAAACCGAATCCCACCATATCCTATCATAACTTGATCCCAACTCTCCATACTTCTTTTTGAAAAAAAGTCTTTAGGTTCTTGATTTACCTTGAACTTGCCACCCTCCATTTTATCATCTTGCTCACCGATCAAAAAAGAACCTTCACCTACCCCATTTTTATTTTGAAACCCATCAGAGTTGTCCATTCCATTCAGCAAACCCTCTTTATGCAGACCTAAAAAATTTTCCATCCATAACACGTATGGAGACAAACCTTCTTCCTCCAACTTCACCACAAAGGATTCCTCATCCATAACTACCTTGATCTCACTAGAAAAGGTGTGATGATTCGGCAATAAGATCAACACCCTACCTCTATCAAAACGAAATCTCGATCTTGTATCCTCATCAACCAAGAGTGGTTCTCCTATCATCCATCCCAGCTTGAAGAAAAAATTTGAATCCCAAAAACACAAAGGAACCCCTTTGACAATAATCCAAGCATGCCTAGTTTAAGGAATTAAGTCTTTGGACCAATTCAACATTGACGAAAAAAAATCGTCCCAAAAGAAACGACTCCTCATAAATTCATCTTTCTCACTTTCGGTTTCAAAACTCCACAAAATGTTATTGTTACCAATGAAAGCTGAAGAGAAAAGAAAACCTCTACTGGATAACCGATTGTTGACACTAGAGATGTCAGAGAAATGCTTTAAAATCTCCACGACACTTCTCTTAAGCCAGACATCATCAATCCGATGAGCACTCCATTTGAAGGTCAACATCTCTTCTTTGCTTTTCACCATGTCACTCCGACTCCCTACCTGATAATCTGAAACAATTTCCGCAAAAGACCTGCTGCCGGGGAACAATCTTTGCTTAGAAAAAATACACCCAACTTAACATAAGAAATTTCAAAATGAGGAGAGAGAAAGCTAGTGAGAGAAGCTCTCATCTTTTTGGCTTTGGAAAAAGATGGGACATAGAATCAATTGATCAAGGAGTTAGAAAGCAAGGTAGGAGAGACATCAGAGAGAACTTGGTCTCTGTTTCCATAGGCAATCTTGACCAAAAGGCTGATGTGGCCTGTTTATAGGGAGTGTTCAAGGTGTTCGGTAGAGTGAGAGATGTTTTTCTTTCCATACAGAAAAGATCAAGACAAAGAAGCTTCGATTTCATCCTGTTTGGCACAAATGGAAGAGGCTATAAGAGTGGCTAATAGGGTGGACGACATGCATGTGTATGGGTGGCCTATTAGCTCGAGGATAGCGGATTTAGGCTGGAAGAACATGACTAACTTTGAGCCGAGGTGGAAGAAAGTGACGTTATGATCGAAGGGGACGAGCAGTGGAGGACGTGGTGATAGCTTTTTAGATGGAAGCCATAGGAATCATCGGTCTTTTGCTGAGGTTTTGAAGGACCGCATGATAGTCTGAAGGAAAGGATAGCTGACACTAAGGGGAAGAGCTTCTCTGTGTCTTGGAAGAAAAAACAAATTAAGCACTGTTAATTGGTTATCCAGGTTCTTTTGGGATGACTGCTTCACTTATATATCGAGTATTCGAGATGGTCAGATTTCTGGATGCCCACAAGGAGACGTTATGATCGAAGGGGACAAGCAGTGGAGGACGTGGTGATAGCTTTTTAGATGGAAGCCATAGGAATCATCGGTCTTTTGCTGAGGTTTTGAAGGACCGCATGATAGTCTGAAGGAAAGGATAGCTGACACTAAGGGGAAGAGCTTCTCTGTGTCTTGGGAGAAAAAACAAATTAAGCACTGTTAATTGGTTATCCAGGTTCTTTTGGGATGACTGCTTCACTTATATATCGAGTATTCGAGATGGTCGGATTTCTGGATGCCCACAAGGAAGCAAGTGTAGGTTAATGTTTATGGAGTACCAACGAGCTGTTGGGATGAGTCCTTTTTTCAAATGCTTGGAGATCAGATTGGAGCCACTTTATGTTTAGAGGAAGAAACGGCTTTGAGGAAAATGTTGGATAGAGGCAGATTTTTAGCGTTGATATCACAAGATTGGAAGGATATGTGTAGTATTTTCGTATCTACAAAACAGATGAAACATTTGGTGCAGATGGAAGTTGATCATGTACCGATGTCACATACTTGGTTGAATAAGTTGTTGTGTTTGTTAGATACGACACCGCAACAGTTTTTGCCATCCACACCGGAATCCAAACGTCGACCAGCTTTTTCGATGGAAGCATTTAATGCATCTATTGAAGATGATAGACAAGGGCGGAAAGGTATAGATAGTAGGATATCCTATAGTCCCGACTTTTTCAAAAAAAGTGTTGAGAAGGTTGACAATATTGCTCTGAAAATCTTTTATAAACCAATAACTCTTCTACAAGAGGGGGCCAGAGGAGGTATACGTGACCTAGACAAAGGAAAAAACACTTGGGTCTGATAATCGAAAGTAAAAAGCCTACATGTGTTCTACGCTAACACCAAGCTCTCCATAGGCAAAAAAAGGGGGCAACAATCTATATTGACAGAAACTGAGGATGACAGCTCCTTTACTTCGGATTGTGAAGTTAGTAGGGTTATGATTTTGAACAACCAATTGTTGAAAGGGGAGTGTTCTAATATGGTTAAAAATATTGGGCTGAATAAAATTGGGTCCAACACGGAATGAGCTGCATCCAAAAGGTTGGACTTCTCATTAGAAATGGAGACGGGCGAAATTTCCAGTCTATGGCTGAGGATATTAGGATGGGCAATGGGTTTGTTGCGTCAATAGCCATAACAGGGATTACGGTGGACCTCACAACGGGCCAGGATTCTAGAGATGATGTGCTGCCATCTCTAGACTTGAATAAGTTTGGAAAGGCCCAAAACATATCAGGTGGCCAAAACAAAAATTGCATGCAGATTATGAATGGCCAATCAGATAACAGCATGCAGAATTTAAATACTGATGCAACTTTTGATGTCGTCCAAAGCTCACCAGATGGGAATCAAACCGCAAACAAAATACAGCTCCTCATAGACCAGAATACTGATACGAATGCCTATGAAATAATTCATTTTCCTGTCACTCCAGCGAAGAGGACGAAGCGCAACAGAGGAAGGAAAAGCCAACACACCTCCAAATGCCACATCATAGTCACAAGGAAGTCTAAAGAGGGGGATAAGAGGTCCGATCAGGTAGGGGTGAGAGAAGGGGATGAAGTCAAATTAAAAACATGGAATTTGGTAGAGGAAATGGTCGAGGTTATAGAGAAGGGTGTGGCTATATGAGTATTTAATAACGCCAAGAAGGATGATGTGTCTTGCATAGAGAAAAATGGTGAGCTGTGGAATCTTGATGACGAAGTAGCAAAAATTATAAAAACCGGCAAGGCACTAGGTTTCGACTTTAATGGAAATGAGGATAGAGTGTTAATTATCATCTCTAGATGGGAAGTCGAAGACGAGGAGAGGCGTAGAACTCAAGAAGTCAGTTAGTACATGATGTTCTATGTTTGTAGTAGGTTTCCTTAATTGATATGATAGCTTTGTCTTGGAACATTAGAGGGCTTGGGAGGGTTAAGAAGAGAAGGTATGTGAGAAGCTTGGTGACAAAACACAAACCTGTTATTTTGTTTGTTCAAGAGACCAAGATGCGTTCGTACGATAGTAAAGTGTATAGCTCTATTGGTGGCCATTGGTTGAATAGAGGGTTGGGCGTGGATTCTAAAGGAGTAGCTTGAGGCCTTTTAACTACTTGGAATAACGACCTCTTCGTCGCTAAAGCATGTATCAAGAACACCCGATGCATTGGTATAGCCAGTTGATATTTGTTTTTTGTGTCGTTACCAAATTACAAATTCAAAAGTTATTTATATTAAAAGTTCCTACGCAATGTGCTATAACTAGCAAAAAACTAGTAAAGCAACAATCGAGGGTATCGTTCCACAAGGAGGTGTTATCCGTCAACAGTCTCATGTTTTAGTGTTTATTGAAAGCATGTAAAACAGAATGCGGATAAGTGAGAATGGTGTGAGTTGTGTATTTGGGCCAAAGAAATGAAAATAATGAAAAAAGAAAACAAACAAAAGAATATGGAGGGGTGATAATGGTGTTTAAAGTGACAAATACTGAAAGGGTGGATTGGAGAGATGTAGGATAATGGTCACATAAGGTTCAATAAGTTCACCATACATAAGTGCACAAATAATGGTTGTTAGGCAATGAATGACATCCTATTAGTTAGGGGCTCGTTCTCACGATTAAGGGATTCTGAAACCAAATCATCTATTATTACGAATCATCAGTCGATTAAGGAATACCGTTGATTAAGGAATACCGAAATCAAATCATCACTCCCCAAAGGTCATGGATAGAGCAATGGTGTCTTAAGATCAAAGACACATTAAGCACTAGAACATAGAGCCAATCTAAGGCATTAAGCACCTATAATTCAAGTAAAGGGCTTGTTCTCTCAATTGAGAGATCCGAGACACAAATCACTCCCCAAAGGTCATGGTTAGAGCAAGTGCGCCTCTTGTCTCAACTAAGGGATTCGAAAACACTTCTCACTCCCCAAAGGTCATGGATAGAGCAAGTGTGCCTCTAGTCCCTACCATTAAGCATATGAACATATAGCCAAAATCTATCCTAGCAAAAGGGTCATGCATAGAACAAGTTTTATTTATTCTTTAGAGCTAAATGATCACAGTTATACCCGGATTGGTCATCCATGGAAGTACAACCGAAACCCACAAACAATCAAACCCATCAAAACAAGGCATTTAGACATTCCAAAGACATACACACACGAATGAGATATTTGATTACAACTACTCCTACAATTAAGTTAATCTATTCCTAATCCCATCCATGAACATATATCAATTTCCAATCTCCACACATAAGCATATCAAGATAAGAGATTATTCAATAATAGCAAGAACCAATCAAAACTCAAATGAATATAACAACAAACAACATATATTGAGCACAAATTCGGTTTGCAATATTCCCAATTGGGGATTACACTTTAAAGACAACAGGATATACAAAGAGAGTGAGTAAATGAGATACAGCCCTTGAAGAAATCCATCCAAGGGCCCCATCCTTTGTTTGGCTCGAAATTGGTCATGGACCACTCCTATTTCATGCAATCTACTCTCAAATGTGGTGGATGATGGGTAGAAATGGTGTGGGAGAGACTCCATGGATGCTTTTGGAAGCTCCTCTCTCTTGATTGATGAAGAAATGAAGAAGATGAAGTTCTGCTGCTGCTCTGGTCCGTTATTGTTTGTTCTAGACTGAAGAGAAGAGAGGAAAATATGTATTTATAGTTAGAGAAAGTTTGGGGACGAATTGGACATTTGCCCCTCAAAAATGTCATGCCGCGGTCTGGGATCAGGTGTGCCGCGGTCTGAGTCGAACGTAGGACAACCGCGACAGTGATTTTCCTCGTTTGGGTGCCGCTGTCGATGCCGCGGTCAAGATTTTTGACACACACACCCTTACAAAAACGCATATATCTCTGTCTAGAAAACCCAGAATTGTGATTAGTAAAAACCGCTGAAAAGTAGACTTCTAGGGCTTTTCAAATATATATAGAACTCATCGTGGTTTAATCTGAGGAGGGAGATATGCCCTCCGAAATTTGAGTGTTTTGCACAAAGCACTCTGTCGCTGTCTAGTTTCCAACCTCGCGCACCATTACGAAAACGATCATAACTCCATCTAGAAAACCCGGAATTACGATCAGTAAAAACCGCTGTAAATTAGACTTCTAGAGATTTAAAAATATGTGGTAAGAAATCCAGTTTATTTTGAGAAGGCAGATTGGGCCCCAAAATTTATATGTTATGTATGGGCACTTTACAATTTCAGTCTACTAACTTTTGGAAAACAGAGTTGACATGTGCTACAGTCTTTATGTCACGTTCTGGCTCAATGACGGATTCACCAAGAAACTTTTTGTAGTTGACAGCGAATCACATCGCAGTTTGGGTTGACGGTGAGGCCACAACAACTCTGAATACTTCCAATCGTTCTCATTTTCGCTCATATTTGCTTCCTGTTGATGGTGATTTTTCGTCGTCACTATCAACGAACTTGTATCAAGCGAAAATAAGAACAGATATGTGTAATAACGCAAGAAAACAATAAATCAAGAGATACGAATACGTGGTAAAAACTCCTTTTAACTAGAGAAAAATCCACGGATTGTTGCTTGAGCAACACAGTCAAATCCACTATCAAAAATTCAAATACAAAGTATTTCTCTCTGACTTATTCTGCTAATTCACACCTGCCTCCATCATGTTTCTTACTGGGGTATTTATACATGTTATTTGCTAGGGTTTAGGGTTGTGCTAGGGTTTGGTGTTGTGATACCCGCATTTTGTGTGATTTCCTAGTTCTAATTGAAGTCTGTCTCTTTATGGAATCTATCTTGTTTCCTGTTTTGGCTAAGTCCGAATCTACGTCGGATTCCTCGCCCTTTATCTGCGGGAAATCTATTTGCCTTTCAATTGAACTCTGATAGTCGTATCGTTGCTTATTGTGGAGTTGCTTGCTTCTGATTTTGTCCATATGTTTATGAAGTACTTGTCTTCGTTATCTGATCCCGAGTATGCCTGAGTATGCCGAGTATGCCCGAGCATGCCCGAGCCGGTTTCTTCGTCTGTGGTCGGGTTGCTTTACTCTTTGCCGAGTAAATTCCCTTGGGAATTTCTGCCCTTTAACGCTTGACTTTTCTCGACTTTGCTTACGTGGCCCCTTACTGTAATGACGTTTCCTCAATGATGATTTTTACTTATAACAATACCCCCTTAAATATTTGAACCGAATGCATCCTGCTTACTCGGGATAAATATTTAACTTTTCATGACTTTTTCTCGTTTATCGTCTTCTTCATCAATGTCGGATTTCAAATTCCTCGTTCGCTTCGAACTGTTAATGACGTGTCTTAATTACGCCTGTACGCGTTTGATTCTTTTCTTATTTGAAGATCTTTTGATGGTGACTGACTGTCTCTTCGACGGCTCGGTGCCTCTCTTTACTGCCACCTGTCTTCTTTTGTTTGGTCACGGTACGTGGCATTTATGAGACGCGACCCTTCTGTTCGTGCCCGTACAGCTCACGTCATGATTCTTATCCCAATCTTTCCCGCTTCTCCTCACTTACCCTTTCTAGGGTTTCGTGTCTTGGGACCGGTGGCATGCTTATATATAGGAGTATTGCTTCAAAGGGGAAAACCCCTATTCAAGTTTTTACCATTACTTCCCAGATCTCAGCCACCGTTTTCCATACTTCTGCCATTGTTTCCCTGCCTGTAATCTTGTCCTGCGAAGATTTACTTCTCTCGGTTTCCAAACTTTTTCTCGACCTTCTCGAAGATCCTGTCGTACCTCTCGTTTCTTCAATCCTTCAAGGTTAGTTCTCATGGATTCCTCTGCTAGACATCGTCTTTTTATTGTTGCTATGATTGCCATTGAACAAGGTGATACTTGTACTGTTGCGGCTGTCCACAGGTTGCTTGGTGATCCAATTCCCGATCAGCCCCGATTTATAGACGCTGACGTCTCCGGACTCAACTTATCTGGACTGTGTCGTGAAGTTTCACCAGCTTCTTCCAGTTCGTCACAGCCTGAATCCTATCAGCCTGAAACCGATTCCAGTTCTGCTTCTGAGGCTTGTGATAATTCTCGGCCGTGGAAAAGAATGGGGAAGAAACAAAGCAATCGCGACATCAACAAAGGTTCCTTTGTTCGGGAAATTCGAGTCGGGCCCCAAAGGGTGGTCGATAAAGACATTGAGGACGAGCACAGAGAGGCTCGTATCGTCTTCTCTCCCGAGAGAGTTTGCGCTTACGACGTTGAGCCAAATGTGGTCGGCCCCGAAGAAGTCATTAAATATATGAACCGTTTTGATTTGGACAGCGACACCATCTCATTAAACCCTGCTAACGGTCGGGCTGCGTGGAACCCTCCGCTCGGTCAAGTGGCAATTTATGGGGCGATGCTTTCTTGCGGGGTGACGCTTCCGCTGCAACCCTTCATTATGTGGTTTTTGGCCGAAGCTCAGCTCGCCCCCGCTCAATTAACTCCGAATAGCTATCGGATCTTGATGTGCATGTGGCACATGTGGCATAGGATGGGACGACCACCCCCAACCCCTCGGGAAATTAGTCACTTCTATTCTTTGAGGCCTCTGGGAAAGACTGGGATTTACTTCCTGCTCTCAACTCAGCCCGAGAGTTGGGTCCCCAAGGACGTGATCGTAAAGAACAGGGTGATGCCGACCGCTGATGAAAAGATGAAAGGGTTTGTTTGGGGCTTCCCCACCTCAAACAAGTTCTGGAAGAATAGTTGGTTCTTCGTGGGTGGAGACTGGGGACGGTCAATTTCTTTTGACATCGAGGGTTCCGAGATGACTCGCCGGGTGCCTCGGTACTTCTGCACACCCCAGTGGAACCACATAACTTCGTCTTTTACGGATGAAGAGCTCAAAACCATGACTCGGGCGGCCTTCCGTCCCGTGGAAAAGAGGGGCAGACCTTACCTCTTCGATGAAAAGAAGATGATAACAGCTCGCCTCTTCCCTCAACTTTCTGCACGTCGGCGTCGCTGTAAGTTCTTTATTTCTTCCTTGCTTTTTTGTTGCTTCATCTGTCTGGCTTTCAGCTTCCTATAAAATTTTATTTATTTATTTTTTTTTTTTTTTAGTGTACGACATAGATGTAGTGTGCGATGCCCAAGCCCGCCGAATGAAAGGTATTGTGGAGGCGAGCCAGAGGGAAGTTAAACGTCAACAGGATACGGGGATAACCCCTCCTCAAGGTGACTCTGATGGGAATTCTTCCGAAGACATTCCCGAGTGGGGTGCAGACGACGTGCCGGATTACATGCCTGAGGAAACTCAGGATCAAGAATTGGCCTCCCACGCAACTGATGAAGGAAACCAAGCAGGTCCTTCGACAAAGGGGAAGAAGAAGGTTGGGGAGTCTTCCGAGCCAACTGCCTTCTCCTACGGAACTAGATCTCCGCGACCTGCCGTAGTCGAGCCGAATACCACTTCCCCGGATGCGGAAATTGCCAGGGAGCATCCGGACGTGACAGTTCCAGAGATTCTGATTTCTACCGAACTGGACATTGCGCCGTCTGGAAGTGGTGCTGAAATGGGGTGTTTCGATCCAGATTTTGAGGACCCCACAGCGGACCTGAATAGTCGTGGGAGGCAACCCGAAAAAAGAAAAGCCTCGTTCTCCCCTGGTCGTCCGGCCCCCAAGATTCCTCGAGTAGTTGTTTTCGTCGAGTCATCCTCAGATGAGGAGGGGGTAGCAGAGGCTGCTGAGAATGAGAGATCAATAGAGAATTCCCCTCCACGAGATCAGATGAGGGACGAGCCTGGCATCCCCCTTAGTCCCCTCAGGCAGTACCTACTGTTAGGTTCCCCGAGGCTAATCTTGGCAGCCCTGACCCTTCAACCCAGTCTGGCGTACCTACCCCCGAGGCCATGTTGAAGGCTATGGCTTCGGGCTAAGCATATATAGGGGAGGATCGTTGGAGCGATCTCAGGGTCGGTTCGTTATCTGATCGGCTCTGCCATTTCTTCAACAGCGCTTCTTATGTGAGTAACTCTTGAGACTTTCATATTTATCTCCTTTATTGTTTACTTCATTTTTGTCACTTGTTATCGGCTCGTTACAGATGGTAGCCGAGATGACTGAAGTCTGCCATACTAGTGATGGTCAGACGGAGAAAATAAGGAGGCTTGAAGCTCAGTTGAAGGAGAGTGAAGATCGCCGTGCTCGGGCCGAACTGGCTTGTCAGGAATGGGCCAGGTCGGGTCAGGTGTTTCTGGACCAGTGCTTAGCGCGTCAACTCGAGGCTGAACAGAAGGCATCTTTCGCTTCTGAAGAGGCCCAAACTTTAAAAAACCAGTTGTTATCTACTCAGGAGGCTCTACTCCAGGCTGAGCAGACAGCTGAAGATGCCAAGTCCTCCTACGAGCGCCGGATTCAGGACTTGGAACGTCAAGCCTTGATGATCAAGTCCTTGTCGAAGGAAGCTAGGCTGGAGTTGGAAATTCAGGGGGTCGATCGCTTCAAAAGATCTCCAGCCTACGATGCTTTACTTCTCCAGGAATTTCAGAGGGGAATGGTCTCGGTCGGAGAGTTTTTCAAGAAGAAGAACAGAGCAACCGATCGGGCCAGGGCCAACTGGAACCTCTCGGTCAGAAAGCATGTGGATGCCTCTCTGGAATCCCTCCGGCTCCAGATGAAGACGTGGTGAGCATATTGCAGAAGTAAGGGAAAAAAGCCACACCTCATGCACCTGGAAGTTCCCACTGCTGATTCCTTCTCAACTTTCCACGCTTGTGGGAAAGTGGGGATCGACGGTGAGGCTTCTGACGTTGGGCCCGTTCCCGGGGTGGATTATAGCGCTTGGATAGATGACGACGCCCCGGAAGATGTGATTGTCTGGCCTTCTGATGATAGTCTCCTGAACGAGTTCGTGATGGAACCGGACCCGAGCATTGGTGGAAGTAGTTCTCAACCGCCGGCATCTTCTTGATTAATTTTCTTTTTTGTAACAACCGTTGTATATTCTTTTGCTCATATATAAGAAATCTATTCACTATTCTGCCTGTCCAGTTCCCTGCATGATAAACGTATAAACAAAAGAAAAACAAATGAAGCATAATTTGTTCGGTCACCTATACAAGGCTCGTAGATCTTAAGAATTTTTGGGACTCTTAATTTCAACCAAGTGTTTGGCGACCACCAAAGTTAACCAAGTATCTTATTCAACTGGCAACTCATTTATTAAGCCGAGTATCTCATTAAACTGGCCGTTGATTCATTGGACCAAGTATCTTATTTAACTGGCAATTTTTTCTTTTAAAGTCGAGTATCTTATTTAACTGACAACTTTTTTAAGCCGAGTATCTTATTTAACTGGCAATTAATTTCTCCGATCTTGTGAAGATCGTTTTACCCTAACATTTCGTCGAGGCTCACCACAACCATACGTCAAGGTCCTTACACAAGTCACCTAGGACGTCTCCCGGTTTTGTCTGTGCAAGGTTTCGTCGAATCGTTGGTGGTTATGTTGACCAGCCAACACGACTGCGCATCTCACCAGTCTTCCTGGCGGCGCTCCGAGCAGTTTTCCAGTTATCCTGGTGCCTCGGTTTTGCCTTTTGGTTAAGAAATGCGTTTGCACTGCTCAAACCAGGCGGGCGCGCTTTTCCAGCTTCTCAGCCCTTCAAGAACTACTTGTCCGCTCTCCCGCGGCCTCGTAGCGCATGATTATTTTTGAACGAGATTTGCTCGGACCGGTTTGTTTTAGGTGACTAAATTTAGTCTGCTTGTTCTCGGACGAAGTGGCCACTGTTGTTTTTGCTTTATTTGAACATTCTTTATCATGGATTTCATCGTCTTCAATGAATAACTTCTTTATTAGCAAACGGAATTTATTAGATAACAATAAGAATTAGAAACCTCTTAACTTGACTATAAGTTAAAGCAAAGCTAAAATAACGTTAAACATGAGTGAGTTTGTCAGGGGTAGAAAATCTTGAGATACTGAGCGTTGCATGGTCGGGGTACTAAGCTGCCTTCTGGGTGAGCTATCAGGTAGGCTCCATGCCCTGCAACTCCCTTGATGATATACGGGCCTTCCCATTTGTCGGCGAGAGATCATGCCGACTTGTCCTTAGTGTTCGGGGATACCCTTCTTAGCACCAAATCTCCGAGCTAGAATCTACGCACACGAACATGGGAATTATAGTACCTTGCAGCCCTTTGCTGATACGCTGCGTTTCTCACTTGAGCTGCGTCCCTGATTTCTTCAAGCTCGTCTAAGTTCTGCTGCAACATGTTGACGTTGTGCTCGGGGCTATATAGTTGCACCCTGGGTGACGTAAATGTTGTTTTAGTCGGGATTACGGCCTCTGTTCCGAATGCCAGTGCAAAAGGGGTCTCCCCTATGGATGACTTGACAGTCGTTCGGTATGCCCATAACACCTCTGGTAGTTTGTCTGCCCAACTGCCTTTCTTTGATTCCAGCTTTGCTTTCAGTGTGTGCTTGATCACCTTGTTCACAGCTTCAGTTTGGCCATTGGTTTGAGGATGTGCAGGTGACGCATAATAGTTTGCAATCTTGTACTCCTCGCACATTTCCCTGAACTTGCTATTGTCGAACTGAGTTCCGTTAACCGTTATAATGATGCTCAGGATTTCGAACCTATATATGATGTTCTTCTTGACAAAGCTAGTGGTGTTCGCCTCCGTGATGTGCACCAATGCCTCTGCTTCTGCCCACTTGGTAAAGTAGTCTACTGCCACAATTGCGTACTTTGCTCCTCCCCTTGTTCCTGTGGGCATTGGAGCAATCAGGTCGAGGCCCCACATGGCAAGAGGCCAAGGGGAAGTTAAGCTTCTGAGTAACTCCGGGGGTTGCCGAATGTCGTTTGCTATCCTTTGACATGTCTTGCAACTTTCCGCGAATCGCTGCGCTTCGGCAAATAAAGTCGGCCAATAAAAACCCTGCCGAAGTACCTTGTGTGCTAGGCTCTTACCCCCAGTGTGGTTTCCACACACCCCACTGTGAACATCTTTCAGAATCTTGTAGGTTTCTTCTCCGGCAACACATCTTTGTAACACCTTTGAGAATCCTCTTCTGTATAGTTCTCCCCTCAGAATCGTGTACCGAGTTGACCTGTACTTGACGCGTTTTGCCTCCACAGCATCCTCCGGTAATATGTTTCTCTCCAGATATTCTCTAAGCTGGGTCGTCCAATCACTTGGACCTAGCCGGATTTCTGACACCATGACCTCTTCAGATTCTGACGTACTTGGTTTGGTCAGGTGCGCCACTGGTATTGCTTTCGACCTAATACTCATGGTGGCTGAGGCTAATTTAGACAAAGCATCTGCTTTTTCGTTCTCCTCCCGAGGGATTTGAAGGATCCTGTACGCCTTAAACTTTTTAAGCAAGCTCTTTGCAATGTCTAGGTAAGCTATCATATGCTCCTCCCTCGCCTGGTATTCATCCAGCACCTGGTTAAATACAACCTGGGAATCGCTGTATACCGCCAACTCATCTGCCACCAATGCTATGCAAACTCTCAAACCAGCCAACAAAGCTTCATACTCTGCTTGGTTATTAGTTGCTTTGAAGTCGAATCTCATGGCGCATTCCACAGCATCTGCTTCTGGTGTTGTTATGACTATTCCTGCCCCACTGCCATGAGTATTTGACGATCCATCCACATGCAACTTCCATTGGAACTTGCTCACTTGTTCACCTTCTATCATCCTTTGCACTTCCATATCTGGCTCGGTGAACTCTGCTATGAAATCGGACATTGCTTGTCCCTTAACTGCAGCTTTTGGGGCATATTTGATGTCGAATTCGCTCAGCTCAACCGCCCATTTAGTCAATCTTCCCGACAGTTCTGGTTTTTGCAGGATGAGTTTTAGCGGGCAGTCGGTGTACACCTCTATTGCATGCGCTTGGAAGTACGGCCTTAGTTTTCTGGCTGCCGCGACCAGGGCGAGTGCGACCTTTTCGGCCGATGAGTATCTAGTTTCTGCTGGAAGCAATGCCTTGCTGGTGTAATATACCGGTTTTTACACTCCTTCCTCCATTCGAATCAACACCGAACTTGTCGCTACCTCTGTGACTGAGAGGTACAAGTACAATGTTTCCCCGACCATCGGCTTTGAGAGGATGGGTACTCGCCCTAAATACTCTTTCAATTTCTGAAAAGCAGCTTCGCATTCTTCACTCCATTCAAGGCATTTTCCTTTCTTTATTGCCCTGAAGAATGGGGCGCATTTGTCTGTCGACTTCGCTATGAATCGGTTAAGTGACGCAAGACATCCCGTTAGCCTCTGTACATCCCTCAACGTCCTTGGCGAAGCCATATCTTCCAACGCTTTGATCTTCTCAGGGTTCACCTCAATCCCTCTTTGATGCACCTGAAAACCAAGAAATCTCCCTGATGGCACTCCGAACACACACTTGCTCGGGTTAAGCTTCATTTTATATCTCCTCAGCACTTCGAAGGTCTCCCTTAAGTCTTCTGAATGCTTCTCCGCTGTGACACTCTTGGTCAACATATCATCCACATAAACTTCCATGTTCCTCCCGATTTGCCAGGCAAAGATCCTGTTTACCAATCTCTGGTAGGTTGCCCCAGCATTTTTCAAGCCGAAAGGCATCACCTTATAGCAGTACAAACCCTGATCTGTGGTGAAGGCTGTCTTTTCTTCATCTGCTTTATTCATTCTGATCTGATTGTATCCTGAGTAAGCATCCATGAAGCTCAACAATTCGTGCCCAGCTGTTGCATCCACCAGTTGGTCTATTCTCGGCAATGAGAAGCTATCTTTCGGGCAGGCCTTATTCAAATCGGTGAAGTCTACACACATTCTCCACTGATTATTTTTCTTCTTAACCAGCACCACATTGGCCACCCATTCTGGGTATTTGACTTCCCTTATCGATCCTGCAGAAAGCAACTTGCCCACTTCATCCTTAATGGCCACACTCCTCTCTGGATTGAACAGCCGTCTCTTTTGCACTACCGGACGGAACTCTGAATTGATGGAGAGGCAATGTGATATCACTTTTGGATCTATCCCGGGCATATCTTCGTGGCTCCAAGCAAAAACATCCTTGTAATCCCTTAGTAGTGAGACAAGTCGGGCTTTTATACATCCACTCAAATTTGCCCCGACTTTCACCGTCCTTCCTGGATCTTCTGGGTCCAATGCCACCTCTTCGGTCGATTCATCTTTCTTAGCTTCGGGCTCCTCTCTGGGATCCAACTCAAAATCCTTCAGTACTTCTGATTCTTCAGTCTCATCGGTTATCAGCTTGGTTGTCACATCATATACCTGGTTTACTTCCATGTCCTTGTATACTGACAAATTTGCCCTCCGAGCCATTTCTTGCGATCCTTTGACCATTCCAACTCCAAACTCCGTTGGGAACTTCATCATTAAAGCATAAGTCGCCGTCACCGCCTTAGCTTTATTCAAGAACGGTCGGCCCAATAGGGCGTTGTACGGCCAATTTTCTGTGTCGACGACTACAAAGTCGAGTAACACTGTCTTTTGGCAAGGAGCCTTCCCGACCTTCACCGGTAATTTTACTGTGCCGAGCAACCTTACCTCCACCCCACCAAATCCTCTGAGAGGTGCAGGAAAAGGCTGCAGGTCTTTCCTTTCCAGCCTCAGCTGGTCATAAACTTCTGCACTCAAAATATCTGATGAGCTTCCATTGTCGATCAAAATCCGATGGACCTCCCTATGGCCAATATGTGCGCTGATTACCAGTGCATCGTTTGGTCTTACATCTACTCCATGTGAGTCAGCCTCTGTGAATATGATGGGATCCCAGCCTCCCTTGATCTTTTTTGGGTCGGGTTCAATGGAATTGACACCTAGATCTCTTCTAGCCTCTACGGCTTCCCGAATTTCCTGGGTCCTCTCCCTATTACTTTTGCCAGTCGATGGTCCACCAAAAATCGCGTTGATCGCTCCTTCATCCTCAGCTTTCTTGGGGCTAAGTTTTCTAGCCCGACCATCCTGTCGGTTATTTCTCTGTCCGTCTACCTTGTCGGTTTTCTTCAGGATGATATCTTTCAAATGTCCTTCCCTAATGAGGGTCTCTATGTGATCCCTAAGTTGAAAACACTTGGAAGTTTCGTGTCCATTCTCCTTATGGAACCTGCAATACTTGGTGACGTCCCTCCGGGCATAGGATGACTGCTTAGGAGGTTCTTTAGACATGTTCTTCTCCTCCAGGATTGCCAGAATTTCCTCTTGATCCTTCCTCAGTGGGGTATAGTTTGTATATCTGCCTTGGAACTTCTGCCACGGTTGATCCGTCTTTGGATCATATGCCTGACGACCATCCCGACTATCCCGTGTCTTATTCTTTTGTTTATCACCTTTCGCATCGGGCGTCTTCGCTTGGTCCTTGGCTTTAGACCCTTCCGGGCGTCCGCCATGCACGAAGTATCCTCCCGTGGTGATTTCTTCTTCCTCTGCCAAGGCATAGCCCCCAGCCATATCCATCATGTCATCGTAACTGGTCAGACGGGCTCTTCTCAGGTCAAATGACAGCTGACCATTCTGGAGGTTATTGATGAACGCTGTAATTATAGCTTCGTCGTTTGCACTTCCAATCTCAGACACTTCTTGACCGAACCTTCCCAAATATTTCTTAAGTGATTCATCCTTTCCTTGCTTAAGTTGAGACAAGTGAGCCACCGACTTCTTCCTGTGCACATTCCCGAGGAACTGCCTTGAGAAAGCCTTACTCAGCTCGCTGAAGTTACTTATGCTGGCCGTTGGTAACCTGCCGAACCACCTAGAGCCCAGATCCCCAAGAGTTTGAGGGAAATTTAAGCATAGTAGGGCATCATTGTAAACATACTGGGCCATGGCACTCTTGTATCTTCTGACATGTTCCTTAGGGTCCGTGTCCTTTTTGAATTGCTCTACATGTGGCATTCTAAACCTCTCCGGGAATGGCGTCCTCAGGATCCTATTGGTGAAAGGACTCCCGGATTCATCATCTGACAACTCGTTACGCCCATATCGCCTGACTAACGCATCCATTTTTCGGCGATTATTCTCCACTTCCCGGGTCAAACTCTGTATGAGTATATCTCTGTCTCCCTCCGGCTCCCCCACAGCATTGAAATTCTGACTTATAGTCAGTTTTTGGCCTCTCTCTTCCGGATTCGATTCTCTTTGATCCCGATTTAAACCGTGCAGTCGAACTGTGCTCCTTTGGCTCTTGTGATGATAATTCTGCTCACTCTCTCCCGAGGACGACGATCGATCTCTCCGATGAGTACGCCTCCGTGGACGGTCTCTATACCTTGCCGTCTGGTCATGACCATACCTTCTGTCCGAGTCATTCTCCTCTCTACGTTCTCCGCTTCCCCTGGTTGGCCTTTCAGAAAAAATCACCGGCCTGTCAATCGGATCACGGCTTGCCTTTATGGGTGCATCAGGCGTTGGTATCACTACTGTGGAGCGCAACCTAGTTGCTTGCTGATTTGGAGCAGAAAGATTGTGAGGTGACGTCAAGCCTTCCGTGGCGGAGAGATCAACTTCTTGCCTTGCAGCGTCAGATATAAGTATCTGCAAGGAAGCGCGGAATCGTTGCGCAATCTCTTCGTTGGTTGGAGGAAAACGCTGAATACCAGCTAGGGCAGTTGACTGATCTGCCGTTGCCAAGGTTACCTCTGCAGTGTTAAGGGTGGCATCATCATCCAATTCATTGATTGGCAATCCTTGACTATACCTGGAATCGCTACCATCTCCTTCGCCAGCCATTGTCACAAGTTTTGTTTGATCCCCCCTCCTTCTAGCGCCAATTGTTGATGGTGATTTTTCGTCGTCACTATCAACGAACTTGTATCAAGCGAAAATAAGAACAGATAGGTGTAATACCGCAAGAAAACAATAAATCAAGAGATACGAATACGTGGTAAAAACTCATTTTAACTGGAGAAAAATCCACGGATTGTTGCTTGAGCAACACAGTCAAATTCACTATCAAAAATTCAAATACAAAGTATTTCTCTCTGACTTATTCTGCTAATTCACACCTGCCTCCATCATGTTTCTTACTGGGGTATTTATACATGTTATTTGCTAGGGTTTAGGGTTGTGCTAGGGTTTGGTGTTGTGATACCCGCATTTTGTGTGATTTCCTAGTTCTAATTGAAGTCTGTCTCTTTATGGAATCTATCTTGTTTCCTGTTTTGGCTGAGTCCGAATCTACGTCGGATTCCTCGCCCTTTATCTGCCGGAAATCTATTTGCCTTTCAATTGAACTCTGATAGTCGTATCGTTGCTTATTGTGGAGTTGCTTGCTTCTGATTCTGTCCATATGTTTATGAAGTACTTGTCTTCGTTATCTGATCCCGAGTATGCCTGAGTATGCCGAGTATGCCCGAGCATGTCCGAGCCGGTTTCTTCGTCTGTGGTCGGGTTGCTTTACTCTTTGCCGAGTAAATTCCCTTGGGAATTTCTGCCCTTTAACGCTTGACTTTTCTCGACTTTGCTTACGTGGCCCCTTACTGTAATGACGTTTCCTCAATGATGATTTTTACTTATAACACTTCCCAACTAATCTTTTAAGTTTAAAACCTTGAAATAGGGAATTTGTACCTATACAAGGCTCAACAAACACTTTATATATAAAAACACGCTAGAAAACAAGAATAAAAGCTAGAAAATGGGGACCTCAATTAGGTACATTTATCGTCTGATCACTGATGAACTAGTTAAGTGTGCAAGAGAGGAAGCGTTTTGTAACGTTTATGCTCATAATCTTGAGAATGAGAGAGTGGAGCTTTGGGAGTTTATAATTGGAGCTCAAGCTTATTCTTCAATGCCTTGGTGTATTGGTGGAGATTTCAATACGGTTTCAAGTGAAGCGGAAAGAAAATGAGATGTTAGCAACGCGGTTTCGATGAGGAATTTTAACTCCTTTTTTCTCCAATCAATTGTGGTCGATATTCCCATCCTTATTTTTGGCTATGAATTAATTTCATCTCGAACCCTACCAAATGTTTTTCGATTATAAACTTCGGCAGCATATTTTTCCAATTGTAACAGATGGGTTAATAATACTGGATGCTCATTAACGCAATCAAAATCATCCTTCAATTCGTTGTTTCGTAAGCATAACATTGCTCTATCGATATGGCTCATCAATTCATACAATTTCACCATACTATGCAAAAATCGATTAAGGTAAGAATTAATATTCTCGGACCGTTGTGTGCTCTGCAAACCACCAAAAAATGTACTTCGTAAGAAGGTTTCTACCCACTGCTTCGGTTTAGAATACATTATTTTAATCCATTCATTATGTTGCAAAACAAATGTGTCTATGACCTTCAACCATTCACTCTCAAACTCTGACTCCGTCATGTAGGTCAACATGCAATGGATAAATGCTTGAGTAAACCCGCTATCACCTACGTTTTTCTGCACATTTCGCTCAAGGTGCCAAGAACAAAGGTGGCGTACGGCAGTAGACATTACTAACCTTATGGCCTTACTCATAGCTTTACACCATCGGTAACTATCGAAATTGGACATTTACTATGCATAGCGTCTAAGAATGTCTGCAATATCCAAGTATATGTATCGACAGTCTCATCCACCAACAACTCGAAGCCAAAAATTGTGGTTTTCGTATGATTGTTCACACTAACAAAAATCACAAGCGGCATATTATAAGAATTAGTTCTGTACGTTGAGTCGAATGAAATTACATCACCAAAGTATTTGTAGTTGCATCGTGACATTGTGTCAGACCAAAATAAGTTACCCATGCTACCATCTTCAAGAATATTGTACCGAAAGAAAAATCCTAGATCCATTTCCGATTTCGCAGTCATGTAAGAGATAATTTATCAGCATCAGAATTATCGGATGCAGACCTGCGTAAGGTGTCGAGCCGGTTCTGTAGGTCTTTCCTGGTGTGTCCAACAGCCGCATAACTACCAAACTGATCCAAAAGGTGGTCCATCACTTGGGAAGTTTTCATTCCAACTGATCTCAGTGATTGCATTTGTGTTATATCACAATCTTTAACATTTCGATGAGAACGAAGGAATTGGTTGTGATTCCCAGGTGATAACTTATGTCTATGCTCATTGACAAACTCAGTAACCACCCATAACATTTTCTCCCTGTCAAAATTAATTTTCATTGATGCACGACAACCTTCCCGAGTCTGCCCTCTAGGTTCACGTACCCTATCGGTTCTGTCAACATGCTTTTTTGATCTATACCCTTCTTTTGAACAAACCCACCTACGAATTGTAATTAATCCATATGTGTCCCGACACAACCTGTCCTTACACATGCTGAACCCATACCATAGGAATATTTATTGTAAAAATCCTCAACATCAGTAACAGATATAAACTCTTTCCCCATAATATCACTGACTTGTAAAGTTATAACTTCACTGTGTACAAGATCATCGACCGGTTGCACCAAATTTTCAATAGACAAACTTGGGGCTGTGGAAACTTCAACATCGGCCGGTTGCACCAAATTTTCATCGGATAAACCTGAGGCTGTGGAAACACCACCATGTGCAAAAGGCACATGATATGGTGATTCATTGTTGTTGTAACTATCATTTGGATTGTACTCCTCATTGTATGTATGTGTTTTGTCTGCCTCATGCCACATTGAGTGTCCTTCATTGTTCAAATCCAGATGTCCAGTTCCATTGCTATGAATTTCATTATTCATATCCATATTACTACCTACAAGCCATGAACATTGAAGATTTTGAGTGGAAATATATTGAGATAAACTACAATAAAATCCTAAACAAAAGTTGATGAACGGTTTGTAATTCATGCAATTCCGTGAACAATTACTTATCTGTTTCACTTACTTGGACAAATTTTAGAGGCGGATCAAACGATTGCTACTTGGGAATCAACCGGTGAAGAATTCGTGTTTGGAAGAATGACATATATGTGTATAGAAATCTGGAGGAAAATTATGGGAATTGAGTCTGGAGCTTGACTTGGAGAAATATGAGAGTTTTATGAAAGACTTGGTTTTCAAACTAAAAATCAGGTGGGGAATTTGTGTTGGTGGATGGGGTTGGTCGACCATATTAATATGGCAGAGACTTATTAATGGTCATCATAGAATGGGTAGATTGTCAGACAAAACCAAAATCACACACAAAAATGAAATGAATTGGATTAGTTTTTGGGTTGAGCTGTTAGTTTTGTGGGTTCAATTAAAATGAATTGTTGCTTTTGTGTATTGTGTGATTGTGGACTAACAATTGTAAATGGGTTAACATTTAATTAAACATTTGCTTGAGTGAGTCCATTTAAATGTTAAATTGATTAGGCCCACCTGTTTTTGTTCCTTTTGGGTTATTTTTAAAGGAATCCAGCAGCCCATCAACTAAACCCATTTTAGTATCTCTTTACAGGAATTACAACATAAAATTCAGTACTATAATATAACACAATGAATACTTGATACCATTTATCATTCAAAAAATCATTTACCTAAGTTGATTGATTTCATTTGTTGTTCTCAACTCTAATTTAATTTTTATGATTTTTATTGAACATACATAACTGAATTAAATTGTAAAAATTTCGGGTCTATGGATAGATTTGACGGATTGCAAACAACATAATCGGTGACCGAATGTAATTATTACAAAGCATTACAATTACTGCAACACTTAATTTCTTTATAAGTAATTTTTTACCAAATAATAAGGAAAAACTGTGAAACATATAAAAAATTATACTAAACAAGTTTTGTTTTTTAATTATTATTTTATTTTGAACCATTACAGAAAATAGGTCAGTCGTATAGAAAATTAAACTGAAAAACAAATTTTGGTCAAATAAGCCATGTGTTTCATATAACATTTGCATTGTAGTTGTATTATTAGTTAATTTATTTTAAATCAAAATAAATGAATAAGGATTTCTATAACTGATTTATGTTATCAATGGTCTATTGTCTTTACCTTAGTGGTTGAAGACCTTAAAATGAACTACACAATTATAATCATTAAATTGGTAGGGAGATACATCTCCTACACTAGGAGGATATTTACAGTGGGAGGGTAGTTGTACTATGGGTTCTGCTTGGTGTGACACATAATCATGTGATCTGGAAATAATAAATACAAACTAATTAACACTAATAAATGTATAAGTGGCAAAACAATTAGTCAATTATATGAATTTTATAAATGATTTACTGTATAATATGATTTTTGGGTATAGACGTGTATAAATAATTTTGATTTTCATTTTAAATTTTGGTTGAATAATAATAATTTCATTAATTGGAAATATAATTTTGTGATTATAATATATTTATACAGTAATCACACTAGGGATGCATCATGCACTAGATACACCAAAGATCTTCTCTAGTAATTTAATCTACAATAAGCACCGGTTCATAAAGATTTATTCTGATTTCTTTACTGAACAATCTTACTAAGGAAAGAAACGTTACACTTATATCGTGAAGTCATGTCCTTGTTTCATAAGCCCGGAATATTTTAATAGTTCAAAACAAAATAATAGAAAATAAATCATGCTCGGAATAATATTGTTAAAAAAAATTAGTTTAGAACAAAATGAATGAAAAATGATACTTTCATTTAATAATTTATACTAACAATTACAGACATGATGAATAGGTTCTTGTGAGAAACGTTAAAGTTTTTCATGATGGTGTACATTGACAAGTTCACTAAATAAGTTTAACGTACATTGAACTTGTTTATAAAGGTATACATTGACTTGTTCACTTAACGTTAACATGAATGTTAAACTTGTTCAACATACGTTGTTTATGTATACATGAAGATTTATGTTGACTTGTTCACTGAACAAGTTAAACGTTTATATGAACATTAAACTCGTTCAACCTACGTTGAACTTGTTCACAAAGGTTTACGTTAACTTATTCATCGAACAAGTTTAACGTTGAGATGAACATTAGATTCATACAACCTACGTTGAACTTGTTCATGAATGTTTACGTTGACTTGTTTATTAAACAAGTTTAACATTATCACTAGGGGTGGGCGTTGATTGGATCTGTTCGTTTTTTTATAGAACCGATAAAAAACCGATCAAGTCCAGTTTTTGAAAAAGTGAACCGATCCAATCAAATTGACATTTGCCAACCGATCAAAAACCAATCGAATTGGACCGGTTCGGTTCGGTTCGGTTTTTTCGGTTTTGGGTCTAATGGGCCAAATTTCTGGACTTTTATTTTTACTCAGTTTTTTTTCTTCATATTTTAACAATATTGGGCCGAATTTGACTTATTTCAAAACAAACTAAATATGCTATTGTTTGAAAATAAAAAAAACACAAGTTTTCATATTTTGAGCCTATTGGGCAGAATATGACTAAATTACAACAGAAAATTAAACATACTAAAACAGTAAAAAGATGGCTTGCTGGGGAGCTTGGAGACAAAACAAACAGCTGAAATGAACGGGAACAAGGGTGGTCAATTCTCATCGAAGCAACCTAACAAAATCAAAATCATAATTAATATAACAAACAAACAAATTTAAAATGACATGAACATGACCTAAACCATATATATTATTTATGGAAAAAATTTAAATAGATAAAAATCAGAATATATTATTGCAATTTGCAACCACTGCCCCAATATATTATATACAACTCTACCATGGTGATGTTTGCAACAACACCATTCCCATTTCATCTCGTCTACATCTACATATTATAATCCAACAAGATTAATTAGGGATATGTACATACGGAAACGAAAAAAATTTCAAAGTTCATTTTTTTTAAAAGCAATTGAAGGAGAGAAATTAACTGTAACACCATCTTTAAAGGCACAAACCAAATCCAGATCTGTAGAAATTGCTCTACCAAACCGAGATATTTGGTTTCACCACAAATTTATCTCTCAAAATAACCTAAAATAAGGATAATAATATCTGGTAACATAAGGGGAACAAAAATAAATCAGCAAATAGTAAAAATTGATATAAAATGATAGTAAACATTGAAGATCTGAAAGAAAATATTAAAATAAATCGATAAATAGTTAAAAAGAAAAGAAAATTAAAACATGAGAGATTTGAAAGAAGATATACAACAAAAAGAAATCAGTAAACAGTAGATCTGAAATTGAAGAAGACCCAACCTCCAAACAACTAGAAGATTATTTGTTGCTATTAAATCTAGAAGAAGACGTACCCAGAAGGAAAAGGTGCAGAGAGGGCTTGAGCCTGTAGAATTGTTGGAGAAAAGCGGTAAGAGAGCAGCGGACGACCGGAAGAGTAATAGACAGCCAGAAGAACAGCGACTAGCGGACGACCGGAAGGAACAGCGACCGGTGGACGAGAGAGAGACGAAGAGTTGAGAGAATTTTAGGGTTTGTGTTTGGAATGTGTAAAGGGGCTGTTGAATGCCTAAAATTTTAGGTTTTTTTATATATATACATCGGTTTTCGGTTCGGTTTTCGGTTTTCGACTGTGAACCGGAAACCAAACCGGATGAATCCGGTTTTTTTAAAAAAGAACCGAACTGAACCGATTAACCTATAAAAACCGGAAAAAATCGATTGGATCGGTTTGGTTTACCGGTTCGGTTCGGTCCAATGGTTTTTTGCCCACCCCTAATTATCACATAAATGTTAAACTCGTTCATCTTACGTTGTACTTGTTCATGAAGATTTACGTTGACTTGTTCAGTGGACGAGCTTAACGTTCAGATGAATTTTAGACTTGTTCAACCTACGTTGAACTTGTTCATGAACGTTGACTTGTTTATTGAACAAGTTTAACGTTAAGATGAACGATAAACTTGTTCAACCTACGTTAAACTTGTTCAACCTACGTTGAACTTGTTCACGACGGTTTACGTTAACTTATTCATTGAACAAGTTTAACATTATTAGATAAATGTTAAACTCGTTCAGCCAACGTTGAACTTGTTCATGGTGAATCACGTTGACTTGTTCATTGAAAAAGTTTAACGTTAGACTTGTTCAACCTATGTTAGACTTGTTCAACCTACGTTGAACTTGTTCATGAAGATTTACGTTGACTTGTTCATGAAGATTTACGTTGACTTGTTCATTGAACAAGTTTAACATTAAGACGAACATTAAACTTGTTCAACCTACGTTGAACTTGTTCACGAAGGTTTACATTAACTTATTCATTGAACAAGTTTAACATTATCAGATAAACGTTAAACTCGTTCAGCCTATGTTGAACTTGTTCATGGTGAATCACGTTGACTTGTTCATTGAACAAGTTTAATGTTAGACTTGTTCAACCTACTTTGAACTTGTTCATGAATATTTACGTTGACTTTTTCAATTGACAAGTTTAACATTATCAGATAAACGTTAAACTTGTTCATCTTACGTTGAACTTGTTCATGAAGATTTACATTGACTTATTCATTGGACGAGTTTAACGTTCAGACGAACGTTAGACTTGTTCAATCTACGTTAGACAGACTTGTTCAACCTACGTCAGACAGACTTGTTCAACCTACGTTGAACTTGTTCATGAAGGTTTACGTTAACTTGTTCATTGAACAAGTTTAACATTATCAGATAAACGTTACACTCGTTCATCTTACGTTGAACTTGTTTATGAGGATTTACGTTGACTTGTTCATTGGACGAGTTTAACGTTCAGATAAACGTTAGACTTGTGATTTATGTTGACTTGTTCATTGAACAAGTTTAACGTTAAGACGTACGTTAAACTTGTTCAATATACATTGAAGTTGTTCATGAAGATTAACGTTGACTTGTTCATTGAACAAGTTTAACGTTAAATTTGTTCAACCTACGTTGAACTTGTTCATGAAGGTTTACGTTAACTTGTTCATTGAACAAGTTTAACATTATCAGATAAACATTGAACTCGTTCAGCCTACGCTGAACTTGTCATGAAGATTTACGTTGACTTGTTCATTGAACAGGTTTAACGTTTAGATTAACGTTAGACTTGTTCAACCAACATTGAACTTGTTCATGAAGATTTACGTTGACTTGTTCAATGGACAAGTTTAACGTTAAGAAGAACGTTAAACTTGTTCAACCTACGTTGAACTTGTTCATTGAACAAGTTTAACATTATCAGATAAACGTTAAACTCGTTCATCTTACGTTGAACTTGTTCATGAAGATTTACGTTGACTTGTTTATTGGACAAGTTTAACGTTCAGATGAACATTAGACTTGTTCAATGTACGTTGAATTTGTTCATGAAAATTTACGTTGACTTGTTCAATAGACAAGTTTAAAGTTAAGACGAACGTTAAACTTGTTCATGAAGGTTTACGTTAACTTGTTCATTGAACACGTTTAACATTATCAGATAAACGTTAAACTCGTTCATCTTACGTTGAACTTGTTCATGAAGATTTACTTTGACTTGTTCATGAAGATTTACTTTGACTTGTTCATCGGACGAGTTTAACGTTCAGATGAACGTTAGACTTGTTCAACCTACGTTAAACTTGTTCATAAAGATTTACGTTGACTTGTTTATTGAACTAGTTTAATGTTAAGTTGATCGTTAAATTTGTTCAACTTATGTTGAACTTGTTCATGAAAATCTAAGTTGACTTGTTCGCTGAACGAGTTTAATGTTCATCTCAACGCTAAACTCGTTCGGCCTACCTTGAACTCGTTCTTGAAATTCAAAATTTTAAAGTTTTTATTTTATTTTATTTATTTAAAATAATAAAATTTAGAATTTTCATATATTTTAAATGCATTTTTCCATAATCTTTTTACATAAAATTATTTTTTATTAATTATTATGTAATATAATATAATTACATTATTAATATATATAATATTAAAAAATTTAAAACCTACAGCAACCGGTTGAAACCGGTTGCTTTTGCGGCTGGCAAACAATTAGTTTTTATTATTATTATTTGTTATGTCGTTCTTTTGGATGTTGTACGGTACAAAGCACATCAACCATTTGTACCATAACCATCTTCTCAATTATTTTTAAGCCTGAATGTTTATGAGTAGAAAACAGTTCATTTTAGAGTTTAACAAGACCACACACCTATGTTGCACGAATACTCCATATTGGGGAGGGAACTCGTATCGAACTCGTATCATGTCCGGATACACCCCCGATACACCAAGATACGTACCCGATACACCAAGATAGGTATCCGATACACCATTTGGTGTATCCATTGACTTTTTCTCAAGTTTGACTGTGGGATACGGCGGGGATACACGAGGATACGGCAAGGATACATCGAGGATACGTTTGGGGCAAAAATTTAATTATTTTAGTTTAAAACGTGGTCAAATTAAGATTTTACAAATTAAGATTTGAGTTTTGTAATATGTTAGGACTTATATATGTTGGATTATGCTTTCATTTTTAATGGATTATTGGATTATGTTTATTGAGAATATGTTTTGAATGGATTATTGGATTATGTTTTTATTTTGAAATTTGAATGGAATGGATTATTGTATTGTGTTTATATAGAATATGTTCTGAATGAATTATTGGATTATATTTTTTTAAATATAAAATAAATTTTTTTTTTAATTGACGTATCCTGCCGTATCCGTATCCTAATTTTTAGAGATTTACTGTATCTACGTTTCGTACCGTATCCAGATCCGTACAACCTAGCCACACACGATGAAAATAAAGTGAAAAAAATAAGGTGACGAGACCACTTAGAGTTTCAGTAGCCGGAAAGAATGTCATGTCAACATTATCGACTGTGACAACTAAATTAACAAGTCACTCAATCACCAGCAGTGTTCTAGTAAGCACTAGGCGCTAGTCGGGCGGAGACCCAGCGCCTAGCGCCTAGGCCGATAGTCGGCGATTAATCGGGGATTAATCGGAAAACCCAATTATAAGAGGAACAACAACAGAATCATGGAACAACAGCAGAACAACATCAAAACCAACAGACAACAACACCAGTACACCGATATCATGAGAATTCGAAATTTTACTCTCTAAAATGACTAAATTTGTGATTAGATAAAAGTTATTATCGGTCTTGACATCAACAATATGTTTTCATTGCTCTCCATTTTCATTTCCACTACACTCATTTGACCTCCAATCTCACAAATTGATGAAAAAATTTCAAAGTTCAACTCACGGTGATTCACAGAGAGCTCATATCTGCTCAAAGGAAGAGGCAATGAGACCCTATTAGCTAAGTGAAAGTCCATGTCACTACTCATCATTTTCTCTTAGAAGACTTTCATCAAACACTTGGTGGTTCTTATTAAACACCTTGGCTTTTCTTAGTTTTTACTCATCACTTCAACACAAACCAGCAACCCAACACAAAGACTCCATTTCCATCCACCCTTGAAGCAAAACCCAACTCTCCCGCCACCCCGAAAACAGAGACATAACAGAGCAATACAAACAAGCAACCCAGAAAACAAAAACAACAACAACAACCACAAACCTATATGGACTTTGGAGTCGTGGAGACAAGACGAAGACCGACGAACTGGCGACGGCTGCGAACTGGTGACGGTGGCAACGGAAGACGGCAGCTTTGGGCGGCTGAATGGTCTCAGCAACTCTGACTCTGCCTAGCCGACTTGCCGATTAGTCGCCGCCTTGTCCGATTAGTCGGAGGCCGCGGAATGAGGACGATTTCAGCCTTTTCGCCATGGTAACCCAGAGCCTAACCGATTTGCGCCGATTAATCGGCCTAGTCGGCCAACTTCTAGAACACTGATCACCAGTAATTTTAGCAGATCCATAATTTTCTCACCACCATATTGTAATTTATTAATAACTACAAAACAAATAAATAAATAAAATTTAAAAGTGGTCACAAAAACTAGGGAATGGACATGACCATTATCTTTTTGGTTTGTGCATCCTGGATATTACTTTGTTTATGAGTTTTAAGTTTATAACAAATCTTGATAAATTTTTTTTTTTTTATCTTAGTTTCAGGTGTATTGAAAACCATGGACGAAGAACATAATTAAATAGTTAAAAAGCAAAGGGCATGCGTAGGCACTATCAGATGGTGATGGAACTGTAAATGACACATGGTATGTGTGGTGTATTCCAATGCACAACAAGTCCAGTGAGCAGTGACCAGTAGTACAGTATTCCAATGCACTCAGTGCCATTTTTTAAACAAAACAACTTTCATTCAACTAAAACGGGAACTACGAAGTTGATATCAGATTTGGAACAACTCAAGACAATCTGGAAAACATCAAGAACATCATATTTAAAATATTCAACACTACACTCAATTTTAATCACTAACCTGTAAGTGATTCGATTAACACACAATCAACATGCATAGCCATATAATTAATCCGAAAATAACCTAAACATGTTTCTATATCATGATTAATCAAACCATAAATACATATTCCTAAACCCATTAAGATTCAAGAGAAAAGAGGAGTTAATAGAAAGCGGAAGCGTACCTGAATCCATTGCCAAAGGATGGTGAACGGGTTGAGATCTTCCAAATTATCACAATTCTTTGGGACACAAAAGTGTTCTTTGTTCTTTGTTGATGGGGATACAGAAAAGCCAAAGACTGTGTAATTTGGGGACCATAACCCTTAATATAATAAACATATTATCATATGTTTGCTATTTCTAATTCGGCCCCTCATCAAATTAGAAATAGCACTCTGGTATCTACACATTAACTCCATGACAATTATACCCTTAAGCCTTAAACTTTAAATCTTAATTAGATCACTTTAATTTAGGCTTAACCAAAAGATAGCAAACACATTTAATATTTATATGTGTGGCCCCATATGGTGGAATTTTTCCAACAGAACCCACATAATTAATCTAACAAGAAAAACTAACAATAAACTACTACCAACATACATATTCTAAAAAAAAAAAGCTAACAATAATAAGACCACAGAAGGCAGCAGGCATACATATTCTAATTATGACCTCAATTTCCTCTGCATCTTCTGCTACACCATTTCAACAGCACCGTCCACAGCAACAACAGGAGCAACAGGAGCAACATTATTATTTTCAGGAACAGTATTATTAGCATTAGCATTTCTTGCAGCCCTTTCCTCAAAATTTACTGTTTTCCCAAAAAACTTTGTGGAGACAAACTCGACTATATCAGGAAATAAATTTCTCAGGACAAAAACC
Organism: Dipteronia sinensis; assembly: GCA_033220585.1. Lineage (NCBI taxonomy): Eukaryota > Viridiplantae > Streptophyta > Magnoliopsida > Sapindales > Sapindaceae > Dipteronia > Dipteronia sinensis. The sequence goes on along the minus strand of CM065639.1, from coordinate 4,269,837 downwards.
AAAGAACAAACGAAGACCCATAATAAACCACCTGGGTAAAAATGTTTTGGAAAATAACTTGTTATAAAACTACAGGATACGTTGATAAAAAAAATCAAAATAACCGTAGCTATACATAGATGGACGATTTCCAAACAAAAAGATCATACCTATTATGACAAACAGTAAATAACCAAGTAAGACTAAAGCAATTGGCCAAGTGGGTTCTGGAAAACTAACTTGAATCCACAGAGCAAGCATAAAAAGTGAAATCGAGTTCACTCTATGGATCAAATCGTTTGACCGATCAGCATTTCCATGGAATAAACCACGAAATATACCAATGAAGCAGCTACACACAGCAATAACTAAAATAACGATAACATCAAGAGTTTGATTGACACTTTTGTTTATAGCCGACCCAATGATTATGGCTGCCATAGCCCAGTAAAACCCAAATTGAAACAACATATTCAGATGGAGAAATAAAACCGAAATTACAAAGGAAAACCAAAGAGAAATAAAACCCAAAATCAATTCACACCGGTCACTCGGTCAGTCTGTGCTATATATATTATATCTGGTTAAGAAATTGACCAAATAGCCCTCCTTCAAATCAAACCTAGAGGTGAAATGTAATTTTAAAAGGGAAAGTATCATTTTACCTCTTATGTTTGCCCTATTGTTAAGACAATGATTGAATTTGGCTATATTGGCCGTTATTTTCCCCCTAAAATCATATTGGCAGTTTTTCTCCCTAAAATCAAAGAAACGTTAAAAACTCCCCTTTTGTTAATTTTTCCATCCATTTGGGCTGTTGACTGTTAAATAGCAAGGGCATTAAGGTTATTCAGTATGTGGAGCAGAATAATATAACTAATTAATTTTTTTTTAAAATCAACAACTTTCATCTAACTAATTACCTATAAAAAATTGACACGTCACTAATTTTATTTTCTTAAAATAATAAATAAAACGAAATTGGAAAAGAAATTAATTATAATATAAAATATTTTGGACCCTTTTTATCTGTTTATTTTTTAAATATAGAATGCTAAAAAATAAAAAATGAAAAAGAAGTTGTTCTCTGGGATTGAAATCTTTGAATCCATTACTCAAACAAAATCACATGTCCAGAAATCACCCAAACAAAAAATAAATTTACATTCATCACCAACAATCAAAAAATTATCCATTCAACAACCAAAATTAAACAAAAAAAAGGGAAAAACTGGTAGAGATCCAATCGATGGAGATCCAGATGGATGGAGACTAGTCTCCAGATGGAGACCGCTGGTTTGGCGGAAGGTGGAGATCTCCATGGTCGGGTTGAGAGGTTGAGGTGGGTTCTTCAATTGGAGGGGGTTTGGTGGGGAGGAGAGGTTGCGACGGTGAAGATGAGTTGTATAAAGATATGGGTTTGTTTGGGTCTTCTTCAGAGTTGCACATTTGAGAGAGAAAGAAAGAAGCTTGAGGAAGAAAAAAAATTCTCTGGGTGTTGGTGTTGGGGCATGAAGAAGAAGTCGAAGAGCTGAGTTGGGTCGTTGAAGGAAGAAGAAGAAGAAGAACCGATTGTGAAGGTGATGGTGATGGGTATGGGTATGTGATGTGATTGAAATGGAGTGAACCGATTTGTTGGGTTTTTTTTTCGTGAGATGGTAGTGTGAAGACATGTAGTTGTGTTTGTGAATCCTAATTTTTGATGTGAATAAGGGAGGATGGAGATTGGAGATCCATGGAGATCTAGATGTTTGTGGAGATTGGTTTGCACCTCTCCGAATTTTCCTTGTTTTTTTTTATTATAATTTTTAAATCTGGCAGTAATAAATTTTAGTTTAGTGATTTTGATTTTTGAATTGAATGAAATTTTCTCTTCAAAAAAAATTTTGAATGAAATTTTCGTTTGTTTCTCTTAAATATATATAGGGTTTTGCAATATTGGCCGGTCTCCCCCCTCAAATGGAAAAAATGTATTATATGCCCCTTCTGTTAACTTTTCCATCCATTAAATGTATGTTATGCCCATTCTGTTAACTTTGCTCCATATCATTACCATTTTACCCTTGAAATATTCATTAAATAAATAATATATTAAAAAACAAAAAACAAAAAACAAAATAAAAAAACAATTAAAAATGGATGGATCTCCATCGTTCATCTCAAAGATGGACGGTGGAGATATTTTTTTATTTTTTTTAAATTTAATAATAAAAAAATTAAAAATAAAAGGATTTACAAACCAAAATTTTTTTTTTTTATTAAAAAAAGATCTAGATAGTCAATCTCCAGATCTTATTCATCTTCACCAAGCACACCAAGAACAATATTCATCTTCAATCTTCATCACACCATCCACATTTCTCATCATCACACCAGTTCAAATTCAACAACACCAAACCCATTCAAATTCATCTCCAGCCCATAAACCAAGCACTCACACCATCACCATCATCAGTTCATCACCATCATCGGTTCACCACCATCACCACTACCACACAACTCAAAACTCATCTCCAGCGCAGAAACCAAGCACACACACCATCACCATCATCAGTTCATCACCATCATTGGTTCACCACCATCACCACTACCACACAACTCAAAACCCACCTATAAACACAACCTAGAAAACCCAGATCGAAGTGAGAGATTGAGATGAGAGAGAAGATGGTTCGATGAGATCGAACTCAAACCAGAAGTGATGGGGACTACGGCGATGACCAGAAGCGACGGCGATGACCGGAAGCGAGAAGACGACCGGAAGCCCGATCGGCGCTCGCACCAGGCCATCCCGTTCTCTCTCCATCGTCTGAATCCGTCGCGAAAATGGGAAGGTTTCGCTCTTGGCGGCGGTCGTGGGGTTTGAGTGGCTGATGATGGTTGGCGATGATGGGGAAGATGGATTTTGGGTTTTGGATTTTGGATTTTGGGTTTTGGTTTTGCGTTGGTGAAGAAAAGAAAAAGATGAATTTTGGTTTTATGTTTTATGTTTTTTTTTTTTGGTTTGTGAAATTTAATGGGTTGAGGAGTAATCCAAGAAGATGGATTTTGGTTTTATGTTTTATGTTTTATTTTTTATATTTTTTTTTTGTGAAATGTAATGGGTGGAGGAGTGACCTGGCTTGATCTCCTCCACTTATTTGATTTTTTATTTAATATATTATTTATTATAAATATCAAATTACATTTTTAACCTTCAACACTTATTACCTTTACTATCGCTACCAATGAGATTACGAAATTACCCTCCATCATTAACGGTCAACTCGATTTTTGGATGAAATTCCTAACAGAAAGGGCACATTTTACATTAATTCTATATGAGGGGGATTAAAGGCAAATATGGCCGAACTCTGTCCTCGTCTTAACAATAGGGCAAACGTCAGGGTTTAAAATGATACTTTCCCATATATATATATTGAAGTAAAGATTTTTTTATTATTATTATTATTATTATTATTATTATTAAATTTAAATATAAAAAAATAAAAATAAAAAGATATCTCAACCATCCATCTTTTGAGATGGATGGTGGAGATCCATCTTTTTTTTAATTGTTTTATTTTATTTTATTTTTTGTTTTTTGTTTTTTTTTAAATAAATTTTCTATTTAATGAATATGTTGAGGGTTAAATGATAATTATATGGAGTAAATGGAAGGATAAAACCGTCATTTGCTTCAATTTTAACAGTCAAAAGGGTAAATAATACATTTAATTGATGGAAAAGGTAACAGAAGGGGCGTTTTTAACATTTCTTTAATTTTAAAGGGAAAACAGCCAATATAGCCAAACACCATGTCCTCGTCTTAACAACAGGGTAAAAGTCGGGGGGGGGGGGGGGGGGGGGGGGGGGGGGGGGGGGGGGGATGGAGTGGTTCCCATTTTAAAATTACAAAACGACCATACATTTCACACAAAAAAAGGACCCAAATCAGAATACATAGAAAAAAATTAATATGCGTATGAACCTTATAAATTTTTTAACTAGACCAAAGCAGAGCACCATACAAGGACCATGGTTTGATCAAAAATGCCATGGTTTTGTTTTGGTTTGGTGCTCTGCTTTCTGGTGCTCTGTTTTTTTGTTCTTGTCTGGTTTAGGGTATTTCTGGGTGGTGTTTTCTTTTCTCTGGGTTTCTGTTCGTTGCTAGTCCTTTTGTTTTCTTTGTTGTTTTTGGTGTCTTGGTTCCCTTTGTTGGCTTCTTGCCTCTAATAAATTGCTTTTTCAAAAAAAAAAAAATCAATCATCTTATCCTTTAGTAAAAGATTTAGGGTTAAAAGTTAATTCGCTCTTTAACAAAGTGTAGATACATGTGCGTATGCACCTTATAAAATTTGTAATGCAAAACATACATGCATGCATAATTAATGGTATGATCAGTGATCAGATGATGATGATGATGATTTATCACAGAAACAATGTATAGTTGAGTTTGATGACAACAAATTAAGAAACTGAGATGTAATTAGGAAAGGACCATAGTTAGAGGGAGCTGGTTAATTAGAGAGGTGTTAGGTTTTGGCTCGTATTCTCAAGTGAACCCGATATTAACCAAACGAGACTCAACTGATGTGAAACTTCTTGGAGACGTGGGATAAGTTTGGAAGTTGGAGATGGTGTTTGAGGGAGATTTGAAGACCGAAGAAGAACTGAAGAATCGGATTCCGGAAGGAAAAACGGTGCATTCCAGGTGACTTGTAACCGTTTAGGAAGCGGGTGCGCAACCGTGACCCGAATCGTAGTCAATCATAAGCATGTATGGAAAAGGAAATCTTCAGCGGAAAAGGAAAGTAATTCTTTTAGAAAGTTCTTGTGCTTGAAGGAAAATGAATACTCTTTACAAGAAGACTTGTCATAAATAGGAAATAGTATTTATGTAGAACAAGTAATTCTTGTATGTTTAGGAGTAGGATTTTCTTTTATCTTAAACTCCCTATAGCTAGTATAAATAGACCTTGTAACTAGGTTATTTTATGTGGAGTCAAAAAACACCATGTAACATTAGAGAGTGGTGAGATCCGGGAGAGAGACCCATGGGAATATCAGTGGATCAAGTTAGAGATCCGTGGGTGATATTCAGGGGAGACCTAGGAGATATTGGGGGGCTCTTGGTGAGGATCTTGTGAGCGTTTGTGAGCTGAGAGTCACGATATAAAGCTCGTTGTGAGCATGGGGACTTGGTAAGGCTCAATGGTTTGGGGTTGAGGTGTGAGAGAGAATCCTGAAGTATATGGTTGTAACAATTTATCATATAGTGGAATTTTCTCTGTCGTCCTGACAACCTGTGGTTTTTTACCCGATTTGGGTTTTCCACGTATATCTTGTGTTGTGATTGGTTTATTTTCTCTCATCTTATTTTTTTGCTATTGACGTTAATTGCTATAAGTTATTGGCGAATATTATGTAATACCACATTTCCGATGGCCAAATAACCATCGGAAATAGTCGAATACGCCGTCACTGTTGTTCGTATTTCCGACGGCGCAAAACGTGCCTTCAGAAATGAGTAAAAATGTAATACTACTTTTTCCGACGGGAATACGCTTTTCCAACGTATACGCTCATCGCAAATAACCATTTACCGACAAGCCGTCACAAATACTACCATTTCCGACGGTCAAGGCCGTCAGAAAAGATAAAAATGTAGTCAGTACTAGTAATTGAAGGTGGTCAAAATTACTAGTATTTTCGACGAGGATGGCCATCGGAAAAAAGTTTAATGTTAAAAAAAATGACGCGCTGTCAACTTGACAACGCCATATCACCCCATCACCCAAGCTAATTCCATGCATTTTATGTGGTTAGAACCCATGACCTGGATGATCGATAATAAAGGTTACTCTTACCATTTTACTATAACTTTATATTTAATATCTTTTGCGTACTATTTATATATAAGCTATTGATATGTTTGCATACTATCTACTTACATATATTTTTCATATAATATTTAAATATGACTATTGATGTTGTTTTTTAAAATAATATTTTATTAAAATATTTCCCTCATCTGATAGTAAATTATGTTTTACTACTGTATCTTAAATAGGATACGTATATTTTGTCCTTGTTGATTTTATTTTTTATAGTCAACATTTTGTAGTAGTGGAAATAGTGAGAAATGTCACATTTTTGGAGGTGCGTTGCACCCACGTCACTGTTTTAATAAGTTATGTTTAAAAGACACCTATTATGGTGAACTACCCAAATTGCTCTTAAAAAATCAGTTTTTTATTCTGTTTGTACTTCCATCTCTATAATAAACTTGTCTGAAAATTGAGTTTGTGTTACACATGAGGCACCACTCATCTTATCAGTTTTCTATCTCAGTTTTTTAAAATTGTCCGAGCCTTTTAAATTGTTGTTCGAGCTTTGTTGGTTAGGATTTTAATTTATGAAAAATTTGAGTATAAGACGATGAAGATCTGGGTTTCCGAGACTTTTAACACTGTGTTCGAACCTTTTGTAAAACTATTTGAGCCTTTTAAATTGTTGTCCGAGCTTTTTTCATGAATATTAGTTTTGTCAATTTTGAATCTCCGAGCCTTTTTAATGAGTCTCCGAGCTTTTTCATGAACTGCCCGAGCTTTTTTCATGAAGGCTTCCGAGTTTTTTCATGAATTGCCTGACCCCCGAATGCGTCTGCGTAACGCCACTCCATCACCGTTCGAGTGATTGCCTGAGTTTCAACCGGACTTCTCTCTCTACTTCACAACTTTGTCACTGTAAACTAAATGAAAAAAATCAGACGTGGAACAACTATTGAGGGTATTTTTGTCCGTTCACCATAATAGGAATCTTTTAAACATAAGTTATTAAAGTAGTGGCAGTGTTGAAATGCCACCTCCAAAAAGTGTTATTTATTTTTTGAGCCCTTTGTTAGTATCATTAAACATTAGTAGTGTCATTAAACATAATTATAAACAACTAAATATTCTTGTAATTACTAATAATTTTGCTATATTTTTATATTTATTTAATTTAGTTAGATGTACACATAAAGTAGAGTTTTTATTAGTACCATTATTTTGTCCCTAAAGTCTAGCCCCTATTGTTTAATTTTCTTGCAGTGGTCGCTATAATTTTTTTTTTTACATTATCTATGACATATTATTTGAAAAATTCAAAATTAAATCAAAATATTTGACAAAGTGATTTCGCTAAAAAAATTGTGATAAATCAATAATAACACATATAGTGATATATTTAAAATATTGACCTACAAATCACTTTTTTTTTTGTATTGTATAAATTATCACATACATTCCATTATAATTTATTAATTAATATTATAATAATAAATTAATTATTTTTTCCATGACAATGCCATATCAAATAATGTGGAAAATAGTACTACATTCTCGATAGCGTAATTGCCCTTAAAATTAAATCGAATTAAATTTTATCATTTCTGACGACATTTTTTATGCCGTTACAAACGTGGGTAATATTGATTGCTTTTTTCATTATTTCCGATGGCACAAAAATACCGTCGGAAATGTGGACTATTTCCGATGGCCTAATAGAAATGTTGTATTACTTTTTCCTCATTTCCGACGGTATAAAAACTATTTCCGACGGTTATTGGGCCGTCGGAAATGTAGTATTACATTTTTACTCGTTTCCGATGGCACGTTTTGCGCCGTCAGAAATGCGAACAACAGTTACGATGTATTCGACTATTTCCGACGGTTATTGGGCCGTCGGAAATGTGATATTACATTTGGACTCATTTCCGACGGCTATAATATGGCCGTCGGAAAAGATACCATTACCAACGGCAATTAGCGTTGTCGGAAATAGTTCGTTACTAATAGGCAATTTTTTTGTAGTGATAAGTAGAGAACAGAGCAAATATGAAAAAATCAACTAGAAAACAGGATGTAATAAAGGCAACAGATTTATATTGGTTTGTTCAATTTTGATCTACATCCACTTGTTGAGGCCTGAGCCTCATCTTTTGTAAAATCACTGCCACGTCCTTTATACATTTATATACATATAAAGATTTCTCACATACAAATTCTGATATAAGTTTTTATACAAACAATGATATCCTAATCACCTATTGTTAATAATGTTGATATGTCATAACATCTTTAAAACTTAATAAGAGTACGTTAGATTAATAGATGATCAATATATATATATATATATATATATATATACTATGGTTCATATTTAATTTTCAAGTAACAAGTAAGAAATATTTTCATCAAACCATCGGGAAACCTCACAACAAAAAATCAATCTTCTTAATTTACATAACAACAAGAAGTGAGGAGCTCTGTCCTCTCTCTCTCTCTCTCTCACACACACATAGAATGCAGAGCGAGTAGGCAAACCAGCTGGAATCTGCTCATCTGATGATTTACGTTTGTTTGTCTGTTTCTTTATTTTGTTGTTTTCACATTATAATAAAATAATTAAAGACCCTCCATTTCCTTTACTCAATCCCTTCTTTTTTAAATAAAAACTACCTCTGCATGAAGTGGAGAGTTATCCTTAATTTTTCTCATCCATCAGTGCATCACACCATCATGAATACTTCATTTTCTTTTAGTTTCTTTAACATCTGGAGGCTTCTTTGTGAAGTATGCTTGTGTGAAGCCCCATGATTAATGAGTAAGATCATGACTTGTATATAAGCATTGGTCTCCACTAACTAAGTAGACGCATTTTGGGAGATGGGTGAAGTATGCGTGTGTGAAGCCCATGATCCAAAGCAAATTCGTGAGCGTGAAGGATGCACGTGTGAAACCTAAAGAGGACATCACCTACTTGATGGGCCTGGGCTGTTACATTCGCATTTTATAATCAATCGTGTTTTCGCTCTTATTTCTCTTACTAACCGCTATAGAAATGTGTATTTTAGAAAAAATTTAGAATTGCCCTAAATTTTATACATAAGTTGAATAAAATAATTTAAGTAGTTCTATAAAATAAATTTGGATAAAATTGCTTTCTTAAGTGAAATATGTGCCCTCTAACTTTTCGCTCAAATTTCCCTATTGTAAGACAAATTTGGGCAAAAATTTACAAGACGGATATTTTATAGAAAACTATGATTCTTTCGAAATAGTTTTTTCATGGAATTACTTAAATACTCTACACTACCTATTTATAACATTTGGGGGCAACATTCACACAATATAAACTTTACGATACACTTATTCTATAGAAGAAAAAAAAACTATTCTACTTAAATGTTTATTCATAGAACTACTTAAAATACTCTATACTTCCTATTTATTAAATTTGGGGTAATTCTAAGTCATTCGCAAAATATAAAATTTTGAAAGGTAGTAAGGGAAATTTGGGTAAAAATTTAGGAGACGTATATTTCATTAAAAAAAAAGTGATTTCCAAATTTTTATTCCTGGAACTACCTAAATATTTTACTCTACATATTTATAAAATTTGGTGTAATTCTAAGACATTCCAAAAATATAAACTTTTCAAAGGGATTAGTAAGGGAAATTTGGATAAAAAATTTACGAGATGCAAATTTCTTAGAAAAACCCGATTTTATTTATAAAAAATCATAGAACTACTTAAAATACTCTACTATGCGTATTTAGAAAATTTGGGATATTATAAGATATTTGCAAAATATAAACTTTTCGAAAGGTAATAGTAAAGAAAATTTTGCCAAAAGTTTACGAAACGGATATTTCATAGGAAACTACAATTCTATCAATATTTGTTTTTCATGGAATTACTTAAAATATTCAACACTATCTATTTATAAAATTTTGGGTAATTCTAAGAAATTGGCAAAATATAAACTTTTCAAAGGGGAAAGTAAGAGCAATTTGGGAACAAATTTACGAGACGGATATTTCACAGGAAACTGCGATTCTATCCAAGACGGATATTTCATAAAAAATGTGATTCTATCCAAAAAATATTCATGGATATTGAGTGTTGAAAATAGCAGTTAGCAGTTTGACTGAGCTATTTTAAAATTTGTAAAATATTCTATCCAAATATCTACGTGTTATTATTTGAGAAAACACGTTGTGGTTGTTGAGGTTTGGTGGGAGATGGTGCAATGATTTACGGGAACCATCTCAGTAAATTTGTTTCCAAATTATCTGATTTGGTGGCAGTAATTTTGATGGATATTTTACTTTATCCATGACTCTAGAGCATGCCTATATAAAGTGGTAGCATAGTTGAATCAATTGTCCAATACAAATTTTGATCACTCTCAGTTACTCTTTGTTATCTCTCTCAGTTATTTATGTTTTGTTGTTGTTCTTTTAACAACAACTTTCATTATTGTTGCTGCAAAACATTTTCACTTCCAAATTGTTTGTTTCTTTTCATAACAAAGATTTTACATATAAATAAAGCTGTTCATATTATCTGTTAATTAAGGAGTGCACCTTTTAATAGATTAATATCATTGTATCCTGGAGATAGAAGCGCCACAAAACCTGTTGTTGCACCGGGACACGATCCGAGAGGGGCAAAATTCTATCTTTAAGTCAGTGTTCATCACACCTTGACATAATTTTCTTCCTTATTTTCCTACAATTAAAGATAGAATTTGCATGATGGATGCTGCTTTCCTGGCTTACAAATCACTTTCTGATATTTCGAAGATAGAACCATTCAATGGGTGTCATTTCAAGCGTTGGCAAGAGAAGGTAACCGACACTCTAGATGTGCTGAACTTTGTTGATTATCTTACTCAGTCAAAACCAGAGGAGAATCCTGAGAAACCAAAGGAAATTTATGCGGAACTGCTGGAAGCTTGGAATAAGGGTAATAAGGTATGTCGTCATACTATCCTTTCTACCCTATCAAATGAACTTTATGATGTCTACTGCACATATAAAACTGCATTTGAAATATGGGAAGAATTGAAAAGGAAATATGTGGTAGAGGATGCTGGTTCCCAGAAGTATGCCATAGGAATTTTTTTAGATTTCAAAATGGTTGATGATAAAGAAGTATCAGCACAAATTCATGACTTTCATATGCTTATTAATGATTTGAAAACTGAAGAAATAACTATCCCAGAACAATTTGTTGCTGGTAGTTTAATTGAAAAACTTCCAGATTCTTGGAGAGTTTATAAAAATAGCATGAAACACAAAAGAAAGCATATGAATCTTGAAGATGTTATTGTGCATATCAGAATTGAGGAGAAGAATAAAATGAGAGATAATGATGAGAAAGCCAAGGAAATTACTTCCAAGGCAAATGTGGTAGAGAATAATCTACAGGCTCCTCAGCACAATAAAAAGCAGCATAATTTCAAACCCAACAATAAGAAAGTTTTGAATAATAATAAGAACCCCAATTTTAACCCTTCTTTTAAAAAGAAAGGGAGATGCTTTGTCTGTGGAAAACCTGGACATTATGCACACCAATGTAGACACAAAAAAGGAGACAAAAATCCTTCCAAGGCCAATTTGGTTGAGGGAGATAATGTTATTGCTGATGTTGTGGTCTCCCAAGTGAACATGGTTGATGCAGAGAAAAAAGACTGGGTTATTGATTCTGGGGCTACTAAACATATCTGTTGTGATAGGAATTCATTTTATGATTATATACCGGTGAAGGAAGGAGAAGAAAGTGTTTATCTTGGTGATTCCCGATCTACACCTGTTATTGGGAAAGGGAAATTCTTCTCAAACTTACTTCAGGAAAAACCCTCTCACTGAATAACGTGCTTCATGTTCCTACCATCAGATATAATTAAGTATCTGTGTATTTACTTGGCAAAGGAGGTGTCAAAATCTCTTTTGAAGGAGATAAAATTGTAATGACAAGAAATGGGGTTTTTGTTGGGAAAGGATATTGTTCTGGTGAACTTTTCAAATTGAATGTACTTGATGTAATAATGAAGAATAAAGCATCTTCTTCTGTTTATATTGTTGATTCTGTTGATTTATGGCATGGTAGATTAGGTCATGTGAATTATTCTTATATCAAAAAAAATGAATGATTGTGGTTTACTTTCGAATATTCATGTATCAAATATTGATAAATGTGATATTTGTGTAGAGTCGAAGTCTACTAAAAAAAACTTGTAAACCAGTTTTAAATAGAGAATCTGAACTTCTTGGATTAATTCACAGTGACCTTGGTGATTTAAAACAAACCATGACTAGAGGAGGTAAAAAGTTTTATGTAACCTTTATAAATGATTATTCTAGGTATTCTAGAATTTATCTTTTAAGGAGTAAAGATGAAGTTGATGAGGTGTTCTTAATCTACAAACAAGAAGTTGAAAATCAACTTAACAAGAAAATAAAAAGATTAAGAACTGATAGAGGTGGTGAGTATGAATCCAATGTCTTTAATACTTTTTGTGAGAGACAAGGAATCATACATGAGACCACACCTCCTTACTCACCAGAATCAAATGGTGTAGCCGAAAGGAAAAACAGAACACTTAAAGAAATGATGAGTGTTATGCTTATTAGTTCTAGAGCACCACTAAATTTGTGGGGGCAAGCTATTCTTTCAGCTTGCCATATTCAAAATAGAATACCCTATAAAAAAACGGGCAAGACACCAAATGAGTTATGGAAGGGCCATAAACCTAATTTATCTTATCTCAAAGTGTGGGGGTGTCTTGCAAAGGTCCTTATACATGAACCTAAAAGAAGTAGGTTGGGACATAGAACCGTTGATTGTATGTTTATAGGGTATGCCCAGAACAGTGCAGCATACAGATTCTTGGTATTAAAAGATGTCAATAATGTATATAATGCAAATACAATTATTGCATCCAAGAATGCTGAATTTTTTGAATGTGTTTTTCTTAAGAAGCCATATTTGGGAACACATTTACCTCCAAATGAATCACATGATGATCCTTCTGAGAGTTCAGAAAATGAACAAAGGAGAAGTAAAAGAATGAAGAAAGCCACCAATTTTGGTGATGACTTTTATGTCTTTCTTACTGAAAATGATCCACAAACATTTCAAGAAGCAATGACTTCTCGAGATGCACCACTCTAGAGAAAAGCTGTCAACAGTGAAATTGACTCTATTATGAGTAACCATACATGGGAAATAGTTGACTTGCCTTCAGGAGCTAAATCAATTGGGTGGAAATGGATATTTAAAAAGAAATTGAAAGCTGATGGGTCAATAGATCAATATAAGGCAAGACTAGTTGTCAAAGGTTACACACAAAAGAAAGATATAGATTATTTTGATACTTATGCTCCAGTAACCAGGATTACATCCATTAGAGTTTTGATTGCATTAGCTGCAATAAATGATTTATATGTGCATAAATGGATGTAAAAACTACGTTTTTGAATGGAGACCTGGATGAGGAAATTTATATGGAACAATCTGAATGTTGTATTATCCCAGGTAGTAAGCATAAAGTATGCAAATTGGTTAAGTCCTTATATGGCTTAAAGCAAGCTCCTAAACAATGACATGAAAAATTTGATAAAGTGTTAATATCAAATGGTTATCTGATTAATGATTCAGATAAATGTATTTATTTCAAATCATTTGATACTAATACTTATGTAGTTATATGCCTTTATGTTGATGACATGCTGATTTTCAGTTCTAGCATGGAAGTGATAAATGAGATGAAAAGTTTTCTTGCTTCTAATTTTGATATGAAAGATATGGGAGAAGCAAATGTTATTCTGGGAATTAAAATTGTGAAAATTGATGATGGTCTCATGTTATCACAAGACCATTATGTTGAGAATTTCTTAAGAAAATTTGAGTTTTTTTATTGTAAACCAGTGTCAACTCCATATGATGCTAAATCATAAGAAAAATCTAGAACATAGTATTGCTCAATCACAATATACCCAAATCATTGGTAGCCTTATGTACTTAATGAATAGTACTAGGCATGATATTGCATATGCAGTAGGCAGATTGAGTAGATATACTCAAAATCCTAATAAGTATCACTGGATTGCCTTAGAAAGGGTAGCTAATTATTTAAAAGTTGCCATTGATTATAGGGTTAAATATGGAAAATATCCACCACTATTAGAGGGTTACACCGATGCAAATTGGATATCTGATTCAAAAGATATAAAATCCACTAGTGGTTATATTTTCACCCTAGGTGGAGGTGCTGTATCTTGGAAGTCATCCAAGCAAACTATTATAGCTTGGTTTACCATGGAGTCCGAGTTAATTGCCTTAGAAAAGACATGTTCTGAAGCTGAATGGTTAAGAAATCTCTTAAGAAATCTCCCCATTAGTACACATCGTCTTCCTTCAATTTTTATTCATTGTGATTGTCAAGCTACAATTGCAAGAGCAAAGAAGAAAATTTATAATGGGAAAAATAGACATATACGTCTAAGACATAATATAATAAAGCAGTTGCTTGAGTCAGGTGTTGTAAGCCTAGACTTTGTGAGGTCAGAGCTAAACTGGGCCGATCCTCTGACCAAACCACTAAATAGGAAGTTAGTGGATCAAACGTCGAGGGGTATGGGACTTATGCCTAAAACATAAGATAAAGGTGATGGTAACCCTACCTATGTGATTGGAGATCCCATGAAGTAGGTTCATAAGGGTAATAACAAGTCACTTGTTGTTTGAGAGTACTATCAACTTCATATATGTTGAGAAGTCTCACCTATGGCAAGATAGTACTAACTGTAGTAGGAGAGGTTGAGCTATATGCTCTTAATGAAATCTATAGCCCAATTTTTGTATGGTGGTATGTAAAAACTGCAGTACACACTTGATAGATGTTCACCTACATGAGTGTGGAATTGGGTCGGTTCCAATGAGAGCTTAGGCAGGCATCTCTAGAGCACTCATGAAAACTAGGAAGGCACAGGGCCATTAAAGTGCCACACCGTTGAACAGCTTTAATTGAAGAATTCAATGTGGGTAGTTAGTCCTCTATTTCACATAAAGATTCATTGGTTCATAGAAACTATAAGTTTCACCAAGTTTCAGTGGAATACGATTAATTATCCAATGTTTGGTTCATAGCCCGAAAGGCACCAACACACATACATTGAACTCCTGATTATTCTCTGGTATATGATTTAATTTATTTTGAAATATGTGGGGGATTGTTGTAATTCTGGAAGTTATTTCAAAATAAAGTAATCTTTATTTGACTGAGTAAACAAATAAGAGCATAAATATTGAGTGTTGAAAATACCAGTTAGCAGTTTGACTGAGCTATTTTAAATTTTGTAAAATATCCTATCCAAATATCTACGTGTTATTAATTGAGAAAACAAGTTGTGGTTGTTGAGGTTTGGTGGGATATGGTGCAATGATTTACAGGAACCATCTCAGTAAATTTGTTTCCAAATTATCTGATTTGGTGGCAGTAATTTTGACGGATATTTTACTTTATCCAGGACTCTAGAGCATGCCTATATAAAGAGGTAGCATAGTTGAATCAATCGTACAATACAAATTTTGATCACTCTCAGTTACTCTTTGTTATCTCTCTCAGTTATTTATGTTTTGTTGTTGTTCTTTTAACAACAACTTTCATTATTGTTGCTGCAAAACATTTTCACTTCCAAATTGTTTGTTTCTTTTCATACCATAGATTTTACATATAAATAAAACAGTTCATATTATCTGTTAATTAAGGAGTGCACCTTTTAATAGATTACTGTCATTGTATCTTGGAGATAGAAACGCCACAAAACCTGTTGTTGCACCGGGACACGATCCGAGAGGGGCGAAATTCTATCTTTAAGTCAGTGTTCATTACGCCTTGACAGAATTTTCTTCCTTATTTTCCTACACTCTACACTACCGATAAATAAAATTTAGGCCAATTCTAAATCATTGGCAAAATATAAACTTTTCAAATGGGTTGGTAAGGGAAATTTGGATAAAAGTTAATGAGATGCATATTTCTTAGAAAAACACGATTCTATCAAAAAAAAAATCATAGAACTACTTGAAATATTCTACGATACGTATTTATAATAGGATTCAAATCACCTATTTTGCAAGTTTTTAAAGTTTCTAAAGATATGAAAGGAATACGTTGATACGATCCACAATCATCTTTAAGGCAAGTTTAATTTTGCATTCTATTTTTTTTTCGCATTTGTTTCTTCATTTTATTTATTTATCTTTACTCATTTTAGTCCAGAAAAGAAAGGAAGAAAAAGAAAAAAACTTATTTGTTGTACTTTTCTTTTATTATTATAATTTTTTTTTCACGAAGATTGCTATGTTTTTATTTAAATGCATGTCAGTTTATTTTTTTATTTTAATGATTGTAAGTTTAATTACCTTTTACATTATGTGCCTTTAGGACGCTTATCAGATGTTAACAACAATTCATCTAAAGAATCAAACAAAAACAAACTTAACACAAACTTTTGCATCTCAGAATAATAGAAAATTTTTGTTTCAAAATAAAAAAAGAATAATAGAAAATTTGGTTTGGTTTGATTAAATAACTGATTCTAATGGATCCAAATCCAACCCAACTTTAAAAGAACGGAAAAGCCCAAAATTGGCTCAAAACCGAAACTGAAACTGTTTTCAAGAACTAAAATGACCAAAAAGAGCCCAATAATACCACATCATATATGACCTCTTTTTTTGTGGTGAGAAAAAACAAAATAGGAAATAATTAAGTTAAATTTTTGAGGATAGTTTTGGAAGTAAAAAATTGATATAAAATCCATTTGTTCACTTTTATAAACGAAATTAGATTATGTGCTGATCTCATCTTTTTTTCTAACCGTGGTTAAGATGTGATAGGTTTCCACAACCACTTTATCAACAACCAATCACATGTTTTAAAAATGTAGAAAAGAAAGTCTCAACAAGCCTCCCTAAAAATGGTTTGGAGTGAAAAAAATGACTCCTTATATTTTCCTTACATTGAATTTGGACCATTAAATATTAAATATATGAACTCATCTTGACCACTAATTTTAATTGAGGAGTGAAAAAAAATAGGGAGGAAACCTCTCTCTCCTTACATTTGGGGAGGCTTGGACCGGAATAAAATTTAAGTTTTGAATGTCGGCTTAACTCCTTTATCACACCTCTATCTCTATGTGATGGACTTGGAAATTTAAATGAGAAGGGGCATTTTAGATAATACAAAAAAAAACTGACACATAATTATAGATGACTCTTTTGATGCAACAAAATTAAATTGGGAATTTTATCATTCATTGATTAAATTGGCATGTTATTGTATATTAAAAGTATTTTAATAGATAGGTTTACAATAAAAGAAAATAATTTGATAAAAAAACTAAATCTATTATAAATTGAAGATAAATAGAACAAAAAGAAACAAATTAAAAAATATATATGAATGGATATATATATATATATATATATATATATATATATGATAAATTGAAAACGATGATGGTTAATTCTAGATAATCAGATAAATCTGAGCAAATAATTTTTTTTTTTTAATTTTCAAACAAGATAATGTTGATCATTCCCGACTACTAGTTTTAACAAACTGATATCATTAGTCCTAGTTTAACTAAAATTTCACCCAGTCACACTTATATATACAAGTCACATAAATAGTTCTTTAAATTCTCCAAAATAAATTTATTCTTCTTCTCCTCCCTTTGCAGAAATGGGCTGGTTGCTAGAAAAGGCTACGACATTGCTTCACCTTGAATCTCTAAACAAATTTAGGTTATCTGGATTCCATGAAACCCTAGAGAAGTTTAAATCATGGAAATTCCATGAAACCCTGGAGAAGGTTAGGGCATGGTGTCATTCTCATCGTGTTCAAATTTATGCCTCTTTGGTAATTATTGTCATAACCATTTTTTCGGTTTTTTTCGTTTACCTTAGTGGAGGTTATAATGATAATAATCTCCCGGAATTCAATGTCAGGTCAGCTTCGGTTAATCCTTTTCTCTTATCTGTTTTCAACTCTACATTAATAACCCCTAAATGGGATATTACTTTCTTACCTGCAATATGGAATTTCACATTCTCTATAAGAAACCCTAATAAAAAAAATTTTATATTTTACGATTCTTTTCATATTAATGTTTTCTACGGAAATGATTTTCTTTCCGATGTTTCGATCAAACCCTTTAAGCATGAACGAGAAGAAACAATCTTGATGATGACAACCATCAATGCCTTGCCGATATCTGTTTGTAAGCAAGTTTCCAATACAATTGAAGACGAGTTGATCAAAACTAAAGCTCTAAATTTCAACGTAAAGATCCGGGCAATAATGAGAGAAAGCTGGATCATTCCTAGTATTGTTCAAATAGATATCACAGTCTCATGTGAGAATTTGATGATGTTATTTTCATCTAAACATAATTTTGGGAAGATGTTGGGACATAGAAAATGTCAAGTAGTGTTGTTGTGACTACTTTATGTTTTTATGTTTTTATTGTATTCTTCTCGTTGCTTTATGTTTTTAATATAATCTTGTATTGTGTTCTCTTCTTGGATTCGATTTGCATGAATTAACATGTACGACGGCCATCAATTTATCATATTGTTTTTTTTTTGGGTTGTTTTCCATCTTCATCTTTATTGTTTATATATATATATATATATATATATATATATATATATATATATATATAAAAGGTCTATTCAACAGAAGAAGCTGTATCGAAACCTATATTTTGGTAAAAGCACTATAAATTAAGTCTTTTTTTGAAAGCTTAAATAATAAATAACATCATATTTTAAATCTTAAAAAATACACCTAATTTAAATCACTAACCCACTTAATTTTTTTTTGAAGAGATACTAAGCCACTTAATTCATCCAAAAAAAAATAACAATAAACTACTAGAGGCGTATACATATTCTAATAAATTAATCATTGGATTCTAATCCAATGGTTCACAAAAATATTAAAAAGTATTTATAAAATTATAAAATAATAATAATAATAATAATAATAAGTAATATGAGCGTTAGAGAGAGATGCTATGAGAGTCCTCTCTTTGATACAAGGAGAGGTTTCAGGTCTGAAGGAAGATTTTTGAGAAGATATTTTAGGGAGAGTTTGTTTTCAATCTTTATTGAGAATCTGAATCCGGATGTGGATTCGGTTTGTCTTTGGGGTTTTTTCAAATCTTTTGGGAATGTGAGAGATGTGTTCTTTTCTTCCAAAGTCAGGGCTGGGAGAAGTGCATTTGCTTTCGTACGTTTTGGTACGAAGGAGGAAGCCTCCTATGTGGCGAATCAGGCGAACGGATTGCTGGTATACGGGTGGCCTATTCGGTCAAAACTGGAAGCTTTTGGCTGGAACAGTCGTAGGGTTAGTCGTGTGGGGGTGAATAGAGTGGTTGTGGAGTCTAAGTCTGGTGTAGGGGATGATGGTGGTGGTGGTGACCGGATTCCTGATGCACGTTGTAATAGTTCTTTAGCAGATGTGGTGAAAAGGAATAGGGGTTACAAGAATGTAGGGGATATTGAGTCGGAGAAGGTGAAGTCTATGAAGTGGAATATCCAAAAGAGTGAAACAGATTGGCTGTCTTATTGTGCGGTGGGGATTCTTAAAGATTTTTCGTGTGTATCCAGTGTGAATAGCAGGCTGAGAGAAAGAGGTTTTTCTTTTTCATCATGTTATTTAGGGGATAAAAGCATTCTTTGGAGTTTTAAATCGGAAATGGAGAAGATAAGCTTCATAGAAAATAGATTTTTCTGGGAGGATTGTTTTTCGACTATGGTTAAGTGGTCTGGTTTGTTATCTCCAAATTATAGAATTGTTTGGGTCAATTGTATGGGGATTCCTTTAAGTTGTTGGAATCCATCTTTTTTCAAAATGGTTGGATGGATTCTTGGAGAGCCTCTTTTGATAGAGGAGGACACGGTTTGTAGAAGGAGATTTGATAAAGGTAGGCTTCTGGTGTTGATCCCTCAAGATAGGCCTTGTCCTGGAAAGATTAAAGTGGATTATGTTGAAGGTTCTTTTGTCATGAAGGTTGTAGAAGATGAAGCTCCGGTGGACCATTCCTGGGTGGATCATCATTTGGGTTTGAAGAATATTGTGTATCCGAGTGGGGTTGGAGTTGGACTTGCCTCTTCTTTAGGCTTACCAGGACTTGAGAGGTCTGTTGTAAGGAGTGTTGTCAGAAATGATAGTTTAGAGAAAGGGTCTGTTTTCGTTTGTTGCTAGTGCAGCAAGGTCATGGGGATGGGGGAAGAATCTGCTGACTCCATTGGGCTAAAGAAGAAGATTAATGATAAAGGTTTCTTGGAGAAGAGTTTGTCTCCAAAAGGGATTGAGTGTTGTGATAGACAAGAGAAAGATAAGTCTGATTTTGATAAAATCAAAAGCATGAGTAATGGGAGGGGTCCTGTCATTAAAAGCAAAAGCATCGATAAATGCAAAAGCATGGGTGATAGCTTGGAAGGCTATAGGTCTCCTAAAGGGATTGAGTGTTCTAGTAGGCTAGAGAATGATAAGCCTACCGTTTTTAAAAGCAATAGCATGGGTAATGGGAGGGGTGCTGTCGATTTAAACAAAAACTTTGATAAAAGCAAAAACATGGGTAATAGAAAGGGTACTGTTGCTACGAATTCTAAGGATGAAAGGTCTAGTGGTGGTCTTGGTAGTGGGTTGATGGAGTCTTTGAAAGGCCTTAGTCATAGCCAAGAGAAACCTAAAGGTTGTAAAGTGATGAGAGGGGTAGTTAGGAATGGGACTGTCTTCGATGAAGCTCGTTCCATTGAAGTGTTTGTAGATCTAAGGGGTCAGACTTCAGTGTCAGAGGAAGGCGAGGTTATCGGTCCTCAGTCTTCGTTTTTAAAGCGGGGAAGGAAAAGTTGTCTATGTCCCAAGAGACATAGTATGAAGACCATACTATGTAGGATAATATACCTTGGTTTTTTGAGGAGGAGATTGTGAAAGGTATAGAGTCAGGAGAGGCCCCGATTTTTGCTTTTAGAGACAAAGATAAAGAGAAGGAAGAGACTATTGCAGATGTAGGGAAGAAGAAGAAAGTGAGAGATTAGGTTGCTAAGAGCTTGGTTTGGGGTTTTTGGTTGTCTTGGAGGCCTGCGTTTTTGGTTCTGTCTGTTTGGCTTTTCTCTGCCTTTTTCGGTTGGGTTGGGTTTTCTTGTGGCTTGGTGAGCTAGGCTCCCGGGTTGTTTTGTTTGGGTGTTCGTTGTGTTTCTTTGATCGATTGTAGGGCTTTGCCCGTATTTTCTTTTCTAATAAAGTCTTGCTGTTCAAAAAAAATAATAATAATAACCCTAGTTGTCCATATCTCAAACCAAATGGAAATATGTCAGAACTAAGGATGGGTACGAGTCGGTTTTCGGCCGAAATCGTCCATGACTCACTTATACTAGGTTTTCATTTGTTTTAATCAGATTGACTCGTCTCAACAGGGTGATTCGACTTGACTCGAACACGTTTCTTCCGGTTCGAGTCGGTTCGGTTTAAAACGGTTTTGGGCTTGTTGTGCCTCTTGAGCATAATGAAAATTTTACCTATGTATTTAATTGGATGGGCCTTTTGGACCATAATTCAACAACTCTAAATATTAAAAAAAGTATTTAACTTTATAATATAAACGGGAGTCTAAATAATCCATAATACATTCCATCATAAATCAAAACACTAGTCCATAATAATAATAACAATCACGACTGAATGAGCCGGTTGTGAGCTGATTCTAAGGTTTGTGGTGAGGTGAGACTTAAATGGCGTGGGTGTGTATGAGAGTTTGTCAGGTGTTAGATTACAGGGTTTTGTGTGTTATTCTATTTATATTTTAGTGAATACTTTGTATATAATAATAATAATAACAACAATATTCATTAACTTTTTTTAAAAGTAAATATAATATTTAATAAGATAATATATAAATATGTATAAGTACTTAAAATAAACCTTATATTTATTTATATTTAGTTATATATATAATATTTACTCGGTTTAGCCGGATCGGTTCAATTTTTGGCAAGGCAAAACCATCCATGACTCACTTAAACTCGGTTTTCATTTTTTTTTTGATGGATTGACTCGTCTCAACAGGTTGACTCAACTCGAACACATATTTTCGATGGGTTCGAAAATTTTATAGCACTCTTTACTCTCCTACTTTTAACATTATCATCAACTTAATAACTTAAGTTATAATAGTACCAAAAGTATGGTACATATAAAAATACCCTTAAAACATACTCATGGAAATAAGTCTCGTTCTTTTTTTTAGACTTATTTTCGTGTTTCCGTGACTTGTTTTGGTGCTTCCGAGACTTGTTTTGGTGTTTTCGAAACTTATTTTGGTATTTCTAAGACTTATTTTGTGTTTTCAAGACTTATTTAGGTATTTTGACATTTATTTTGTATTTTCAAGACTTATTTGAGTATTTTCAAGATTTATTTTGTATTTCTGAGACATATTTTAGTATTTTCGAGACTTATTATGTATTTTTATAATTTCCGAGACCTACTAGACAAATAAGAAATTTTTCATAATTTTTTTTTCTTCGTCTTCTTCATCGACCTCCATTGGAGGTCTATTAGACTTCAATAGAGGCCGACTAGATTAGACCTCGAAACCAACCTCCAATGGAGGTCTTCTTTTTTTTTTAAGCTTTTGTGCCCAATTTTTTGTTAAGCCTTATATGGACCCAACGTTTTCTTTTTTAAGCTTTTGTACCCAAAAATTGTTTTTTTTTTTAATGGTGAGTTTGATTCATTAAAAAGGAATAAAAGGACCTACATTGAGTTTGAATAAAAAGACCTAGAATTCAAACTCACTAATGAGTTTTGTAATTATTTTTTCTTATACATTAATCGATTCATTAAGTTTGTGAAAGAGGTTGAAGAAGATGAGGAAGATACGTTGAAGAAGATAAGGAAAATAAAAAGAAATAAAAAGAATAAAACAAGAGGGGCATTTTTGTCATTTACTTACTTTGGTGCTATATAAACTTAATTTATTAACTTAGTAATATTCAGTTATTCAAAAACTCCAATTGGATATGGTGTCATTTAGGCCAATTTACACTATTTTCGGTTCGGTTAACCACGGATCGTAAAACCGTACACATCCCTAATTAGAACTAATTTTTGTCCAATCTAGTCTTTTGATCTTCATCTTACATACCAATCTAGAACTCCACCTCCATATTGAGATGGTTTCCAAAACCTCACCTCTCTTGTAGTTTTATCAATCAAATTTTGCCCAAGTCTCATATGATTTCTAAAAATAGACCGATCATCGCCGGTCGCCCACAACGAGTCATGCATTAGATCTTCTGGTGATGTTAAGAGAGTCCTAGCTCTTCTTGACTGTGTGATAAGGCCGAAAGATGTGAGAGGTGGGGGATCTAGGTCTAGGATTGTGTTTTCGAACCCATATTGGAGAAGAAGACTCCTTTGGAATCCGCTTCCAAGCTTGGAATCAAGAAGAAGTGATTTGGGTTCGTATAGGCTTCTTCTTGATTTCAATGGTTCTTAATCCAGATGGAGGTAGAGATTCAGATCTCCACCGTCCATTTCATCTTCCTAAATGGATTGTGGAGATCTAGTCCATCTAGATCTCCACCTCATTTTTTTTAATTTGTTGTTTTCCTTTTTGTTTTCTAACTTTGGATCTAGATATCCAATCGATTTTTTTTTCTTTTCATTTTCTTTTAAGAAATAATCATAATAATATTAATAATTGACTTGTTGACTAATGTCCAAAAAAAATAATAATAATAATAATATTTTAAAAAAATTATAATAATAATAATAATCATCACAAATCTTCCATGGCCATGCCCACCAATAAATACACCAACCAGACCCAAAAGCTCATTCTTAAACCCTTAATACAAAGAAAATATCATGGGAGGAGGCAAAAAAACAAACAAACAAAAAGACACGGAAAAGGAAGAAAAAGCACCGTGATTTGTAAAATTTGATCTACGACACTTTTTTAAATAGGAAATTTATCCATAATTTAATTTATAAAAAAATTTGAAGAAAGTATTATAAATGGTAAGTTACTTACATGACCCCAAGTAGGTAGAGGATTAAGATGAAAGCAACTTGAGGCCATGCATGCTCATAAAGGAAGCGCGAGGTCCTTGTTAGGATCAAAAACCTTATGAGCATTAGTAAAATTCTAATGTCAATTCTCTACCGAATAATATATCATCCTACAATTCCTCTCATTGTTCTAAGTAGTATGATAGTGCCTAGAAAATACAAACAAAAAAAATAGTATTTAGTACCGAATAGTTAAACATTCAGTGTAATAAAAAAAATTAAAAAATTAAAAAGATTTAACTTTTACCATCGCAAAGGATAGTGCTATCAAAAGGAAGTCAATGAAAATACGAATTTTTTCGGCCCATGTTCTCTGCTCAGATATTTGATATATGTGGATTAGAAGAAGAAAATAAGGCCCATATGTAGGAATTGCAGATACTAGAATCTTGAGATTTCTAGACACCTCAGCTCTTCATTTAGAGCATATTCATTTTAGAGTATAACTATATTTTCTACAGACTTTTCTGGATCCAGAAATTTAAACATGCTAAAACATGTCTCAAAAATCCAAGAGAGTTCGTACAACCTCACTTGGTTAATGGATCTGCCATAAATATTGATATCCATTTACTACCTATATATATATATATATATATATATATATATATTAAATATCAAGATTTAAGAGTGATAAAAAAAAATACAAAGAAGAAGCATGAGAAACACAGTATATGTTAAAATCAGTATAATAATATTCAAAAATTGTCATAAAAAAAAGGTGTCTCAACAAATGTTTGCTAGAAAATATAAAGAAGAAGCAAATAAAATGTAAAAAACAATTTCTAGTTTTCTGTATTTTGACAACCACAGTTCTCAGTATAAATTATATTCAAAAACATTTCAAAAAAAAGGAAAAAAAATATTATTCAAAACTATTCAAAAAATACAAAGTATAAGAAAAAAAAAAGTACCTCAACAAGAAGATCCTTAGAGAGAGAGAGCAAGAAGATGTTTGAAGTGAAATGAATTTTAGGCTTTTATTTGTCAGAACTCAGACCAAGAGGTGGTAGAGGTGTCAACATATCGGATCGGATTCGGATTGGTTTTCGTCCAAAAAATTTCAGATCGGATTTTCACTCAAAAAAGTCTTCCAATCTGATATTTCGTACTAGATTGGATATGTATTTTTCAGATTCTGATGGAGATTCGTATTCGGATCGGATTTGGACTTATTTCGGATTGGATTCGGATTTTTTTTAAACAATATTTAAAAAAAAAACAATTTAAACTAAACAATATAAGTTTTTTTTAATTAAAAAAATAAAAAAAAATGTTCTATATACAAAGTATGTGCGGTGTGGATTTTTTTTTTTCAAAATTATTTATTGCAATTGCTAACAACCTAATTAATTAAAATATATATATTTGAACATAAATAAAATGTAACTTAATATAAAAGTGATAAAAAAATATTATAATAAATCGAATGGGATTTAATTGCATCATTATAGCCAAAATACATCTCAACTAGGTTGGCAACTACTAAGCTACCAATCATTTGCATTTTCCACCCAAACATTACATTCAATCCATAATGTTTCTATTTCTCAATTCCTAAACATATTCAATTATGGATCAAGATTTTATATGAAAAAACAGTTTCAGATTTTAAATTGGATCGGATTCGGATTAAGATTTGTTTCGGTTTCGGATTTGTACCGATTCGGCTTTGGAATTTTTTCAAATCCGGATTATTCGAATCCAAACAGTAATAAAATAATGATAAGATTTCTATTTTTGTGTTTTCTTTTATCTCAAGATAAGATTCTTATCCCAAAGCATCGCTTTGGACACATTTAGTTGCATGAATTTTTGGATAATGAAAAAATGAATGCCAGTGAATATCCCCGCTCAGACTAATTAAGTGTGTCACTTTAATTTCTCTTCTTTTACCGATTAATTGAACAATTTTATGTCATTTTTATTGTTATATAGGACTAAAAGTCGGTATGGTTTTTCAATCCGAGATAAACCAAACCTAACGAGTCGAATCACCCTAGAGTTGTCAATGGGCAGGTTCGGGGCAGGGACAACAAATCCTTTCCCCATGTTCTTTGTACACACAAACATCTGAAAAACTTATATACATATATATTATGGAAGAATCAAAAGCCCTCTGTTTTCAGATAGATTGTCTCTAAACACATAAATTATATTACTATTACACTTGACTAGATCAAAAAGTTTAGAGGTAAGCACACTTACCTCTCTACATTTAAAATTAAACTAATAAAATGACTAGATTACCTTTAGTTATTAAAATAAAAAAATAAAGATAATCGTTTTATCGATAAAAAATCAATAAAAGCTAGTAAAAATAACTTAAAGTTTAAAGAGAAGAAATTATTAAAACTTTAAATTCAGAAGCCAATTTTATCTTTAAATACAATTTTCATAAATTGTTAGTCGATCGACCTCATCCTTGTTGATCAACAAATTTAACTCCCAAAAAATCTTTGTGCAAATATTTTCATAATTGTTAGCATGATTCTGCTAACGTGTAGGTATAGTCGGCCCAATTTTTTCAGAATCGTTAGTATGCCTCTGCTTACATTTTTTTGGCAATTTCTCATTTAATGAATTATTTACTTTTTGAATATTTTAAATATTTTAAACCAGTCAAACCAAATGTAGAAAAAAAATAGTCAAACCAATCAAAGGAACAGATGAATTGTTTTCTGGTTGATCAATTTTGGGACCTCTGATTGTAATTTTATTTTGGACCCAATTTTCTCTCTCAGCTCCGCCTTGGGAACATGACAAGACGTGCTGGTTCTGGAGAGAAAAAAATAGATTATCATGAAAATAGGAAGAAAAAAAAAATCAAACAAAAAGTATTTGGGAGAGAGATACAAGGCAGATATGGCTAAATAGTCGAAAAGAAAAGTTGAGACTGAAAAAAATAAAATTGTTCAGGTTGTTAATTGTTAAGATCTTAAGATCTTTTTAATTAGAAGGGGTTGTTTTGGTAGTTCAAGGGTTTGGAATGAAACCTAAGTCCTTGATTTAACTCTTGACAATTCATTTAAATCCAGTCCTCAGTGTATTAGCTCTACTGCGGGAAGAATGAGCATGAGGCTCCACATCAGGGGTTCAAATTCTATCTAGGTGGGGACGAATCCTGATTTATCCGTTTGCATCCTTTTGAGGTTAGAGGTGTGTGCCGGGGTTTCCTATATGTCATACTCCACATCTACCAACAAAAGCAGTTGAAGGAGGACAAACGGATAAGGGCCGGACGAAGTCCGGGGTCCTCGAAAAAAGAAATTAGAAAAAAAAAATTCTTAAGATCTTTCTAGTTAGAAATAAAAATGTTGTGGATTCAAAAATTCACTCATCAGGATTAACTGGGGTTGGTTTCCTTTGGGAGGGAATTTGGGTGGGATTAAATAATAATTATTAAAATACTAATTATAATAGGGATAATTTCTTTTTTACTTGATATATGTGTATTAGCTCCTCTGGGCTATGGCTCTCAATTTTTCAAATTTACATCAAAATTACCGGTCAAATTTACCAAATTTACTTCAAAGATTGTTTAGTCCCAGGTTGAAGTAATTGACTGAATAGTGAATACTATATGATTAGTTATTTTTACTTATTTACAATGTAATTATAGGAAAAGATAACTTATATGGCTATATAAATAATTTATTATTACAAAAATACCCATATATTATTAAATTTAATAAAATAAATAAAAGAGAAAGTCACCTAAATTTTAAAGATTGATAAATAAATAAATCCAAAATTAATTGTTTTTAGAAGAAGCATCCAATATGAAATGATATTACATGATGATCTCGGTCTCTGGACACAAGTTAAGTAAGCCAGAAATGACAAAACTGTAGAATTTGAATGAATGAGTTACCAAGTTGGTAACTCCAAGGTACCAAGCTTTGAAATTTTTTTTTTTTGAAAAGATGAAATTTTATTGCAAAAGTCAGAAGGAAAACAAGGGGCAAAACAACACAACCAAAGAGCGAAACCAAGACAGCCTAACGCAAAGACCTAACCCAACCAAATCAACAGCCAAGCGATAAGGAGCAGAACCAGCCCCTGCGAACATCAGCTAGCCCAAACCTCCTGAACCATACCATTCAAGGAACCCAACTTTACTAGCAGATCAGCAGACACATTTCCACTTTTCGGAACAAATTGGACCTTAATTTCAAAGCATTCCTAGAAAGAATCTCTCTAATGTCCAAGATTGGGTCCATAATCCTTACTGTGCCAACCCCGACTGAAAAATTCAATTGTTAATAATATTGTCACAGTTTAACACTAATAAAATTTTCAGTGAATATATTACTAATGTATTAATTGGTACTCAATATTTACCTCCGATGAGAATTTTGCATAGAATTTGGTTGGAACGGTAACCTAGCTAGCATTATAGAAGTTTAGAGTGGAGTTTTCTTAAACTTTTGGTAAATACACTGACCTCCCCTGAAGTCGAGCATAGATACATTTAGAGAGCAATTATATATTTAGTTATTAAAATTTAAAAATGAAGATAATATTTTTTTATAAAAAAATAATTAAATTAAATTAAATGAAGATAATCTTATCCATGAAATATAAATTAAAAATATATATTAATGAAAAAATAAAAAAAAATTAAAATTTTTTAAATTATCTTCATTTTAAATTTTATATTTTTAAAGTAAATAAAATATGGTTTTAATAGTTTTAAATTATCTTCAATTTAAAATTATTTTTTATTGCCTTTTGAATTTAAAGTTTTAATAGTTTTTTCTCTCTAAATTTTAAATTATTTTTACTAGCTTTTATTGATTTTTTTATAAAATAATTATTTTCATTTTTTAATTTTAATAATTAAGGGTAATTGGGTCATTCTATTAATTCAATTTTAAATGTTGGGAAGGTCAAAGTTTAAATTATACGAAGAGTTTTGGGTCTCTTTGTAACAATTATCAAATCCACTCCCCTATTTGTTGCCGCCTGCTGGCAGTCCAACATCAAGGCCTACAGAGAGTTCATGTATTTTCAAGATCCATTTATTATTAATATTAATGTTAATTAATAATATATATTTTCAGAATATATATATATATATATATATATATATATATAAATTTTCTATTGTCAGTTCAAACCGATAACAGATATATCAGTTCCTTGTACGTGGACCATTGAATTTATATATATATATCAGTCATTCTCTCCTCAGTGCGCCACTGATATAATTTATATCAGTGCGCCACTGATATAATTTATATCAGTGCGTTGCATGTGGACCACTGATTATGGAGAAGTTTTGACAAGTGCATACACTTTGAGTCAAAATATGTAAATCTAATAGTCCACATCCAACGTACTGATGAAGTTATATCAGTGCGTACTGACTTGAAATTCTTTGATATATATATATATATATATATATATATATATATATATATATATATATATAAATAGATATAGTCTTTTTCTCATAAGTGCACACTGATATAAAATACATCAATGCATTGTATGTGGGCCGCACTGACCAAATACAACGCACTGATAAATATTTATCAGCACTGAAGTGAAATTTTCATATGTATGTATGTATATATATATATGTATGTATATATATATATATATATAAAAATTTTCAAGTCAGTATATACTGATATAACTTCATCAGTGCGTTGGATGTGAACCATTAAATTTACATATTTTGACTCAAAGGGTATGCACTTGTCAAAACTTCTCCATAATCAATGGTCCACATACAACGCACTGGTATACATTATATCAATACGCATTGAGGAGAAAATGACTATATATATATATATATATATATATATCTATACACTTATGATAAACTTTTGAGTAAACCGTACAAAATGCCTTTAGCTTTATCCTTTTACGGCCAGAAATAATTTTATTGTTAATTGACACCCATCTCCCATACTGTTGGTCAAACTCAACCGTTGACTAAGTTTGACCGTCAAAAATACCAAAAATTTCATGGAAATTATGGAGGAGAATTATAAATAACTCCCTGACCTTTTATCAAACGCCAAATAAAATTCTTTGGTTTGAACAATCAGAAAAAAAAAATCATATCATTTTGGCGAAAATGCATCTTAGCTTATGATTCAAAGATAACAAAAAATCAGTTGTTAAAAGGTATCATAGTAAAATTTTTCTTTACTAAAAGAGAATTTCCAAAATATGAAAATTTGTACAATTTTATGTTCATTTCAATTATCTACCCATGGCCAGAAAATTAACTTTAACAGGGGTCTCAAGAGGTTCCATTAAAATTTAAATTCTACGACTGCATTGTTAGGATCCATAAAAATATGAAAATTCTACAATATATTGTTCACCTTAATTGTCACAGTTTGACATTATTAAAATTTATTATTTATTCTCAAATTATAACCCTCTTCCCAATTTAAGTGAAGAAAGAAAAGAATTATATATATCTTGGAACTCATTAATTGTGAAGCTAAATATAAAAATTAAAGTTTTGAGTTTTATTCTTTTCCCAGAAACAATAGATATCTTCTACTTTCCTTTAATCAGATTAAAATTCTACTATTTCTATTTATTTCTCTATACAATATCACTCGTAAGTCTTAATTTTTAATTATCCTAATATAGTATAATAATTGTCCAAAAACATATGTATTTTGGTAAATTTATCTCACCTTGAACACATGTCATGTTTTAGGTTAAAGTAATGCTCACCCTCATCATACGGGTAAGCAAAAATGGACTCTTGTTTAAAACTGTTAGTGGGCATTGACATCCTTAGATCATGAGCATACCTAAAACATGACATGTGTTCAGGGAAGGATAATTTTGTCCAAAAAAAACTTATGTTTTGGACAAAATTATCCCTCTTTTTTGGACAAAATTATCCCTCCCTAAACAGATGTCATGTTTTAAACAGGGGGAGGGTGAGTAAAAGTAAACTCTTTAAACAATCATAAAGATGAAAAAAGCCAATTCCACCTAAACTTGAATATAATAAACTAAGATCCCACACGGAAAAACACCATATATGGCCTCTTGTTTTATGAATAAAAACTAAGTTGTTGAATGTATTCTAGTCCTGAATTTGAATGGTCTCTCCCCTTAATTTCCTACCCCTATATTTTAGTGGGCTCTGCCCTTGCCCTGTTAGTCATCTCAACCAAGATGTCACGTAAAAAGTTGGAGATAGTAGATTGAATGGCGGAGTCCCTTGTGAAAGAAGAAGCTGCATCGAGAATGGCGTCTATCTTCGTGTCTCCACCGTCTATCTTCACGCAATTATTATTTATGTATACATAAATAATGCTCACCGTCTATCTTCATGTTACACAATGAAAACCATATTACATGAGTGTCGCGCTAGGTGGCATCAATCAAGCAACCACAGCCGACACACAAGGAGTTTTGATGAGTCTACTAACAGAAAGCCAAAAGCTCTTGAGAGATCATATAGAGATTAAAGGTATATAATTACAGCGCCAGTTTTTGTTATGATGCACAAAAATTTATACAGATGGTAGCATGTTAGATG
Organism: Dipteronia sinensis; assembly: GCA_033220585.1. Classification (NCBI taxonomy): domain Eukaryota; kingdom Viridiplantae; phylum Streptophyta; class Magnoliopsida; order Sapindales; family Sapindaceae; genus Dipteronia; species Dipteronia sinensis. The sequence continues at coordinate 4,238,356 of CM065639.1, read as the reverse complement.
CTTATACGATAACCATATAGATTACGCAAAATTAGTACTAAGCAGAGTATGGAAATACACAACAAAACACTATTCTCTGCAACTTGTTTCTAGCAGAAAGGCGTAGATTTCTAATATAAGTCAGTGGCAGAGCCTGAGTCAAGAAGGGAGAAAAAGAGGATCCTCTTTGTTCTGGTAGATTTCGAATAATTGCTTAGAGTAGCGGGTGGCCAAAGTTCTGCACTTCTCGACACCCTTAGGGTCACGCTCTAGCAACTCCTTGACGGATTTTTTCAGATCACATTCTGAGTCTCCATTGGTAAGAAATTGAGCCAGATCAGAACCCCTATAAACAAGAGAGGAGAGTATTCGGCAATTACGTATTAAGAAACAACAAATGCAGATATATGGTTTTCATTGCATGTTCATAGGGCTAACATGACGAAAATTTTATGTTTTGGAGAAACAACAAATGCAAAAAAATCATATGTTCCTAATTGGCAAAATGGTTGTAAGAATGTAGACGATTATCAAGTTGTCTCCTGAAGATTTGCTTATGTTCATTAATGAAAATTATATGATGCTAATTTATGGTGGCAAAGAGGCATGGAAGATCATACCTATGAGCGTCAAATTTGTTGAAACCCCGACAATTGTTGACCAAAGATCCCTTACTAACTTTTTCCTCAGATGTCTGTTGTCGATAAAGAGCACATACAGCCTTCATACAGAGTTTGGGATCCTTACCAAAAGCTGCAAGCATGTCTGCCTCAAACTCCCACGATAATTTCTGACCTCTGCTCCTTTTAATCCTAGATAAAATCTCACCAAAGTTCTCATTGTCATCTGATTCATCTTGAGCATCACTAGATTCATCTTGAGCATCACTAGATTCATCATCATCCTCAACATCCGTGCTGTCAACAATGAATCCGTTCAAGCTCTCACCCTCACTTTCAGATCCAGCCTCTTCAGATTCATCATCCTCAACATTCTCAGTTGTGGCCTTACTTGAAGAGCCTTTTCCTGCCCTCTTTTGTACTTCACGTTTCCTCAATGACACAAGGCGCCTTCTTGGAGGAGTCACGAGATTTGCAATGTCGTCATCTCCAGGTGGAGTACCAGTTTCAGAGCAGATTTTCAATTCAGGTCTTGCTTGACCAGAAATTCTCTCCTGAAGATGCAACCTTTTGAGTTTGCAAATGGGAACATTATCATCTTCGTCGTTCTCCGAGTCACTTGTCACAATATTAGAAGCTCGTTTTCTTTTGGGAGTTGGAATAACTGGGATCTCACCGTTGCAATCATTCATGTTTTCCTCACAGCTATGCTGAAAAAGAACACTATTCGAACTGTCCTTATTATCGACACTTCCCTGATTATCGACAGAAGGTAGTTGGACATTTTCATCATCACTGTCACAAATATCAATCACACCTAGAGAGGAAGTACTAGCAGCACATGGCGTTGATGGAGCCATCTTTTTGCTGGGACTTTTGTCTTCTTCAAATGTCAAATGTTTTCTAACTCGTCTACCATGGTCGATTTTGAGTTCTCCATTGCAGTCTTCATTTTCTCCCTTAGAACAACTAATATGCTTTGAAGGTGTGTGATAATCAGGTGTTTCTGTCATGAAGCCATAAACAAAAAAAATTAAGCTCAAAGGATTCATCTATGCAAATTGGTCTCTCTCAATCAAGCAACAACTTTCAGTTATATAAAAGGAATACCAATCGGTCCGTTCGATCATGCATAAAAAAAAATTACTTGCAAGAAAAGAAACTCATCGAATACAAGGTTATTACAACTTAAAAAGCAAACTAAAGATGTTAATGACACACATAGCAAACTTCAAATAAGCAAATGTGCACATATCATTCTCATGAGGTGTCAAAGATTATTTTGAGGTTCACTAAAGGCAGAAGCTACAATCAACAGGCCACACTCTAAACCTATCCAAGGGTTAACTGTTAAAGGCAACAAGAAAGTGAACCCCAATACAACTATTGCCCCTAAATGAAGACTCGAAACTGTCAAACACATCTGTGTATTCATGATTCATGATAACTACATTATTATATATCTCATCTAAATGCCTCTTCACGTGCCATTATTTGTACGATCATACATTCCCCATATCAGCCCTTTTGTATCTTCCTAAGTGGACGTAGCTGCAAATGGTGCCACGCTATTTACAGATACAGGATTCAATATCATTGATAACATAACCATCTCACTGATTAGCAGGTGTACACTGAAGGCTGAAGTTCTGTAACCAGAAACAGAGCATCAGAATGCTTCCATGCGTGATCATCTTCATCTGCCATCAGCTGATCATGTGGTGATCAATAGTCCAGTGATTAACAGTGATAGATGGCAACCGTTAGTGAGCTGATGCTTGATTAGTTTAGATAGTTAGTTAGCTGTTATCTGGATAGTTAGTTACCGTTTGTAACAACCAGCTGATGTGGCTCCTCAGCTGTTCAATGCCATTGATCAGACATTCCTTAATGCATGTAAATGCTTATAGCATGTGTATTAGGTATCTCTCTTGTAGCACTAAATCTTCACAGCTAACCTCCATTCATGGAGTTTCTCTAAGCTCTAAATCTTAGTTTTCTCTTTCAGTACTTCTGTCAAACACTTTAGCATTTCTATCAAACACCTTTCAGTGTTTTCACTCACAACTCGAAATCGAAGTTAATTACCTTAATCGGATTTTTTCCTCAGTAATTATTAATAGGTTACGTTAATGTGTGCCATTAGGACGCAAATCACATGTTAACAACAATTCTTCATCGAAAGAATCAAACAAAAACAAACCTTAGCGACTCAGAATAATAGAAAATTTGATTTCATTTGAAATGTTTACATGAAAGAATGAAAAAAATGTTCTTTATTTAACAAGGAACACATCAAATATATTTATTTACATAAAAATAAAAATAAAATAAAATAACTGAGAAAACACCACCAAATTGAAAAAATAAAATTAAAGAAACAGCTGAAATTGAAAAAAAAAAAAAAAAGAATTTGCAAAAGTCATGAATACCTTCAAATTTGGACTCAAAATCCTTCAATTTTCGCTTCAAAAACTCAACCTCGTTCTCGGCTTTTCTCTTCTCGCACTCCAAAACGCTGTTCTCAATCATAAGCTGAGCCACCGTCTCTTCTTCTTCTTCTTCTTTGTCGGCGTCCTCCGTCGTCAAGTCGACAATTCCTTCTTCTTTTTCTCTTTTAAACGTCTTCAATTCGTCTTCGATCGCGACCTTTTCGACCTCCAGCGCCCTAAATCTGGCCTCTAGAGCTTCGTGATCGCTCTTCTTCTTCGCAATCTCGGCCTCCAGTTCGACGCACCGGCGACACTCGACCATCTCGAACCAAACGAGTCCACTTTCAACTCTCAAAATCCAAACTTTTCAAGACTTCAAGTAAAAGCTTTGAGATCTTTTGAGTTGTTTTTTCTCTGAAACTGAGTGGGAGTCACGACTCACGAGTCAGCAGACAGTCAAAATACGTACTCACAGACTGACAGAAGAAGATAAAACGGTACCGTTTTTATTAGTGTGGGTGCCACGTGGAAGCTCGATTTATATTCCCGTCACGTATAAGATGGTTTCGGGTTTGATTAAATAACCGATTCTAACGGATCCAAATCCAACCCAAAAGCCTAAAATGGGCCCAATATAACCCTATTTCACTATTTCACCTAAAATTATGAATATTAATGGGCTTTTTGAGTTATTCGTATGTAATTTGGATCAATTGATTGTTATATACTTGTATGGTATGAGTTTATGCATTTTCTGTATTTGGAAATGAATTGTTTTACTACGGTTTTCATGTACGAGGCTCTGCACAAAAGATCCACCATTTTTTTACGTGAGATTTTAGTTTATCGTATTTGATAAACTATATCCACACATTTTTTTTTCATGCGGAAATTTTAGTCTATCGCATATAATAAACCAGAATCTCATACGAAAAAACATACAGAATACCAGACCGGTACAAAAATAAAGTTGTTGAATGTATTCTAGTCCTGAGTTTGAATGGTCTCTCCCCTTTTCCTTCAATTTACTGATTTTTTATCAGGTGTGTAAAGGCTACGTGTCGTCTATCTTCTTATATATACAATATTGTATACATATATAATGTGTCTCACCATATCTTCACGTTACACAATCGTAAACCTAAATACTGATCTTGGCTACCATTAATTCATCATACATTTTATTTGTTAACAAATTTCACTGGAATGTACAAAATCCCACAGGAGATCTACACGAACGTCCAATCACCAAGATTCTAATATTGACTTATCAAAGGTATGTTAATGATCGTATGCCATTATTAGTTTTCAAGATTACATGAGCTTGAATAAAGCATCAAACCCTTTCACTCAAAAAAAAAAAAAAAAAAAGGAAGCATCAAACCCTTTAACAAGAAAGCAGCTGGGCAACTAATGTGAGATTAAATGCACACAAAAAGACCACACCAAAGAAAAGAAATCAAAGTACCAAAAGAAAGCCAAAAATGAAAAATATATGATCATATACCCTATTAAAATTTTGATCATGTCTGACCAACAAGCACATCCTTGTAAGGTGTTGGTATTGGCTCTATTATAGTTTGTTCCTCCACTAGTACTGATGCTGCTGCTGCTGGTTGCGGCGGCCTTTTCCTCCGCCTCTCCTCTTCCATAATGAGTGGAACGCAGCCTTCCCGTTCTTGAATCAGTCGTTCTTGGGCTCCACCTCGCAGTTTCTCAAGCCGTAGACCGTCAACTTGCTGCATCTTGAACACCTTAACTACATTTGTCAATCCCCCAATCAAGAACAATAGACTCCCAACAATTCCAAACCAGACCCAAGTCCTACCCTGCAAAAGATTCTCTATTTAGAAAAGTACTTGATAGCTACTTCTCAAAAAGACATTCTTCTCGTATATATGGTCATACATATATATATATATATATATAGAAACTTACCAGTAACTCTATACCATGATGTAGCGTTCCAGCTTGCTCGTGGCTATTGAAAATGGCACCCACTAATAACAATACGCTGCCCATTAGGAATGGCATATGAACACTCTGTTGCAAGATTTGAACATGACCGTCGGCTCTCTCGTAGATTTGGCACGAGTTGTGGATCGATCCAACCACCCATAATATTGGACCAGCAATTAGCATGTTCAAAGCATGCTTTTCCAATTTAAAGAAACCATACCCTTTCTCTGCCTACATGCAATTTGTTGTTTGTTAATAATTAGTTATTCATTAGTCGCAGCAAATTAATATCCGAAAAAGGAAAATCATATTATTAGAAATAGTAAAACTATGCATTCCAATAATCATATAATTAATATCAAAATAGTCAATACAACATATATTGCAAATGAATTGGTGCCATCGCATTCATGACATCATGACCTTCAAGTTATTCTGCTTTCAACGAAGTAAATAAGTGACGTGACTATGTTAATTCAAATAAAAATGTAATATTTTATTTTAAAATAAAAAAAAACATATATAAAGCTCATTTACTCTTTAAAGTTCAATTTGATCCAAGTATAGGCCTATCTACAATTCTACATTGCATATATAATTTTACACAATGTAATGACATTTTTTTGGGCAGGCTAATAATAATTTTCAAAACAATATGTAGGGATTATGAAAAATTTCGTAAGTACACAATACAATACATTTTTTTTTCCTTTTTTAGTTATTACCATTAATTCAGGTTGAGGGGAAACACGATTCGGACAAATCAAACCTACGATCTCAATAGTGTATGTGTCAATTTCAATAGTGTTTGTGCGTGGTAGATGCATGATTGAATGTCTCGGACTCTCAGTCTACCGTTTCTCACATGTTACACATTATTTACTTATTATTGGCGAAGTTGAATAAGTGAATAAAAAAATTTAACCTACATTTTCAAAACATTAATCCAAATATTGAAAACTGATCCAGTAAATGCAATTATATATTATATATATTCACCAATCAAACCACAAAAAACTCCTAATATTCATTCACATATCTCATTTAAAAAAAATCATTAAACATAAAATAATCATCAATTAGTATATACACAAAAAAAAACACAAAATGAAAATAATTAATTCAATTTTCATCGAGTCAACAAACAAACCTGAATAAAAAGGAACAAGACCGCCAAGAACAAGAGAATAGACCCAAGAGTCTGGACAAAAGGGACTGCTAACTCGACAAGCGCCAGCTGGACATCGAACTCCATCAGCGGTAGCCGGTAATCGATCCCGGCTAGATGTGCGGCGAGATCGTGGAGGTTGACCACCATTATCAGCCCCAAAGCTATCAGCAGCAACACCAGCCCTGACTTCGGCTCTCGAGACAGCTGCGACGCGAAACCGCAGAGGAGCACCACGGTGGCGAACAGGTAAAGCCCCGCGTTCACGTACTCGGCTTGCTTCCGGCTCCGCCAAGGGCCGTACATTCGACTCTCACGCGCCGACGCTAGCTTCACCATAATTTTATTCTCCCTCTGTCGTCGTTTTTAGTGGTTTTAGGTTGTCGTTTTGAAGATTTGTGTGAAGAGAGAAGAAGAGGTGTGTGTGTTGTTTACTTGTTTGTTTGATAGTGGAAGAGAGAGAGGGAGTGAGGGTGTTACGTGTCTTCATGCATGGAGTTCGGTTTTCTACGTACGCTGATGTTTGAACGTTGAATGGGGACACGTGGAGAGATCTTGTGTTGTATCGAATCGTATTTGATGATAGAGACAACTTGTGGAACTGAAAGTCAAAGCGTTTCACTTCAATAGAATGATGGGTTAATATTGTTTCATCCCTATGGTTTGCCATATTATTCATTTTCATCCCCGTCATTTCAATATTAGCCAATTTAATCCTTCTGTTTCATTTTCTGTTAAAAACAATCCATCTAACAAGTTCAGAAGGCAAAATGACCGTTATACCCTTAAAATGTCTGAGGGGCTTACAAGGACAATTTCACCCTTTACTTGCCCTCAACATATCTCCATAATAATTTTATTTATTACCATTTGATTAAAAAAAAATTTAAAAATTAGATTCAATACATTCAATCAAACCCAAATTCAGTTGAATTTCCTAACTGACGTGTCTTTCAGTTGAATTACCCATATGACAATACTCCTTTAAATACTTGAGCTGAACAGTAGATATAAATTTTGTTGGCTGGGGCATTTGCCGATTGTCGTACTCAACTGCAGTTTTGGTCGGTGAGTAGTATTTAAAAAGATTCCTTTAGTTTCGGTAGAAGTGCGCCTTGTTCATTTGACTGTGAAACTAACGTGGTTGGCAAACCAGAACTGAGCAAATATAAGAGGCGCTTCGACATCCCTAACTCTGTTATATTCTCTTTACAATGGATGAGAGCTGTATAGAACTCTCCGCCCATCACGATTGTTATTTATGGTACCATGTTGTGCTACAGAGTCACACAACCGCTACAACCCTTTATTTCTCGATTTCTTATTGATGCCAGGCTTTCTCCCGCTCACATTTCTCCTAATAGTTACCAAATTTTGATGTATTTGTGGTTGACCTACAAATGGATGGGTTGATCATCCACTACTCCTCTTGAGATTTGTTATCTTTACACCTTAAGATCTTCTGGCAACATATGTACATACTTCTTGTTTTCTGCCTCCGTCAAGAACCGGATCTAGAGGGTGTCACTAGCGATGAAGGGATAGAGATTTCTGACGATAAGGACAAGTAATGTTTTCTTTGTTGAACGCGAATGAGGACGAGATGTTTCCTCAGGTCTTCAATGTGGGTTATCGATGAAAATGGTCCTCCAACATATCACCTCTTCAAAAACTTAGTCGAAGACGCCACCAGTTTTAGAGATACCGGAGATGATACATATGTCAAATGATGTTCTTCACTCCTTAAAGTAGATGGGTAGCCTTTATCTTTTCGACGAGAAGAAAATGGTGAGGCACATACTCTTCGCCCTTGTCTGGCAGACGTTTTCACCGTAGTCGTCCACCATTTCCTTTCGTTATGCTTTCCTTTTTTTATTTCTTCTTAATCTTTTTGCTTACCCTTTTAGTGAATAATGTGGACGTGATTTGTGATGTCCAGGCCTGTGCAGTGAAAAATGTCGAGGCCTTTAGCCTTAAAGAGGCAACTGATCAAGTTCGTACGGGCATTGCTTCTCTAGAGGATGTTGATACTCCTTTGCGAAGCGAGAGGAATACTAATGATGATGGTGATGCTCTCGATGTGGTTACGCAACTGGTAGCACTTTGACGTTTCAAGTCCATGGTCTCTATAGAAACGACAATACTTTGTGGTATCTCTTATTGCATTGGTAGACAGTTGCTGGAGGAACCTGACCAACCATTTGTCTTCGACGACTGTGAGGATGTCGTCCTATTTGCTTGCTAGAGGATTGTAGTGGTTGTATCAGCTTCAAAATTTATCGGTTTGCCTACCCCTTCGGTTATCCTTTTACCGATCCTCTTGAATTTTGTCATCTTTTAGCCGATCATCCTTTTGGCCCTTGGCTTTCGCTCCTTTTAGCCTAGGATTTTGCTTAGGTCGATAACCGTGCTCGTAACTACTCTCTTAAGTGACTTCTTCCTCTTCGGCTAGAGCTTAATCACCAACTATGTCCATCATTTCCTCGTACGTCCTCGGAAGATTCCTTCTTAAGTCGAAAGACAGTCGACCGCTCTACAGACCATTGGTCAATGCTATAATATGACAACGACATCGTTAGAATCCTTGATTTGTGCTACCTCTTTCACGAACATCATTAGGTATCTTTTAAGCGACTCATTCTTCTCCTGCTTAAGGTTAGTTAGGTAGGCGATTGACTTCCTTCGTTAAAAAATTAACATGAACTATCGAACAAACGCCCTGTTGAAACCTGCAAAGCTTTTAATGCTTCTGGGTGGCAATCGTCGGAACCACCTTGAGGCGAGATCCTTGAAAGTTTGCCTAAATTTGATGCACAACAGTTTATCATTAGTAGCATACTGTGCCATTACATGTCGGAATCTTCTTACATGCTTCTTTGAATCTCTGGTTTCCTTATACTGCTCTATGGTGAGCATCTTAAACCTTTCTATAAACGGTCTATGAACGATTTGGTAGATGAAAGACTGTATGATTCAGCATCCAACATCATATTGTGCTTGTATCTTCTCACCATCGGCGTAAATCGCCTTAACAGTTCCCTTATTATGACTTCTCGGTTTTCTGTTGGTTTTCCATCTAGACCTTTTTATAAACAACCTCTGACGGAATCCACATGCTTCCTCAGTATCGTTATTTGCCTTATTCTTTGGATCTTTAGGGTTCTCAAGTCTCCTGAGTAACCTCTTTTTGTTCGAAAACTTCTCATTGGCTTCCGATCGCTAGCCTCAGACAAACTAGAACATCGCATTTGACGGGTCCCCCTTTGTGTTCTTTCTAAGCATGAGCTTTCCGTATGGGAATGATCTGGTCTTTCCCGAGGTCTATCTTCATTAACTAATCCTTTTCCCCTGCGTTGCCTTCTCTCGGCCGACGTTTCAGGGAAATCTTGGAAGATCCTACCCGAGGACGGAATCCCGTGCTTACTAGGATAGTGATCCCAAATCTTATAGTGTCATCAACTACTCATTGTAGAGTGGTTTGTAAGCACTGGATAATGTCTCTAGGAATCAGTGCGGCTGCTTGGCTTCCAATGCGGCGGGCGATTTGTCTCTAGTCGCCCGCCGTATGATATCCCTGATTACTTCGGTGGCACCCAGGCGTTGCTAATCATTGTTAAGGCCACTGGGGTTGCCACTATCATCGTTGCTATTGTTATTGTTGTTATTGTTCATGCTTAAGTCTGTTCACGAGGGTTCTTTGAAGTTAAGTTCCAGCAATTACCCCCTTCCTCTACTGGTGATTTTTAGATCGTTGAAAAGTTAATTCGTCAAACAATAATACATAAGCAGATCGAAGGTTTGACTAGTCAAATTGAACCAGTCAAAAACCTATTCCTTCCACGTGGATGTGACGTAGTCGCTGAATAGTCTACTTGGGTGGTTAGCTCAACGAGAATAATGGTTTATGGAACAAAATTAAGTAAGAATAAAGCAGTAAACACGAGATTTACGTGGAATATCCTAAGATAAGGAAAAAACCACGGTTGCCGGAGACGACGAGAGAAATATCACTATGATCTTAAACATTACACACTCAATACCCACTTTCTCTCAAAAATTGGTCATATATCAATACAGTGATTTCCACTGGTATTTATATGGGTTGATAGGGCGTTGTCCTGATCCCTGCCGTGTAAGTAACGGATTCGTAACTATAATCCCTCTGGGATTCTGGTTGAGTACCCCGTTTAGGACTCGTTTCCTATTTGGTAATTCATTCCCAACTAACATTGTAGTCACAAATAATAAACAAAATATTTTCCTTAGTTATCCACTAAATATATCTATTATATTTGGTCTCGTAGGTATACTTTTAGAGGGAAAGAATAGTGCCAAAAATTATTTTCGTTTAGGTCAACTAAAAAATAATAGCCATGAAAAGAATTATTGCTCAACTAATTATAGTTACTAAAAATAAATATTTCAAATATTTATTTTGAGGGAAATGTAGAAACCAAAAAATTAACCACCAATTTTGACTAAATTGGACATGGTCACTAAACACGATTTTCCTCTACTATATCCAGAGTCACAAATCACAACAAATTGGTAATAGAATGAATTGGATCTATAGTTTCTCTTTCTTGCCACTGCCATGTTACAGTGGTCATAGAAAATAACATTCTGGTAACCATTTATACGTGGTCGTAGAAAGTTAGTTTCTAATAAATATCTATTTTCTTATAGTGAATATATACACTTACACATGATAATTAAGTCTAACTTGCATGGTTTTTCTTGCAGGCAATGCAGCTTCTTTATTACGTTACGCTGCACCCATGTACTGTGATCATGACAATTATTCTATGTCCTTTAATGTTTTTTTTTTTTTTAAAGTATATGTCCTTTAATGTTGATTCCAGTGAATTAATTTTCTGTTTGTGTGTTGACAGATTAATCTTTTCAAGAGTGAGGAAAAGCACCGAGGAGTTTTCATGCATTCCTTACATCATTTCGCTGCTGTGCTGTCTCAGTTATACGCCTGGTACGGTCTCCCTATTGTGAGCAACAAGTGGGAGAATATCCCCTTGGTCACCGTTTGGGGACCATTCTTCAAACCTCCTTCATTGGGATATACTTTGGTTTGCTACATCTAAAGCCAAGGCAAGTTATTATTTTAATTTAATTTTACTTGATGAAACCTTGAATGCTTGCAGTTGAAAGAGATTTTGTTTTTTAATTCAATTCAGTCGATCACATTACCGGTGGCTAACTGCTGTTTGGTTTCTCTGTAAATCTGTTGAATTTCAGGATTTTTCTTTTTCTATTATTAGTCTTATGAATTGCTCTTCTGTTTGTTTGTTTACTTTGTTCTTTTCTCTCATTTGAGGTGATTTTCAACTCTAGAGCAACAAACTCATTTGCGGATATGCTTGCTAAGAAGGGCTCAACATGAATGGGGACTTCGTCGTTTGGGGTGATACTTGATGCCTCTGTTTCTGTTTCGCAGCCTGTCTTTGGGGTTTTCTTTCTGCTGTTGTTTTTTTGTTGCTGTCTGTTATGGTCCTGGGTGTATTTCTGTTTCTTGGTTTGGTCTTCTTGGTGCTGCGTTTGTTTTCAGTTGGGTCTTCTGCTCTTGTCTCTGCCTTTGTTTTTATGGTTGTTGCTTTTGCTTTGTTCTGTTTTTATTGTGTGCTTTTGGCGTACATGGTCTTTTTTTTTAATAAGAATTAATTATGTTCTGTATGTTTTGTAATTAATTAAATTGTAAATAAGAATCATTGGGTAGTACTTAAAATTATAGTATGTTGTTCATTATTTAGACCACATGTTTAAATATATTTATTAGATAAAAAATTAATTCGATAATTTTGATACAAGAGGTGTTGGAAAAAAAGATTGAAACGATTACATGTTGAAGAGTAGAATAACTAAACAAACAGTAGAATTTCTTACTCATAGTTTGAGTCTTGCTGACAAGTTCAAACTTCAAATTATTTAAAATCGACGATGTTTGTACTCTTTATCCAAACAATTTATCCTCAAGATTTTACTCAAATTAAGTTGATACTTCCATAGGACCTTTGGAGCATTATGAGCATGCATAGTTTATCATGCATAATTTTAGAATATCGTTTTTCTTTCCAAGTCAAGTCGAGCATTGGTTGAAACTAAAAGGTTTGAACATTTTTTTCTTGGTCGATATATAGATTGATTCGCTTAGTATTAAATCTTCATGTTTCCACTGCAACGACATTTTAAACTATGAATTTTCATAAGGCACCATTTCGCAGTAAGATGGAAAACAAGTTTCTTGAAAATTGTATGGTTGTTTATATTGAAAGAGTTTGCCAATTCTCTAGATGTAAATACTATAATAGAAGATTTTGATGAGAAGTAAACATAATACCACTATGAAACAATGTTAAATATCATGAGTCCACAGATGAAGGTTGCTATTATGCTGGTACCTGTTATGATACTGTTCTGCACCACCACCATTGCCTCAGCTTTTGTGTTCCATGATCACCATCATCGTAAAGTATTTCACGGGACTGTTGCGATGGTGGCTATGGTAATGATGTTTGGTTCTCCACTTGTGGCTGTGGTGAGTCAACTTTTTCTCATCATTATGTACTCTAAGCATGCAAAAAAAAAAAAGCCAAACTATTAATCAATTAGTTGCAACATTTGTGCATGCATAATATAAATATCTGTATGTCTTCTCACCATATGAATCTAACTATAATTGCAGAGGCAAGTGATACGAACCAAGAGCATCGAATTCATGCCGTATTACTTATCATTATTCTCATTCCTTTCAAGCTTGCTCTGGATGATCTATGGCCTACTGAGCCATAACATGTTTATTGCGGTTAGTGTACTTTTAAATCTTCCGTGTCAAAAAAACTACTAGCCAAAACATAACATGAGCATAGAATTTCTAACTTGAATTTTTTATTCTTTTGAAGTCTCATAATATGGCCTCTACTCCCCTGGGCCTCCTCCACCCCTGGGCATCCTCCAACTTATCATTTACTTCATATACAGGAAGAGGGGGAACAAGGAAGAACCAAACAGATTGGATCTAGAGCAGAAGGAAGAGAAATCTGTTAGTGATATTGATCACTCAACAGCCGTTACTGATGGGGATTAAACAGCAGCAGATCAGTATAAGGGAGTGCGAGGAACTGCAATGAACAAATAGGCAACTACAGCGGAATCGGGTTTTTGATGGACATATTTTATATCATATTTATAACCCTTAATTTGTATTTATTGGCTATTTGATTTAATTATTTTGGTTTAATTAAAATTATTTTTATGTTTTATGTCAAATAGCATGGAACTTGGAAAATAGTCATTAAAATGTGATCTTATTTAAATTATTTGAATATTTGAAGATTCAAGCTGAAAATCAAAGCCCAAATCTCATATTAACTAAAATCAAGTTCAAGTAAAAAGCAAAGTCAAGTAAAACCTAAATAAAGAACAACAGGTGGACAAAAAGTCAAACCCAAATAAAGTTCAATTCAAAACAAAACAACGAAATAAAAGCATCACATGGGCCAATTTTATTAAAGAAAATTTGACTTTCCTATTTGATTCGGGAAACCGACTTGGAGAGTTGGAGGAGGTATAAAATTCCTCATGTTGCGCCAATTGAAGGAGTTCGTGGAAGATTGGGAGGAGGAGTGGAGCAGTGTGGGTTGCGAAGAAGAATTTTGACTTTGAAGACGGAGCTCCAATGCATCTTTTAGGTTCTATTGTTATTTTAATTTTAATGTCTTCCTAATTTTCTTCGTATTAAGGTAGACAATGAAACCATATGCTATAAAATAATTTTCATATATTTTTATTAATTCCCAAATATTGTTCTTTAATGTTTATGGTTTTCTCTTCTATTGATTTTTAAATATAAAACCCTTTCATCTCTAATATTATGTATTTTTGATAGTTAGGTATATATTTTTATCAATGTTTGGATTCGTAACGTTAATTATAATTCATTTGATTCTTTGTTTTTCATTAATTTGGATACATAGAATACTTAGGGATTGTATTTTGACGTGAAGGAAAACCAACTTAAGATTTTTATTAAATGTGCTTATTGTGAAATTCGTGGATAGACAATAAATTGATATTTAATTGTCGCTCTAATTTAGGGAATTAATAAATTATTTGGAAGCTATGAAATTACACAGTGGTGGATTCGAATACCTTAGTATTCTTTAATTGATTGTTTTTGACCTTATTTGCTTTAGTTAGTTTAATTTTAGTCTTAATTCATCACTTTCGGTTAACTAGGTTAGGATTAGATTAAATTTAGATTCGATTAGTTTTTCACAATCCTCGTGGGAATGACCTCGTACTCGCATTAGCTATTCTACAATAAACTCGTGCGCTTGAGAGTGAATTTATAAAATTTTAGCACAACAAGTTATTGGCACCGCTGCCAGTGACTGGTTGAAAGATTAGTTAATCTAGATTTTATTTCATTCTTCTACTAGTTTAGGATTTATTTTGTTATTTTTTGCATTAAAAAAACAAAAAAAATAGTGTTAGCTGTTTTGTTTTTTTTTTTTTCTATCAATTGTTAGGCCCAGTTTGGCACTGCTGTACTGTGGTGAGAATTGCTTTTGGAATTGCTGTGGATAGAATCAGCAAAGTGTTTGGTAAACTGATTTTTAAAAGTGCTGTGACAACCAAAAGCAATTTCAATGTGTTTGGTAAACTAGAAGTAAAAAGTGTTGTGACTGTATAAAATTACTAAAAGGACACCATTGTAATTACAAATAATTAAAAAACAAAAACATTTTAAATTAAACTTTAAAAACATAATTTAAAAAATTAAAAAGAAATAATATTATATATATTAAATGCATTTAAATTAATAAATTAAATTAAATTAAATAATAAAAACAATTAAATAAACAAAATTGATAAAAACAAACCCTAACTCTAATCTCTTTCTCTCTCCCACACTCTCTCTCTCCATCTTCTTTCATTCACAACTAAGATCCAACCCCATCTTCATCTTCATCTTCATCTTCAATTTCAAATCCAACATAATACAAAATCACAATCATCACCCAACCTCATCTTCATCAGATCCACCAAAATAAGAATTTTTTTTTTGTGATTCAACGTCTGGGCTGTTCTTCATCTCCATCATAATTTTATTTTTATTTTTTTTATTTTAAATTGATTATGGTTGGATACTTGGATGGTATTTGATGGTTGTGGGATTTTTGATGGTATTTAATGAAAAATAAAAGTAAAAACAAAGAAAAAAATAAATCGGGGTAGAAATCTACAGATACACAGCTTTCCTTTTTAAAAATTTTTTGTTGTTGTTGTTGAGTTTTTTTGTGGTTTGAAAGAGAAAGAAGTGATGATGATAATGAATGGCGATGGCAGTGGTTGTGTATAATTTTTTTTAAACAATTTATTTATTATCTCCACTATTGTCAATTTGAGAAAAAAAAAATTCATTCTCTGGTGGGTTTGACTGATAATGATGAATTGAGGATGAATTGAGGATGAATTTTTGTGTTTGATAATGATTTCTAAAAAAAAAATATTAGGGTTGATGATAATGATTTCTGGGTGGTTGTTGATTGTTGTTGATGATAATGATTTTTGGAAAAAAAAAGTTTGATATTATGATAATGATTCAAAAAAAATTATGATTGATGATATTGATTTCTGGAAAAAAAAGTTTGATTATGATAATGATTTTTGCAAGAGAGAGGAGAAATCGAAGCTTGAACGAATCAATCTGATTGGTAAATGTTTTTGGTAAATATCATGAAAGGCTAAGGACAAAATAGGAAAGTTGGGTAACAATTCATTAAAAAACATTGTAGTGCATTTTCAAAAAGTAAAAGCTGATTTTCAAAAGCATGTATTTATAGCTCAGTTGGGAGAAGTTAAAAGTGGCCAAAAGCACTTTCCCATGGTTTTGAGGGTTGGAGACTCGTGCAATATTTTTATAATGGTTTGACCACATCAAATCGACACATGATCGAGTCTATGAATGATGGAGCCTTTTTAGACCTTAGGGAGAGGGATGCATGGAAAATCCTAGAGACATTGTGTGAAAATTCCCAACAGTGAGATTTTTCTATCCAATGGGAGATGTCAATACAAGTACCTAAGAAAGGGAGGGGGGGGGGGGGGGGGGGGGGGGGGGGGGGGGGGGGGGGGGGGGGTGTATGAGGTGAGTGATGATGTACATGTGATGAGTGCTTTATCGAGTCTCAATAGGAAGGTAGAAGCATTAACTTTGAGTCAAAAGATGAACATGGCCAATAGTATTAGGAGTGAAATGTGTGCTTCATATGCTAACACATCCTCTACCTATCCTGAGAGCTATGTTGAGCAAGCAAATGCACTCAATTCTTATAGGAATCACCCAAATTTTCCTTGGAGGCAAAACCAATCTCCAATAAGTCATGGAGGGCAACGGTTTGCTCCTCTATCACATCCTCTTAGTTTTCAGCCTACTCCCTATTTTGTTGCCCCTTAAAGGAAACTTTCCATAGAGGACACTTTACAGCAATTTATGTAAACTACCTAGCAAGCTATCTTGAACATTGAAACTCAAGTGGGTCAGTTAGCAACTGTCATAGGAGAGAGAGAAAAAGGGAAACTTCCGAGTCAGCAAGTTCCTAATCCAAAAAGTCAATATGAGATAGGATTGTCACATGTCTCTAATGTTCATCATGAGGAAGTTAAATCTGTCACCACTCTTAGGTTTGGTAAGATAATTGATAATCATGTGAGTGTATCTAGAGAGAGGAAAGAAACTGAGAGGCCTAGTCATAAGCCTAGTGAAGAGAACATAGTTGAGAAACTCACTTCTATGAGGTGTATGAGGTGAGTGATGATGTACATGTGATGGGGGGGGGGGGGGGGGGGTGTATGAGGTGAGTGATGATGTACATGTGATGAGTGCTTTATCGAGTCTCAATAGGAAGGTAGAAGTATTAACTTTGAGTCAAAAGATGAACATGGCCAATAGTATTAGGAGTGAAATGTGTGCTTCATATGCTAACCCATCCTCTACCTATCCTGAGAGCTATGTTGAGCAAGCAAATGCACTCAATTCTTATAGGAATCACCCAAATTTTCCTTGGAGGCAAAACCAATCTCCAATAAGTCATGGAGGGCAACGGTTTGCTCCTCTATCACATCCTCTTAGTTTTCAACCTACTCCCTATTTTGTTGCCCCTTAAAGGAAACTTTCCATAGAGGACACTTTACAGCAATTTATGTAAACTACCCAGCAAGCTATCTTGAACATTGAAACTCAAGTGGGTCAGTTAGCAACTGTCATAGGAGAGAGAGAAAAAGGGAAACTTCCGAGTCAGCCAGTTCCTAATCCAAAAGGTCAATATGAGATAGGATTGTCACATGTCTCTAATGTTCATCATGAGGAAGTTAAATCTGTCACCACTCTTAGGTTTGGTAAGATAATTGATAATCATGTGAGTGTACATAGAAAGAGGAAAGAAACTGAGAGGCCTAGTCATAAGCCTAGTGAAGAGAACATAGTTGAGAAACTCACTTCTAGAGAGTCACTAGAGCTAGATTTGCCTACTGCACCTTATGTTCCTAAAGCTCCATTTCCATAGAGATTTGCTCCATTAAAGAAAGGCACACCACATAATGATATTTTGGAGGTGTTTAAGCAAGTTCTCATAAACATCCCATTTCTTGATTCAACAAGTGCCTGCATATGCCAAAATTTTGAAAGATCTCTGTGTTGTGAAAAGAAAAACAAATGTTCCAAAAGAGGCATTTTTGACTGAGCATGTTAGTTCCATAATCCAAATGAAAACTCCTCTCAAGTTTAGGGATCCTGGATGTCCTACTATTTGTTGTGTTATAGGTGATCATATGATTGATATGGCCTTGCTTGATTTAGGTGTGAGCGTTAATTTGTTGCCATATTCAGTGTATGTGCAATTAAGATTAGGGGAGCTGAAACCCACTTCTGTAAGACTCCAGTTAGTTAATAGGTCTATTAAAGTTCATAGGGGAATCATAGAGGATGTTCTGATTAAGGTTGATAAATTTTATTTATCTATGAACTTCATTGTTATTGATACTCAACATGTAATGAACACTAATGGACAAATTCCTGTGATTTTGGGTCGTCCTTTCTTGGCTACATCTAATGCGATAATTAATTGTCTTAATGGTGTGTTGAAGTTGTCTTTTGAGAATATGACTGTGGAGCTTAATGTTTGTAATGTTAGTCAACAACTTCAAGAGCAAGAAGAGGTAAGTGAGATTAACATGATTGATCATGCATATCATGATCCATTCTTAGAATATTTTGATGATGACCCAATGGAAAAGAAATTAGCTCAGTTTGACATAGGAATTAAGGGAGATTGTGTTAGTGATGGACCAAATATAGTGACTAAAACTTTTCCATCTCTTGAGTCTACACATTTGCTATTTGTAGGGAAAACTTCACAGTTAGACTCGAAAGTGAAAGAGATTCTTTTGGATGATTATGGTTGATCCACTGTGTTGTCATTTTTTTTCTTTAGTTTCTTAGGATTTTTTTTCTTTATTGTTTGTGTCCTAAGTTGTAAGATTTAAAGCAAAAAAAAAAAAAAAAATGGGGTCAGTCGTCAATTTCATATTTTTTGTATTTTCTTCATTTATATATATTTTCAGTGCTAGTTTTTTCTCTAACGTGTGTTCTTGATTTTTTTTTTGTTAGAATGCAGTACGGAACCAACCAGGTGTGATCTCTCCCTTACTATTTGATGTTGTCTTATATTTTTCCTATATTTGTTTGATATTTGCATGTGCATTTGTGGTTATTATATTGAGGAAATATTGAGGACAATATTTACAATTGGTTGGGGGTGGGGAAATAATTTTCAAAATAAGTTGGTTTAAAAAAAACATAGATAATTTTTTTTTGAGTTTATCTTCTACAAAATAACTAAGTTCGAGATGCTCTTAGGTTTGCCTTTAGAGACGTAAATGTATGCTTTAATCACTGAGTTTAGACTAACGTCTTGCCACTTAGAGTATTGCATTGCATTTTTATAAAATTATGACATGCTCTTGATGTAATGGTGGATAGGATGCTTAGTTGGATTGCCATAATTAATAGTAGAGACTACCCTTGTGAGTTTACTAAGCCATAAAACCTACATATTAGAGGGTTTGTTTGTTTCTATTCCTAAACACTTATCAGGTTCTTTGTATTAGAAATTGATATCAACAGGTTATGTATTGGATATTAAAGAACATTCATCAAAAAAGATATCACATGTAGAATTGCTCTTGATTTTGTTGAACCATTAGATGTGACATAGGCAATGTATGCTTAAACTCACTTTAAAAAGACCTTAAATATTCCCTACCTTGTATGTGTGCTTCATTGCCAATTTTGAAACCAAACACTGTAAACATTTTTTCTTTCATCACCCACGTTAACTGAAAACCCAATAAGCCTTAATATTTAGCCATACCTTATAGCTTGCGATTATATTGAGGAAGTGATGAAGAGGGTTCGAAGACACGTGAATTGAACAAAGGAAGGGGGGGGGGGGGGGGGGGGGGGTGGATCGTGAATTGTATAAACAAGGCAAAAGAAAAAAAATTGAAAAAAGTAATTGAAAAGAAAAAAAAATGAATGAATGAGACGATAAATCAAATGAAAGTCAAAAAGGGAAAGAGTATGTTCGTGAAAGTTTCAAGAAACCTGGATACAAGTTAAATGAAGACAAAGTTCGAAGAAATTCAACCAAGTATTAAAGATTTTCAGAAGAATTTCTCGATATGATCCCTGGTTTTGTTGCTTATCTTTTTCCCATTCTTCTTAACCTTCACCCAACAGCCCCATTACAACCAAATTAAAGTCCTAATTGATCTTTTGGGAATGCTGAGTTAAGAGTAAAGGAAACTTGTGATCTATCTTGTTATTAATGTCTGATTCCAAATTAAAGTCCTAGTGATGCATTCAAATAAATGACATAATTTTAGTCTTTATTCACTGGCTTTAACATGCGTTTGTCTTTATTCGCATCTTGAGTTGCATCTTGATCTAATCGGTTTTTGTAGAAATATGTTTGTGGGTATCATAGCTGGTAAAACCTCAAGTGACAAAACCCTAGGAAGTTGCTTAGCTTAGGTTTAGTTAGGATTTTAATTTTTAGTTTTCTTATTTTTATTGTTTTTATTTTTTTTATTTTGCTCGAGGACTAGCAAAATTTAGGTTTTAGGGTATTTGATGGGCATATTTTATATCATATTTATAACCCTTAATTTGGATTTGTTAGCTATTTGATTTAATTATTTTGGTTTCATTAGAGTCATTTTTGTGTTTTAGGTAAAATAGCATGGAACTTGAAAAATAATCATTAAGATGTGGTTTTATTTTAATTATTTGAATATTTGAATATTCAAGCCCAAAATCAAAGCCCGTGTCTCATATTAGCCAAAATCAAGTTCAAGTCAAAGAAAAGTCAAATAAAGCCCAAATAGTGAACCACAAGTGGATAAAAAGTCAAGCCCAAATAAAGTTCAAGTCAAATGAAAACAAAACAATGAAATAAAAGCATAACGTGGGCCAATTTTATTAAAAGAAAATTTGACTTTACTATTTGACTTGGGAAACCGACTTGGAGAGTTGGAGGAGGTATAAAATTCCTCATGTTGCGCCAATTGAAGGAGTTCGTGGAAGATTGGGAGGAGGAGTGGAGCAGTGTGGGTTGCGAAAAAGAATTTTGACTTTGAAGACGGAGCTCCGATGAATCTTCTGGGTTCTATTGTTATTTTAATTTCAATGTCTTCTTAATTTTCTTTGTATTATGGTAGATGATGAAACCCTGTGGTATGTAATAATTTTCAGATATTTTTATTAATTCCCAAATATTGTTCTTTAATGTTTATGGTTTTCTCTTCTATTGATTTTTAAATATAAAACCCTTTCATCTCTAAAATCATGTATTTTTGATAGTTATGTATATATTTTTATCAATGCTTGGATTCGTAACTATAATTATAATTCCTTTGATTCTTTGTTTTTCATTAATTTGGATACATAGAATGCTTAGGGATTGTATTTTGAAGTGAAGGAAAACCAACTTAAGATTTTTATTAAATGTGCTTATTGTGAAATTCGTGGGTGGACAATAAATTGATATTTAATTGTCGCTCTAATTTGGGGAATTAATAAATTATCTGGAAGCTATAAAATTACACGGTGGTGGATTCGAATACCTCAATATTCTTTAATTGATTGCTTTTGACCTTATTTGCTTTAGTTAGTTTATTTTTTAGTTTTAATTCATCACTTTCAGTTAACTAGGTTAGGATTAGATTAAATTTAGATTCGATTAATTTTTCACAATCCTCGTGGGAATGACTTCGTACTCGCATTAGCTATACTACAATAGACTCGTGCGCTTACGAGTAAATTTACAAAATTTTAGCACAACAGTTTTCTTTTATTTTCACTTAAGCTACGAGTTTTGAAATTATTTAGAACTATTATCACAAATGATGGAAAGAGATCGTTACCAAAAGACCGAGCTAGCTTTGCTTGCATTCGTCTTTATTTGGAAAAGCTTTTGGAAAATTAACATCTGTCTGTTGAACAATGAGTCATGTACTCAATTGGTGTGCTATATTTGAAGTTTTTCTGGAGTCCTTGCATTCATGTGTTATACTTTATGAATTCTGGTTAGAAAACTTGTCACAACTTGTGATCTTTTTCAATATCCAGTGGGTGTTTTTCTCAGTCATGTAAAGCTTGGGATGAATTAACATCTTTATGCATGATAACTGTGCAAAACTGTACGAATTTGTGCAAATTGTGGTTTTGGACCTAAGCCAACATCAAAATCAAGCTTATAGGGTGAGGGTTGCAATGTATCGCCTACTGCATATACAGGAAAAAGGGACTATAGAACAGAACGAGAAGAAATCCAAACTGTGTAAAACCGTGTAAATTCAATCAAATTAAGTTGATACTTTCATAGGACATTTGGAGCATTATGAGCATGCATAGTTTATCATGCATAATTTTAGAATATCGTTTTTTCTTTCCGAGTCAAGTCGAGAGCATTGGTTGAAACTAAAAGGTTTGAACATTTTTTTCTTGGTTGATATATAGATTGATTCGCTTAGTGTTAAATTTTCATGTGTCCACTACAACGACATTTTAAGCTATGAATTTTTATAAGGCACCATCTCACAATAAGATGGAAAACAAGTTTCTTGAAAATTATTTGGTTGTTTATATTGAAATATTTTGCCAATTCTCTAGATGTAAATACTATAATAGAAGAGTTTGATGAGAAGTAAACATAATACCACTATGTATTCTTTTGCTTGCATGCACACACTTAATGAAACAATGTTAAATATCATCAGTCCACAGATGAAGGTTGCTATTATGCTGGTGACTGTCATCATACTGTTCTGCACCACCACCATTGTCTCAGCTTTTTGGTTCCATGATCACCATCATCGTAAAGTATTACAAGGGACTGTTGCGACGGTGGCTATGGTAATGATGTTTGGTTCTCCACTCGTGGCTGTGGTGAGTCAACTTTCTCTCATCATTATGCACTCTAAGCATGCAAAAAAAAAAATGCCGAACTATTAATCAATTAGTTGCAACATTTGTGCATGCATAATATAAATATCTGTATGTCTTCTCACCATCGGAATCTATCTATAGTTGCAGAGGTGAGTGATACGAACCAAGAGCGTCGAATTCATGCCGTATTACTTATCATTATTCTCATTCCTTTCAAGCCTGCTCTGGATGATCTATGGCCTACTGAGCCATGACATGTTTATTGCGGTTAGTATACTTTTAAATCTTCCGTGTCAAAAAAACTACTAGCCAAAACATAACATGAGCATAGAATTTCTAACTTGAATTTTTTATTCTCTTGCAGTCTCCTAATATGGCCTCTACTCCCCTGGGCTTCCTCCACCCCTGGGCCTCCTCCAACTTATCATCTACTTCATATACAGGAAGAGGGGGAACAAGGAAGAACCAAACAGATTGGATCTAGAGCAGAAGGAAGAGAAATCTGTTAGTGATATTGATCAATCAACAGCTGTTACTGATGGGGATTAAACAGCAGCATATCAGTATAAGGGAGTGTGTGAAATTGTGCAAATTAAGTCTCCAAAACCAAACCGTCGAACTGAACAAACTGTTCTAAAACCATACTAATCGTGCAAAATCGTGCCATATTCAATACCCAGTATAATACAGTATTCAATACCCGGTGTAACAACCTAGAAATTTATTGTGATTGCAGGAAATAGAAAAGATAAAAAAAGCTCATAAGCAAAAGCAAATATAAGATCAAAAGTTATTCAAAACAAAATTACAACAACAGAATCAAGACAATTAGAATTTAGATCAACAAAGAAGATAAATTAAGAACAGTAGAGAATCGGGAACAAAATTACAATAACAAAGCATTCTTAGAAACAATTGCTATCAACCAAGATGATAAATTAAGAACAGTAGAGCATCAGGAACAAAATCACAGTAACAAAGCTTTCTTAGAAACAATATATTATATTGGCAAAACCAAACCGTTGAACTGAACAAATTGATCCAAAACCATGCTAATCGTGCAAAATCGTGCAAATCCGTGTATTTTCTCTAATTATACATGGCACTGCATAGACACATAAAACGTAATATATGTTCCCGTGCATTTTCTCTAATCGTGCAAATCCGTGCATTTTCTCTAATATATGTTCCCGACCCAGTTTTTAATCACTTCGTTCTCACTCGTTACTAAACTAAATTATGCGTTTTTGGTATCGTTGGAAAGCTTAGGATCTCTAGTTAATTACAATGATTTTGACTCTCTACGACTTACTCAAAGTCTCGGTTTTATGGCTCTATGCCTTAGTGTTAATATGTGAAAATTTAAGTTTTTCATGGTATATAACACAAATAAAGCAGTTCATATTGCATCACATATATAACATGCGATTTAATGAATTCGTAATAAAAAAATATTCTACACATTCAATTCTTAAAAAAAACAGTGAAGTAAAACATATATTTAAGAATTCATTAATGGCAATATATATATATATATAATGTAAATTTCATGGCATTTACAAGATGAATACTCAGATTACATGGCATCAACTTCATATACACAGTTCTTGTAACAGGTTGAGATCTTTGGACAAGGTTACTGTGACTTACCATTCAAGAACAACTAACACGACGGCGGATATGTTGGCTAGGAGAGCTTCCAATAAGGAGGGTGATATTCTGGAGTGGTGCTCTTGATTTTGTCTAGAGGGTAATAATGATTCATTTGAAAATTAATCTCATTTTTGACTTCTTTAAAATTATGTTGATTTAGCAAACTAACATAAAGAAATGAATAAGAAATATTATAAAAGGGAAAGTTTAACTTTTAATAAAAAAAAGGTATTTAAGTAATTTTAATAATAATGTTACAAAAAAAAGAGAAGTAATTTTAATAACAATGTTTCAAAAAAAAAGTAATTATATAAGGAATCACCCTTTACCACCAAACACATTTGGGTGGGGATTATTATATATATATATATATATATATATATATATATATATTCTCTAATTTTAATCAGTGACAGACTTTACATGGCAAGTGGCAACAACCCCCTTGAATGTGCCTTACCATGAGCCCCATATATATATATATATATATATATATATATATATATATATATAACACTCAACTTCTATGGCTAACTTGGCATAGATATTTTTATTAACAGGATATTTTCTTAAAAGCACACCATAGTAAAATCATTTCAGCAGTCAGAGAATATTTTTGATTCTCAGTAAATTTCTAGGCAAATTCTAAGATTGAACCATTGTATATTGTGAGAAGATTATCGATTTATATAATTTAAGCTATATCAATTTAAATCCGACTTAAATTTTGTGACTGTGTACACAGGAAAAGAGGGATTATGGAAGAACCAAACAAATGGGATATATAACAGAATGAGGAGAAATCCAAACTGTACGAAACCGTGCAAATTGAGTCTTCAAAATCAAACTGTCGAACTGAACAAACTATTCCAAAACCATGCTAATCGTGCAAAATAGTGCGAATCAGTGCATTTTCTCTAATTATACAAGGCACCGTATAGACACACAAAACGCATTGTATTTAGACATTTTAACATTTTAACAAGATAAATGATGTTTATTGAATGGAAAATCTAATGTATATTTTTTTTGAAAAGGTTAAACATGTTGTAAATCAACTAAGAAATAAGCAAAAAAGATGGAAAAGAAACAAGAGAGAGATATAGACGAGAGAGAGAGAGCTATGGCTTCATTGCCTTTTATCGACAGAGTATCAGTTGAACAACAACACTTTTACAGCCGAAACATGGTAATATTTATAGTGCTAAGAGTAGAGAAGCAAGTGGAGTATGAGTGATGATGAAACCAAATCGGTGAAGCCAAGTGGGTGATCAAGTTGCAAAAAACATGATGAAATAAGTGGGGAGGCGGTGAGATGAAGGTAAGTGATTTGTGGGCGATACTTGTGTATATATTTTGTGTATTGTACACAGGTGGTAAAAGCCACTATATTCACTACACCCCCCCTTAGATTTATACCACTTGTATTAATATTCTAGGAAAAATCCAATGGGATAAAATCCAAGAAAATTGTGTACAATGATCTCTCTGGATCTAGTGGGGTTGGACATTAAAAACTATTTCATTAAAAACCTTGTCAGGAAAACCCAGTAAGATAAAACCTGATCGAAGGGAAAACGAGTATAGTGTACATATGTTCATATTTATTTGTTTTCTTCAAAACATTTCTCATATTTATACTTTGCTAGAGAAAACTCAGTGAGATAAAAACCTGAGCAAAGATATTCATTGCTCTGTCGGATCAAAGTAATATTTATAATGATCTTCTAGATCAAAGTAACATATATACGATGATTAACTAGATCAAAGTAATATTTACAATGATCTTTTTGATCAAGTCAACATGTATACGATAATCACTTGGATAAATGTAATATTTATAATGATCTTTAGGGATCAAATAATTTTTGGGTGTGCTTATAGAATTGTCTCATTAAAACCTTATCAGGAAAACCCAGTGGGATAAAAATCTGATTGAAAGGAAAAAGAGTACAATGCACATATGTCCCAAATAATTAATATACTTCATCTGATATACTCCCCCTGATGGGACGCTCCCCATGATGGGACACTCCCCTGACACTACAAAAAAAATGTCTATTAGTGACGAACTATTTCGACGGCACTAATTGTCGTCGGTAATGGTACTTTTTCCAACGGCCATATTAGTGCCGTCGGAAATGAGCAAAAATATACTACCATATTTCTGACGACCCAATAACCGTCGGAAATAGTCCTTATGCCGTCAGAAATAAAGATATTTCTGACGGCCTGAATGGCCGTCAGAAATAGTCTGTATTTCTGACGGCATATTTTTCGTGGTCGGAAATAGTATGTATTTCCGACAGCTTTTTTTATGCCGTCGGAAATGGTAAAATTTAATTCGAATTAATTTTAAGGGAAATTACACTATCGAAAATGCAGTATCATTTCCTACATTATTTGTTATGGCTTTGTCATGGAAAAAATAATTAATTTATTATTATAATAGTAATTAATAAATTATAATGGAATGTATATGATAATTTATACACTACAAAAAAAAAAGTGATTTGTTGGTCAATATTTTAAATGTATCACTATGTGTTATTTTGGTATTTATCACTATTTCTTTAGCGAAATCATTCTGTTAAATTTTTCGCCAAATATTTTGATTTAATTTTAAAATTTTCAAATAATGTGTCATAGGTAATGTAAAAAAAAAATTATGGCGATGACTGCAAGAAATTAGACAATAGGGACCAGACTTTAGGGACAAAAAAAATGGTACAATAAGAAGTTTACTTTATGTGTACATCTGACTAAATTAAATAAATAGAACATATAGCAAAATTATTAGTAATTATTAAAATAAGTTTAAATTATTAATTAATAAAAATTATTAATTGTTTTAGTAAAATGTTGATTATAAAAAATAAAATCAACAAGGATATAATATATGTATCCTATTTCAAGATAAAGTAGTAGTAAAATGCAATTTCCTATGAAATAAGGGAAATATTTTAATAAAATATTATTTTTAAAAACAATATCAACAGTTATATTTAAATATTGTACAAAAAAATATATTTAATTAGATAGTATACAAACATATCAATAACTTATATATAATTAGTATGCAAAAGATATCAGATATAAAGTTATAGCAAAATGGTAAGAGTAACATTTATTATTAAATTCAAGTCACGGGTTTGAGCCACATAAAATGCAGAGTCGAAAGTGCGCCATTTTTTTTTCAATGAACCTTTTCCGACGGCCATTTCCCGTCGGAAATAAAAGTAAGTCGTCGGAAATACTAGTAATTTTGACCACCTTCAATTATTATTACTGACGGCATTTTTATTATTTCCGACGGCCCTGGCCGTCGGAAATAGTAGTATTTCTGACGGCTCGTCGGTAAATGGTTATTTGCGACAAGCGTATTTGTGACGGCATCTGACAACTTTTTCCCATCGGAAAAGCGCATTTCCGACTGGAAAGCGTCTTTTCCGACGACATGTAGCAGTCAGAAAATACCATTTTTTTGTAGTGTGATAAAGGTTCTTTTGAAGCAATCTTCTAGATTGTTGAACTGAAGCACACTGATGTTTATTTCACGAAATGAAATAACAACATAAATGATTGGAGGGAGTATCAGCAAAGATTTTCTTTATGGAGTAATATCCATATGGAATCTTTTCAGAATCCTTTCAACATATTCTGATTGATGGACAAGCATTTCATTTAATCTATGCTCGACCTTCAGGTCTAGACAATGTTTTCTTTCTCATTTCTTCATGAGGACACATGAGTATATATAATTTATTATATCCATATCTTTATCAAATATTAACTGAGACGGCTATACAACATCCGTTCAAATTGTTTTTAATCCATATAAGGATTTTTGTACGTTCATCAAATACAGATTACGTGATCTCGATTTACATGCTTCTAGCATTTTGAATCCTTCAGGATTTATAAATATCTGCATTGAGTGAATCATAGAGATAAATGATTACTACCTCTAAAAGACGTATTTCAAACCTTTAAAGGCGGACAAATTTATCAACAACGTAATCGTATTCATCAGTAGTGAATACCAAGTTTCTGTAAGAACCCTCACACTACGAGTCGTGCCTCATATCTCACAATCTTGTTTTTCTTATTACGTTTCCGTATAAAGATATATTAGTATCCAACTAGTTTGATATCTCCAGGTGTCTGGACTACGATTGATCTAAACAATTTATTTTTGGCTTATGAAGTCAATTCTTCTTGAATTGCTTATTTCATCTAGGCCAATCATGCCTTTAATCTACAGTCATTTGATATTATGAATATCATAATTATCATTTATAATTTCAGTAGCGCTACTGTGTATAAAAATACATTATTAATGATTGTTTCCTTATGATTCCACATTTCTCTTATATAACTTATAGAAATTTTCTCAATGTCTATGCTTTTGTATCTCCATTGAGATTACTTCAGTTTCAATTAATTTAGTCATTTCATAAACTCCGTATGATTTATAGAATTTCTCTCAATTTCTATATTCTTGTATCTCTGTTGAGATTTCTTCCATTTCATTGGATTTAGTCATTTCATAGACTTGTGTCTCTTTAGATATATCAAACTCTTATAGAGTTGATTTAGAGAAAGTGGATTTATTTATAACTCGAGTTTTGTTTACTCTTGGGATCCTAATAACAATACCTTTCAAAAGGTTCATAAGTTTATGATATGCATCAGATTATTTATTTGTTGCAATTTTCTCTAATCGTTCTTCAAGAACAATCACCCGACCGGGGTTTATGAGATGACAACCGATAAAATCTTGTTACCTTTAATATACCAGGTAACAGATTAATAATCATTCGATGATCAATTATCTTTCGTATTTGAGAGATACGAAGATTGAACTGAGACACACATATATAGAGAGAACCGAACTGGTATCTCTATTTTGTTATATAAGTAATTTTTCATTTACTTTTCTCTTCTAGAGAAACTGAAAACGTTTGATAAGTGATTCCACTGATCCATTTTGATTATGAGTATATCTGGAAAACTGATAACACGTGTAAGTAATACGGAGATGTTTGATAATAAACAAACATATGATCATCTCGTAAATGCATCAATTAGAACCATATAATAATGAAATGGATCATTTGGTGGATGAATATGTCCACATACATCTCCTTGAATTCTTTGTAAGAATTATGAGAATTCAAAACCAACTTTTAGAATAAGATGGTTTTACTGTTAGTTTCCCATGTGAACATGCAGTACATACGTTCTCATTGGATAAAGAATCTTCTGATTCTTTAATAGATATCCATGAGAATTTTCAAAGATCATATGCATCATTGTAGATCCTGGGTGACCGATATGTCACGCCAAAACACAAACATTTTTGGATCTGTAAACTTTTGATTCATAACTGCATAAATATCTACACACTTTATAATAGTGTAATATAATTCAGATGATAAAGCACTCAGCTTTTCTATAATAAGTTTATGGCCTGAATCATGAGGAGTAATGCATATATATTAAACATTCTCATTACTTATCGTTTCAATATGATATTCATTCCTCCGGATATCTTTGAAACTAAGCAAATTCTTTTATATTTTGTTTGAATGATATAAAGTATCATCGATACACAATTTAATACCATATGGTAATAAGATTGCTGCTCTTCTAGAGCCTATAATCAGATCAAAGTCCAATTCATAAAATATATCTGACTCCGCAGAATTGTATGAGTCGTTGCACCTTACGCAAGACATATATTTCCCTTATGGGAATTTTATGGACATTATGTGTAATGCCATTTTATATTTCATCTGAAGTGATAATAATCTTTTCAATAAATTTATTCTATAAACCTTTTCTCTTGTCATTCACAAACATCCATTCCTGGGGTATGTTTTGATATCTCATGAATACAAATATATCCAAATTTACTCTCTTGATAATGCTCCTTCAGGAGCAAGTATAAAATGGATAAAATATCATTTACAATCTCATTATACGTGATATTAGGATATTAAATCCTTTTATGATACTCACAACATCCTTCTGGATGTGTGGGGAAATATCTTTTACAATCTCATTATACGTGATATTAGGATATTAAATACTTTTATGATACTCATAACATCTTTCTGGATGTGTAGATATTTTTTTCTCAAATGAATGATCTGTTAGGATCTTAAATCATTTTTATGATCCTCACAACATCCTACTGGATGTGTATGAAATAGATAAAATATTATTTCCAATTTCTTTATTGGTTAGGATCTTAAAATATCATTCTCTCAATTAAATGACATATAAAAATATCACTTGATATATATATATATATATATATATATATATATATATATATATATGAGATAACGTCATATTCTGAACGTGTTTGAAACTCAAGGTTCAAAATAATGAAGTATGACATTCATGTAATAACATTGGATCCAGAACTCCATGTTTTCATATGTTTTCAAAACAGTGTCGTATGGCATGTATATAACACTGGATCCAAATCTCCAGGTTCTATCAGGGGTATAACACAGTTTGATATGTTACATAAAAATAAACAATTTCAGAGTCATGAGAACACCTTAGACACAACATAAGCCAGTACAGAGACACAATATAAGTCGGTCTCATATATTACATAAAAATAAATAGTTTCAGGGTCATAAGATCACCTTACAGAGCCATGAGATCACTTGCGATATGCATAAAAATAAATGGTTTCAGGGCTATAAGATCACCTTACAGGGCCATGAGATCACCTACAATGTGCATAAAAATAAATCTAGAACTATTACATATAATTTTCATTTGACGGCATAAGCCATCTTGTTCGTTAGGATTTTAAATCATTTTTATGAAATTCAGAACATCCTGTTGGATATGTATGGATTTCATTTTACGTTAGGATCTTAGATTATTTTTATGATGCTTACAACATCCGACTGAATGTGTATATTTCTCTGAATATTTATTTGAATATTGCATCAAACATGTTTGTAATACTAGATCCAGATCTCCAAGTTCTAGATATTCCATCGTGCCCGAAAACAGAGTTAATAAAGCTTAAATAAGTCAGAATAATACTTACAAGCAACAGTAGCTGAAATGGATGGCACGGTTGCGTCCGGAACGGTTGAAATAGCTGGAAACAAGTCCGAAAACGGAAGAAAATGGCATGCTGACGTGGCACTGACGTCACTGCTGATGTGGCATGACACGGCACTGACGCACTGCTGACGTGGTGCTACAATGTCGTCTTCAACCTTGGAAACCTACAGAAAATTTCTGGATAATTTTCTAGGTTTGACCAAAGTTTGACCGGGGCTAGAGGGTTCGTTAGAGCTCCATTTGAGATGCGGTCAGTAGTGTCGGAATCGTATTTTTGAGAGGAACACAACAGTATCCTCCAAAAAGCGATTCGAGCATTTTGATTTTTCTGGGTTCAATCAAAAATTCAAAATAAAAACCAAAAACACTCAAGAACTTTCTCTGTAAGTCCTAATATATATTTGTGCTGATAACATGTTGTAAATCAACTAAGAAATAAGCAAAAAAGATGGAAAAGAAACAAGAGAGAGAGCTGTGGCTTCATTGCCTTTTATTGATAGAGTATCAGTTGAACAACAACACATTTACAAGTGAAACATGGTAATATTTATAGTGCTAAGAGTAGAGAATCAAGTGGAGTACGTGAGTGATGATAAAACCAAATCGGTGAAGCCAAGTGGGTGATCAAGTTGCAAAAAACATGATGAAATAAGTGGGGAGGCGGTGAGCTGAAGGCATGTGATTTGTGGGAGATACTTGTGTATATATTTTGTGTATTGTACACAAGTGGTAAAAACCACTATATTCACAACAAAACTTTCATTAAAGCCTAAAAGGCAACAAGATGAACTGCTTTATTTGCTTGTTATACAAACTTTCAATTTTAGGCAAAAATTACAAATAAACCAAATTGTGTGAATTAACCAAGCTTGCGATTTTACAAAATTCTAATATTTCAACTGTATTTGAATATCATATTCAATCTCATACTAATTACAATAACTTAATACAACTTTTAAGACTATCCAAATCACACAATCCATATGTATGTCCCAAGCAATACATGATGCAAATTTATTGTCATCACGTGCACCTTTATTACGTTGATCTTGTACAAGAATCACAATAAAAATATTGTCACTTGACCTTAATATAAATGTAGTCAAAACAAACTTGTCTTTCTCGGCAGGAACCCAACTGTAAAAAATCAATTCCAGGTACAACACAATCATCTCTTGTTCAAAGAAAGCAAACTAATAGATAAATTACTACAATCAAATCTAAGAATAGTATAAGATATGAATGCAATACCAGAAACGAGTAATTAGGTGGTGAAGAAAAACAGAGAGCTCTACGTCTCTACCCTGGCAAGCTCATATCCTGGGCAGAGCCGTGGGGCTCCTCCAAATGGAGTGAACACATTTTCTGGACTTCCTGTTGCCTCTGAGTTACTCTGTTCATATATATATATATATATATATATATATATATTCAGCAATTAGTTATTTAAATGAGTAGAAAAGAAACGTGAATAATGCATGAATGTGTACGTGTGTGTTAATTTAAATGCAAAAGAGAAAAGAATATGTCTGCCATCTCCACGGATTGAAAGTGCGAAGATCTTTGAAGTGATCATGGTCTAAATGAGTAAATGTACAGCCCTAAACAATGCAAAAACCTACCATCCTAATACATTAAAAATGTAGTATGTTAGAACTCAGCAAGAAACTGTTCGCATGTTAGATAGGTTGCTCCATGTGGGATTTGTGTAGTTTATTGAAGCAAGTTATATACCTTTGATATGCCCCTCTAAAAATCCCACTAATAATGTAGCCACCCTGAGATTCTCATTAACAACCTGAAAAAAGTCACGGTTAGAGTGACTACATTTGATCATGTACAAGAGATGATTGTGTTGTACCTGGAATTGTTTGTTTACAGTTGGGTTCCTGCTGAGGAAGACAAACTGGTTTTAACTACATT
Organism: Dipteronia sinensis; assembly: GCA_033220585.1. Lineage (NCBI taxonomy): Eukaryota > Viridiplantae > Streptophyta > Magnoliopsida > Sapindales > Sapindaceae > Dipteronia > Dipteronia sinensis. Next base: position 4,204,999 of record CM065639.1, on the reverse strand, counting down.
TATTACCACGCAAGATACTACAAGTTTGTCAGATGGCAGGATCCAAATATGTTGAGAGTCCCATTTATATTAAGGTCCACAATTCTTAGTTAGTTCTATGGTTTTTGAATAACGGAGAATCACTTGTGACAACATGACCATCATGCTAGAAACTTTTCTTTGCACAAACTTATATCTCCTGTAATACAAAAAACTTTTCTTTGCACAAACTTATATCTCCTGTAATACAGATATATTGCATTGATACATGGTTTACTCATACAAAAAAAATGTCATATGTCAACAGAAACAAAAATTTATTTCACTTCAAAGGACAGAAAAACATTTCTAAAATACTAAAGGGGCATCATGACAGAATTTACGGTGCAATAGCAGACAGAGAACAAATACAGCATAGACAAATAGGAAACAGAGGTATACTGACTTGTCCAACAAGGGAAACCGGTGGTGTTGTGTGCTTTTTGACATCTTTAAAAACATCTACAAGGCATATGTAGAAATACCTGGAAGCTGGAAGACAAATAGCCAACTTACCAAGGGATTAAAAAATGGAGAAAAGGATAAAAGTACAAATAAACAAATAAAGCAGCGCAATACAATCATAATTTTCTTCCCTTCTCTTTACCAAAGTTTTCTGTTTAAAAAATAGAGCTAAAATTTCTAATTCTCTTGAAACTACTCTGGAGGCTTTTTCTAGAGTAAATTGAGTAATTCAATTGTTGACTTCGACTTGTATACAAGAGAAATTAGAATCGATTTTCTATTAAAATATTTTGACTAGAGAAATTAAGTTTTGGGTATTTTGGCCTTTGGGGAATCAATTAGCATTAAAAAGTTATTAAAATTGGGCTGTAAATTATAACTATACTAATTCAAAAATTGGGCTTTAATCTAATATTTAAATTGGGCATTGGATATTCAAACAAAAACCCCAATTAAAATGTAAATTGACATGTTCTTTTAACAACATTGATGGCATATTGTAGTAGACATACTAAAATTCATATTTACAACTTTCATCTCTCTCATGTTGTGACATATAAGAGAATAACAACTTCCTAAATTTGGAAGTTGTTGTGTCCTTGTTGTTAAAGGTAAGTTTTGGTGTGGTGGTGGAAGGGTTCAACAACCATCAAAATCAAAAATAAAATGAGTGTGCTCAAATCCCCATTTAGAAAATCCATTCTTGCACCTACAATTTCAAATCCATCAGACTTTATTATTGATAAATGAGTAGTACTTTTGATCATGTTCAAATAAAATTTCCCTTTTGATCTTTATAAAAAAAACTATGCATGGAATCTTATTACAACCAAAAAGACCTGGCTTTCAATGGAAAATCAGCAGAAGATACCAAGTGCATATACAGTTGACAAGCTCTCACCCTCACTTTCAGATCCAGCCTCTTCGGATTCATCATCCTCAACATTCACAGTTGTTGCCTTACTTGAAGAGCCTTTTCCTGACCTCCTTTGTCCTTCACGTTTCCTCAATGACACAGGTCGCCTTCTTGGAGGAGTCACAAGATTTGTGATGTCGTCATCTCCAGGTGGAGTACCAGTTTCAGAGCAGATTTTCAATTCAGGACTTGCTTGACCAGGAATTCTCTCCTGAAGATGCGCAACCTTTTGAGTTTGCAAATGGGAACATTATCATCTTCGTCATTCTCCAAGTCACTTGTGACTATTAGAAGCTTGTTTTCTTTTGGGAGTTGGAATAACTGGGATCTCACCGTTGCAATCATTCGTGCATTCCTCACAGCTATGCTGAAAAAGAACGCTCTTCGAACTGTCCTTATTATCGACACTTCCCTGATTATCGACAGAAGGTAGTTAGACATTTTCATCATCACTGTCACGTATATCAATCACACCTAGAGTGGAAGGTCTAGCAGCACATGGCGTTGATGGAGCCATCTTTTTGCTGGGACTTACGTATTCTTCAAATGTCAAATGTTTTCTAACTCGTCTACCACAGTTGATTTGGAGTTCTCCATTGACATCTCCATTTTCTCCCTTAGAACAACTAATATGCTTTCAAGGTGTGTGATAATCTGGTGTTTCTGCCATGAAGCCATAACAAAAAAAATTCAGCTCAAAAGATTCATCTACGCAAATTGGTCTCTCTCAATCAAGCAACAACGTTCAGTTATATAAAAGGAATACCAATCGGTCCGTTCGATCATGCATAAATAAAAAATTTATTTGCAAGAAAAGAAACTCATTGAATACACGGTTATTAAAACTTAAAAAGCATACTAAAGATGTTAATAACACACATAGCAAACTTCAAATAAGCAAATGTGCACATATCATTCTCATGAGGTGTCAAAGATTATTTTGAGGTTCACTTAAGGCAGAAGCTACGATCAACAGGCCACACTCAAAACATATCCAAAGGTTAACTGTAAAAGGCAACAAGAAAGTGAACCCCACTACAACTATTGCCCCTAAATGAAGACTCAAAACTGTCAAACAAATCTGTGTATTCATAATTCATGATAACTACATTATTAATTTATTATATATCTCATCTAAATGCCTCTTCACGTGCCATTATTTGTACGATTATACATTCCCCATATCAGCCCTTTTGTATCTATAAGTGGATGTAGCTGCAAATGGTGCCACGCTATTTACAGATACGGGGATTCAATTTCATTGATACCACAACCATCTCACTGATAAGCAGGTGTACTCTGAAATGCCATTGATCAGACATTCCTTAATTCACGGAAATGCTTATAGCATGTGTATTAGGTCTCTCCCTTGTAGCACTAAATCTTCACAGCTAACCTCCATTAATGAAGTTTCTCTAAGCTCTAAATCTTAGTTTTCTCTTTCAGTACTTCTATCAAACACTTTAGCATTTCTATCAAACACCTTTCAGTGTTTTCACTCACAACCAGAAATCAAAGTTAATTACCTTAGTCGGATTTTCCCTCAGTAATTATTAATATGTTACGTTAATGTATGCCATTAGGACACAAATCACATGTTAACAACAATTCTTCATCGAAAGAACCACCTAAAAACAAACCTTAGCGTCTCAGAATAATAGAAAATTTGATTTCATTTGAAATGTTTACATGAAAGAATGAAAAAAATGTTCTTTATTTAACAAGGAACACATCAAATATATTTATTTACATAAAATAAAATAAAAATAAAAAACTGAGAAAACATCACAAAATTGAAGAAAAAAAATAGAATTTGCAAAAGTCATGAATACCTTCAAATTTGGACTCAAAATCCTTCAATTGTCGCTTCAAAAACTCAACCTCGTTCTCGGCTTTTCTCTTCTCGCACTCCAAAATGCTGTTCTCAATCATAAGCTGAGCCACCGTCTATTCTTCTTCTTCTTTGTCGGCGTCCTCCGTCGTCAAGTCGACAATTCCTTCTTCTTTTTCTCTTTTAAACGTCTTCAATTCATCTTCGATCACGACCTTTTCGACCTCCAGCGCCCTAAATCTGACCTCGAGAGCTTCGTGATCGCTCTTCTTCTTCGCAATCTCGGCCTCCAGTTCGACGCACCGGCGACACTCGACCATCTCGGACCAAACGAGTCCACTTTCAACTCTCAAAATCCAAACTTTTCAAGACTTCAAGTAAAAGCTTTGAGATCTTCTGCAACTGAGTGGAGTCACGACTCACGAGTCAGCAGACACAGTCGAAATACGTACTCACAGACTGACAGAAGAAGATAAAACGGTACCGTTTTTATTAGTGCGGCGTGCGGGTGCCACGTGGAAGCTCGTCTTATATTCCCGTCACGTATAAGTTGGTTTCGGGTTTGATTAAATAACCGATTCTAACGGATCCAAATCAAACCCAAAAGGCCAAAATGGGCCCAATAAAACTGTATTTCACCTAATATTATGAATATTAATGGTCTGTTTGCGTTATTTGTATGTAATTTGGATCAATTGATTGTTGTATACTTGTATGGTATGAGTTTCTGTATAATCTGTATTTGGAAATGAATTGTTTTACTACAGTTATCATGTACGAGGCTCTGCACAAAAGATCCACAATTTTTTACGTGAGATTTTAGTTTATGCATTTCATAAATTATATCCGTAAATTTTTTCATACATAATAAACCAGAATCTCGTACGAAAAACATTCAAAATACTAGACCGGTATAAAAATAAAGTCATCGTATGTATTCTAGTCTTGAATTTGAATGGTCTCTCCCCTTTTCCTTTAATTTACTGATCATTAATCAGGTGTGTAACTCCGTAGAGTACGTGTCTCCACCCTCCACCGTCTATCTTCTTATATACACAATATTGTATACATATTTAACGTGTCTCACCATATCTTCACGTTACACAATCGTAAACCTAAATACTGATGGTTACCATTAATTCATCATACATTTTATTTGTTAACAAATTTCACTGGAATGTACAAAATCCCACAAGATATCTACAACAACGGCCAATCACCAAGATTCTAATATTGAAATATCAAAGGTATGTTAATGATCGTATGCCAATTATTAGTTTTCAAGATTACATGAGCTTGAATAAAGCATCAAACCCTTTAACAAGAAAGCAGCTGGGCAACTAACGGGAGATTAAATGCACACAAAAAGACCACACCAAAGAAGAGAAATCAAAGTACCAAAAGAAAGCAAAAAATGAAAAATATATGATATACCCTATTACAATTTTGATCATGTCTGACCAACAAGCACATCCTTGTAAGGTGTTGGAATTGGTTCTATTATAGCTTGTTCCTCCACTAGTACTGATTCTGCTGCTGGTGGTTGCGGCGGCCTTTTCCTCCACCTCTGCTCTTCGATAATGAGTGGAACGCAGCCTTCCCGTTATTGAATAAGTAGTTCTTGGGCTCCTCCTCGCAGTTTCTCAAGCCGTAGACAGTCAACTTGCTGCATCTTGAACACCTTAACTACATTTGTCAATCCCCCAATCAAGAACAATAGGCTCCCAACAATTCCAAACCAGACCCAAGTCCGACCCTGCATAAGATTCTCTATTTACTTCTAATACTTAATTGATTGCTACTTCTCAAAAAAGCACTTCTTCTCGAAGTGTTTTTCATATATATGGTCATACACATACATATAGAAACTTACCAGTAACTCTATACCATGACGTAGCGTACCAGCTTGCTCGTGGCTATTGAAAATGGCACCCACTAATAACAATACGCTTCCCATTAAGAATGGCATGTGAACACTCTGTTGCAAGATTTGAACATGACCATCGGCTCTCTCGTAGATTTGGCACGAGTTGTGGATCGATCCAACCACCCATAATATTGGACCAGCAATTAGCATGTTCAAAGCATGCCTTTCCAATTTAAAGAAACTATACCCTTTCTCTGCCTACATGTAATTTAGTCATTATTAGTCGCAGCAAATTAATATCCGAAAAAGGAAAATCATATTATTAGAAATAGTAAAACTATGCATTCCAATAATCATATAATTAATATCAAAATAGTCAATACAACATATATTGCAAATGAATTGATGCCATCACATTCATGACATCATGACCTTCAAGTTATTCAGCTTTAAACGAAGTAAATAAGTGACGTGACTATGTTAATTCAAATAAAAATGTAATATTTTATTTTAAAGTTAAAAATAGCATATATAAAACTCATTTACTCTTTAAAGTTCAATTTGATCCAAGTATAGGCCTATCTACATTGCATATACAATTTTACACAATGTAATGACATTTTTTTAGGGCAGGCTAATAATAATTTTCAAAACACAATGAAGGGATTATGAAAAATTTCGTAAGTACACTTTTTTTTTCCTTTTTTAGTTATTACGATTAATTTAGGTTGAGGAGGAACACGATTCGGACAACTCAAACCTACTATCTCAATAGTGTATGTGTCAATTTCAATAGTGTTTGTGCGTGGTAGATGCATGATTGAATGTCTCGGACTCTCAGTCTACATTTTCTCTCATGTTACACATTATTTACTTATTATTGGCGAAGTTGAATAAGTAAATAAAAAAATTTAACCTACATTTTCAAAACATTAATCCAAATATTGAAAACTGATCCAGTAAATGCAATTGTATATTATATATATTCACCAACCAAACCACACAAAAACTCCTAATATTCATTCACATATCTCATTAAAAAAAAATCATTAAACATAAAATAATCATCAATTAGTATCTACAAAAAAAAACACAAAATGAAAATAATTAATTCAATTTTCATCGAGTCAACAAACAAACCTGAATAAAAAGGAACAAGACCGCCAAGAACAAGAGAATAGACCCAAGAGTCTGGACAAAAGGGACTGCTAACTCGACAAGCCCCAGCTGGACATCGAACTCCATCAACGGTAGCCGGTAATCGATCCCGGCTAGATGTGCGGCGAGATCGTGGAGGTTGACCACCATTATCAGCCCCAAAGCTATCAGCAGCAACACCAGTCCCGACTTCGGCTCTCGAGACAGCTGCGACGCGAAACCGCAGAGGAGCACCACGGCGGCGAACAGGTAAAGCCCCGCGTTCACGTACTCGGCTTGCTTCCGGCTCCGCCAAGGGCCGTACATTCGACTCTCACGCGCCGACGCTAGCTTCACCATAATTTTATTCTCCCTCTGTCGTCGTTTTTAGTGGTTTTAGGTTGTCGTTTTGAAGATTTGTGTGAAGAGAGAAGAAGAGGTGTGTGTGTTGTTTACTTGTTTGTTTGATAGTGGAAGAGAGAGAGGGAGTGAGGGTGTTACGTGTCTTCATGCATGGAGTTCGGTTTTCTACGTACGCTGATGTTTGAACGTCGAATGGGGACACGTGGACAGATCTTGTGTCGTGTCGTGTTAATGATAGAGACAACTGACAAGTCAATATAAAAACGGTGTTGCTTTATTATATATCTGGAAGTCTGGAACCGAAAGTCAAAGCTTTTCGTTTCAATATATTAAACGCTGCGTTTCATTTGGATTTCTATTCCTATTTAGGTAGCTTGCCTTTGATGGATGGCAACGTGAATTGCACCGATAATTTCATTGAAGTTTATTTGAACAACTTATCACTGGATTGGATTACATCTCAATATATTTAGCTATATAAGATTTGTCCGGTGATAAATTTGCTCACACCTGCACAGTAAGATTTTTGGTTCGAGTCATCCACCTTCCAAAAAATCTTGAATTAATGTAATACTTCTATATATATATCAATATATTTCGGTTATTAGCATTTTTCCCTTAACCATAGGATTTTTTTAATTCTGATTAATCTCATTCATAATCATGTAAATTATTATGAACAAGTCTATATTTACAATTGATCAAAGAAATAAATATGATGCTTGTAGGGCAAGATCAATAGCTTGAGTGATTTGTAATAATACTGTATGGTGTGAAGAATTTTCATAAGTTTGAGGAGCCAAGATGTTTCAAGATGAAAAAGAAAGAAATTAATTAGGATTCAAATCACTGTCACCATATGTTTTATTTTAAAAAATAAAAAATTAGGGTTAATGATAGAACATTATCTATCATTAATTGGGTGTATATCACTTTTCACGTCTGTCAACGTATGTTCTATTTAAATATATATATTTTTTAAAGAATTAGGGTTAATGATAGAACACATTAATAATTTCGTTGACTCTTATCTTCAGTCGCAAACCTGTATTTATAGTCACATTTTAAGTAGTAACAATTACGATGATAGTTACATTTATAATTACATTTGTGGTGAAAGTAGAAATAGCGGTGAAAGTAAAAGTTCCAATATAAAAACTAGTACGAATGGTAGTGATGTAACTGTAAGAAAAAATTCGAATAATTTCGATGTAACTCAAAAATACAGGCATTTGTGGGTTCAATGTAAAAACTGTTATGGATTAAATTATAAGAAAATTTTGAAGTCTGAACACTATATTCACTTTTATTATCTCGACTTTTAGTTTTCTGATGGGTAGTTTTGTAATGAAAAAATTATGATAAAAATAGGTATACAGATGAAATTTTTAGGGTGTCAACCCGTCACTTCTTAGTATTGCTGCTAAATAACTTAATTTATTAAACGAACACTTTAGAAGTCCTACAAACATCTCTTAATTATGCCATAATAATAAAATTAGCTAATTAACTAAGTCAAGATCAAGCTTAGTTGCGACAAGCATATTATTCTGGTATATGTAGATCTACTGCCTAGGTCAGAGAGCTTCCATTGCAATTTGCAATTAGTATTGTTGTTTGTCACAAGCTGCAGCTGGTTGGATTTCTCCATATTCTGTTCAATGTCCCGTTTGTTTGTTTCTTCAGTAGACTTATGATCCTTTCATTAACCTTGTTTTTCATATTTTTCTTTTCAAGTGTAATTAAAACATCAACTTGTATGAGAGAAAAAAAAGCATTCAAATCCTAATCATGTATTTTTTTGTTATGCTTAGGTGTTGATAGATTATGAAAAGTTTAGGAAATAAAAGGTAAGGAGAGAATCATGATCCTTAGTGCAAAAGAACAAAAAATTTAAGTGAAAAGTTTCTATGTTTATATATATAAAATAGTTATTACGTGTAAGATTCTATACGTTTTTTCATGTGAGATCCCAACTCAGTAAGGTTATAAGGTGATTTCGAATGATTTTGTTACATTACAACAATTCAAATCCTCAAGGTAAATTTTATTAGACGCCGGTTACTAACACCGTAATGTTATAAATAAATTAAGTCAAGTCCAACATGAAAAAACGTATAGGATTTTACACATTTTTTTCACGCGGGATCCTAACTCTATAATGTTAGAGCTAGAATGACTTTGAATGGGTTTTTAACAATAAAAAACCAAATCCTAATAAATTTTATTAGATACAAGTTTGTTAATATATAACGTTACAAAATCGAATCCCGACCTCAAAAAAAATGTATAGAAATTCATACATGTGCAGTCCCGTGCATGTGCTTGCGCGTGCATAAACTAAATTTTAAAAATGGAAGATTTAAAAGGTGTACTAACCGTAAGAAAGAGATCATGGCCTAGTAGTCCATAAGCCACCATGGCCTAATCATCAAGTAATTAATACCGTGTAAAATTAATTAACATTACCATTAAAATAGTAATTACTTAAGCTGTAGCAAACCAAAAGTATATGACAATGAAGGAGATTTCATTTTCAAGAAGGGTCCCCAAACCATTGAAGCAAATTATGTCGATCTTATATTTGCTTGTGATTATGAGCTTTTTTTTATCTTTTCTATTTCCAGCAATCACAATAAATTTCTAGGTTGTTACACCAGGTATTGAATATTGTATTATACTGGGTTGTTAGATTAAATACTGTGGTTTCTGGTTGCAGAAGATGCGGGAGTCTGAGAGGCTAGTGGGAGGGTGGTGCTTTGTTTTTGGAGGGTGTCTCTGTTTCTGTGGTTTTTTGTTGCTCTGTTTTGGTTTTTTCAGTTCTCGCTGTTTCCAGGGCCTGGTGCTCTTTGCTTAGCCTTTTGCTTTGGGTGTTTATATGGTCTTTTTCTTTAGTGTTGTTGTTTTGGGTGATTCCCTTGTTGCCTTTAGGCTTTAATGAAAGTCTAAATCTTTTCAAAATATATATATATTAGATTTTCCATTCAATAAACATCATCTCGCTAGTTAAAATGTTAAATATGAAGCACGGACATGGCAATTTAGAGAGGTAACATGTGTCGGACACGTTTCGGACAAGGACACTAATTGGACACATGTGGGACATGTGTCTGACACGCAATTTCCTGTGTCCGCTGACTTTCCGACTAATTTGACTATCGGACAAGGTATGGACACAGCCCTGGACACAAAGGTACACGGCATGGATACGGCTGGAGACACATTTGGTCACTCTGCTGCCGTCTGGTCAAGTAAAAGAAAACGAGAAAGAAGAAGAGAAGAGGAGGAAGAAGAAGAAACAGAAGATCAGAAGAGGAAGAAGAAGAATTTTGAAGTCAATGTACCTGCTCACTACCTTTGCTTTTTGAAATTTGAAAACAATGATGCTTGCTTTGCCGATGAGCATCCATATTATGATGGTGATGATATTCAAGACAAGGAAGAAGAAGAAGATAACAGAGAGATGCAAACAAATTAAAAACCTCAAGAGAGAGAAAAAAATAGAAAAGAAAGAAAAAGGTGGCATGGCGAGGTATTGCTTAATAAGCTACAAAGAGAGACAGCCACTCACAGAGTCAGACACACAGATTGAGAATGAGAATGCATGGCAATTGGCAATATGGAATAATGAATTTTCAATTGGAAGGAGAGCAAGAATTTAGTAGAAAAAAGAATGAATGAGATAATTAAAAAAATATAGTGTTTTAATTTGTGATTTGTGTGTTAGTGCTACAAATATATATATATATATATATATATATATATATATATATATATATATATATATATATATATATAGTCCTTTTCCTGTCATTGCGCATTAATAGAATTATATAAGGATATTGAATGTGAGCCACTCATTTATAAAAGAGTTTTGACAAGTGCATACATGCCAAGTCAAAATATGTAAAATGAGTGGCTCACATTCAATGTCCTTATATAATTCTATCAGTGTGCACTTATTTGAAAATTATTGTATATATATATTATTTTAATTGACATATCATGCCGTGTCCGTATCCTAGTTTTTTAAGATTCACCATATACACGTATCGTATCGTGTCGTATCCTCATATCTGTGTCTGTATTCGTGCTTCTTATAAAATATCCAAATGCGGTGCATTTTGTGTGTCTATAATGAGAGAAAATGAACAGATTCACACAATTTTGCACAATTATTATGGTTTTGGAACAGTTTGTTCAGTTCGATTAAATATTGTATTATACTTAGCTGACTTATTAGATTGAATACTATATTGACATGGTGAAATTAGGCCCGAAACAATCATTGGAGGAACGAAAAAAATGGGAGATAGAATCCGTAGACACTCAATTGAACTCGAAATAAAATGATCAATATATGTAACGTTACAAAATCGATTCCCGACAACACAAAAAAAATGCATAGGATTTTACACCTGTGCAATCCCGTGCATATGTGTGCGCATGAACTAAATTTTAAAAATGGAAGATTTAAAAGGTGTACTAACCGCAAGAAAGAGATCATGGCCTAGTAGTCCATAAGCCATCATGACCTAATCATCAAGTAATTAATCCCGTATAAAATTAATTAACACTACCATTAAAATAATAATTACTTGCCTCGGCTTTAGCTGTAGCAAACCAAAAGTATATGACAATGAAGGAAATTTCAAGAAGGATCCCCAAACCATTGACGATGATCAGAGGAAAATTCTCCCACTTGTAGCTCACAATAGGCAGTCCGTACCAGATGTAAATGAGACAGCTTAGCAGAGAAATTATGTATGGAATGCATGAAAACTCTTCGGTGCTTTTCTTCCTTATCACCCATGAAAAAGTTAATGAACTTATCAAATTTTGTTCCGGTGTTTAAAAAATTCTTAAATTTTATTTATAGATAGATTTCAATAAATTTATCATCCATAAAAAAATTCAGATCAAAATTCAATAAAATAGATGTGATTTTATCAAGTTCATTACCAAAATTAAAATAAGATATACCACACTTGATAACTACTATATATATATATATATATATATATATATATTTCTTCATCTCCCACTCGATCAAATAATGCATTAAAAGTTTTGCATAAACTTGCAAACCGTAGTCAAAATATGGTCTTGAGCTTTATTTGACAATTTCAACAAATTTAATTCAATGACTATATTAATAGAATATCTCGATCAACCTTCTTCTTTAGTCTTAGTAATTTACTTCTATATAAAATTTTCACAATTATTGAATAGTTATGACTCATGAGAGGACACATAAGATTTTCAATCTTCTTATCAATTTTTTTTATTGTTATATTATAACTATCAATTTAATATATTAGATTTTCCATTCATTAATCATCATTTATCTTGTTAAAATGTTAAAATGTTAAAATGTCAAAATGCGATGCCTTTAATGTGTTTATGCGCTGCCTTGTATAATTAGATAAAATGCACGGATTCGCGCAATTTTGCAAGGTTAGCTTGGAAAAAGATCAAATAATGTAATATTTTGAGTTGTTAGATTGAATACTATATTAAACCGGGTTCTTAGATTGAATATTGTATTATACTGACTTGTTAGATTGAATATTGTATTGACATGGTGAAATTAGGCATGTAACAATCTTTGGAGGAACAAAAAAAATGGGAGACAGAATCCGAAGACACTCAATTGAACTTGAAATAAGACGATCAATACATGTAACGTTACAAAATCGAATCTCAACCACACAAAAAAATGCATAGGATTTTACACATGTGCAGTCCTGTGCCTGTGTGTGCGCATGAGCTAAATTTTTAAAAATGGAAGATTTAAAAGGTGTACTAACCGCAAGAAAGAGATCATGGCCTAGTAGTCCATAAGTCATCATGACCTAATCATCAAGTAATTAATACTGTTTAAAATTAATTAACACTACCATTAAAATAATAATTACTTGTCTTGGCTTTAGCTGTAGCAAACCAAAAGTATATGACAATGAAGGAGATTTCAAGAAGGATCCCCAAACCTTTGACGATGACCAGAGGAAAATTCTCCCACTTGTAGCTCACAATAGGCAGACCGTACCAGATGTAAATGAGACAGCTTAGGAGAGAAATTATGTATGGAATGCTTGAAAACTTTTCGGTGCTTTTCTTCTTATCACCCTTGAAAAAGTTAATGAACTTATCAAATTTTGTTCCGGTGTTTGAAAAATTCTAAAATTTTGTTCATAGATAGATTTCAATAAACTTATCATCCAAAAAACAATTTAGATCAAAATTTATTAAAATAGTTGTGATTTTATCAAATTCCTTACCGAAATTAAAATAAGGTATACCTAACTTGATAACTACTATATATATATATATATATATAAATCTTCATCTCCCACTCGATCAAATAATGCATTAAAAGTTTTGCATAAACTTGCAAACCGTAGTTATTGCAGCGGGTATTGAATATTGTATTATACTGGGTATTGAATGTCGCACGATTTTGCACGATTAGCATAGTTTTAGAACAGTTTGTTCAGTTCGACAGTTTTGTTTTGGAGACTTAATTTGCACGGTTTCGCACGGTTTGTTCAAGTAATTCGAGTTAGAAATTCTATGCTTATGTTATGTTTTGGCTAGTAGTTTTTCTTACGAAGAGGATTTAAAAGTTGTACAAACCGCAAGAAACATATCATGGCTTAGTAGTCCATAGATCATCCAAAGCGAACTAGAAATGAATGAAAATAAAGATAAGTAGAAGGGAATGAATTGGACATTCTTGGTTCGTATCACTTAACTCATGTATGTATGTTACAACTAGTTGATTAAATGTTCCTTTTTTTTTCATGTTTAGAGTACATAATGATGAGAACAGTTGACTCACCACAAGCACAAGTGGAGAACCATACATCGTTATAGCAGCTATCAGCCCAACAGTCCCCACAAATACTTTCCAATGATGGTGATCATGGAACACAGAGACTAAGATAATCGCGGTGATGCAGAATAGTAGGACGACAGGTACCAGCATATAATCAACCTTCATCTGTGGACTCATGATAATTAATATTGCAATCGATAAATGTAAGGGCAACCCTCACATTCTGAGCTTGCTCTTGAGGTTGACTTAGGTCCAAAACCACAATTTACACAGATTCGCACGGTTTTGCACAGTTATCATGGTTATGGAACAGTTTGTTCCTTAGATTAAATATTGTATTATACTTAGCTGACTTATTAGATTGAATATTGTATTGACATGGTAAAATTAGACCTGAAACAATCTTTGGAGGAACGAAAAAAATGGGAGATAGAATCCGTAGACACTCAATTGAACTCGAAATAAGATGATCAATATATGTAACGTTACAAAGTCGAATCCCGACCATATTATAAAATGCATAGGATTTTTCACCTATGCAATCCCGTGCATGTGTGTGCGCATGAACTAAATTTTAAAAATGGAAGATTTAAAAGGTGTACTAAACGCAGGAAAGAGATCTTGTCCTAGTAGTCCATAATCCATCATGACATAATCATCAAGTAATTAATACTGTGTAAAATTAATTAACACTACCAATAAAATAGTAATTAATTGCCTTGGCTTTAGCTGTAGCAAACCAAAAGTATATGACAATGAAGGAGATTTCACGAAGGATCCACAAACCATTGACTATGACCAGAGGAAAATTCTCCCACTTGTAGCTCACAATAGGCAGACCGTACCAAGTGTAACTGAGACAGCTTAGCAGAGAAATTATGTATGGAATGCATGAAAATTCTTCGGTGCTTTTCTTCCTTATCACCCTTGAAAAAGTTAATGAACTGATCAAATTTTATTCCGGAGTTTGACAAATTCTCAAATTTTGTTTATAGATAGATTTCAATAAACTTATCATTCATAAAAAAATTCAGATCAAAATTCATTAAAATAGATGTGATTTTATCAAGTTCCTTACCGAAATTAAAATAAGGTATAACTCATTTGATAACTACTATATATATCATCATCTCCCACTCGATCAAATAATGCATTAAAAGTTTTGCATAAACTTGCAAACCGTAGTCAAAATATGGTCATGAGCCTTATTTGACAATTTCAACAAATTTAATTCGATGACTATATTAATAGAATATCTCGATCAACCTTCTTCTTTAGTCTTAGTAATTTACTTCTATACAAAATTTTCACAACTATTGAATAGTTATGACTCATGAGAGGATACATAAGATTTTCAATCTTCTTATCAATTTTTAATTGTTATATTATCACTATCAATTTAATATATTAGATTTTCCGTTCAATAAAAATCATTTATCTTGTTAAAATATTAAAATGTCAAAATGCGATGCCTTTAGTGTGTTTATGCGATGCCTTGTATAATTAGAGAAAATGCACAGATTCACACGATTTTGCCAGGTTAGCTTGGAAAAGATCAAATAATGCACTATATTGAGTTGTTAGATTGAATACTGTATTAAACCGGGTTCTTAGATTGAATGTTGTATTATACTGACTTGTTAGATTGAATATTATCTTGACATAGTGAAATTAGGCCTGTAACAATTTTTGGAGGAACAAAAAAAATGGGAGACAGAATCCGAAGACACTCAATTGAACTCGAAATAAGATGATCAATACATGTAACGTTATAAAATCGAATCCCAACCACACAAAAAATGCATAGGATTTTACACCTGTGCAGTCCCGTGCGGCCGTGCCTGTGTGTGCGCATGAGCTAAATTTTAAATATGGAAGATTTAAAAGGTGTACTAACCGCAAGAAAGAGATCATGGCCTAGTAGTCCATAAGTCATCATGACCTAATCTTCAAGTAATTAATACTGTGTAAAATTAATTAACACTACCCTTAAAATAGTATTTACTTGCCTTGGCTTTAGCTGTAGCAAACCAAAAGTATATGACAATGAAGGAGATTTCAAGAAGGATCCCCAAACCATTGATGATGACTAGAGGAAAATTCTCCCACTTGTAGCTCACATTAGGCAGCCGTACCAGGTGTAAATGAGACAGCTTAGCAGAGAAATTATGTATGGAATGCATGAAAACTCTTCGGTGCTTTTCTTCCTTATCACCCTTGAAAAAGTTAATGAACTTATCAAATTTTATTCCGGTGTTTGAAAAATTCTCAAATTTTTTTCATAGATAGATTTCAATAAACTTATCATCCATAAAACAATTCAGAACAAAATTCATGAAAATATATATGATTTTATCAAGTTTCTTACAGAAATTAAAATAAGGTATACCTCACTTGATAACTACTATATATATATATATATATATATATATATAAATCTTCATCTCCCACTCGATCAAATAATGCATTAAAAGTTTTACATAAACTTTGAAACCGTAGTTATTGCAATGGGTATTGAATATTGTATTATACTGGGTATTGAATGTCGCACGATTAGCATGGTTTTAGAACAGTTTGTTCAGTTCGACGGTTTGGTTTTGGAGACTTAATTTGCACGATTTCGCACAGTTTGTTCAAGTAATTCGAGTTAGAAATTCTATGCTTATGTTATGTTTTGGCTAGTAGTTTTTCTTACGAAGAGGATTTAAAAGTTGTACTAACCATAAGAAACATATCATGGCTTAGTAGTCCATAGATCATCCAAAGCGAACTAGAAATGAATGAGAATAAAGATAAGTAGAAGGGAATGAATTCGACACTCTTGGTTCGTAACATCTAAGTCATGTATGTATGTTACAACTAGTTGATTAAATGTTCCTTTTTTCATGTTTAGAGTACATAATGATGAGAACAGTTGACTTACCAAAAGCACAAGTGGAGAACCATACATCGTTATAGCGGCTATCAGCCCAACAGTACCCACAAATACTTTCCAATGATGGTGATCATGGAACACAGAGACTGAGATAATCGCGGTGATGCAAAACAGTAGGATGACAGGCACCAGCATATCAGCAACCTTCATCTGTGGACTGATGATAATTAATATTGCAATCGATAAATGTGAGGGCAACCCTCACCCTATGAGCTTGCTTTTGAGATTGACTTAGTTCCAAAACCACAATTTGCACAAATTCGCACGGTTTTGCACAATTATCATGGTTATGGAACAGTTTGTTCAATTCGACAGTTTGGTTTTAGAGACTCAATTTACACGGCTTTGCACAATTTGGATTTCTCCTCATTCTGTTCTATATCCCATTTATTTGGTTCTTCCATAGTCCCTTTTTCCTGTATATGCGGTAAACGATAAGTTGCATAAGAAAAAGGAATTCAAGTTAGAAATACTATGCTTATGTTATGTTTTGGCTAGTAGTTTTTTTTATAAGGAAGATTTAAAAGTTGTACTAACCGCAAGAAACATATCATTGTTTAGTAGACCATAGATCATCCAAAGCGAACTAGAAATGAATGAGAATAAAGATAAGTAGAAGGACATGAATTCGACACTCTTGGTTCGTATCACTTGCCTCATGAATGAATGTTACAACTAATTGATTATTTACAGTTTTTTTCCCTGTTTAGAGTACATAATGATGAGAACAGTTGACTCACCACAACCACAAGTGGGGAACCACACATCGTTACAGCGGCTACCAGCCCAACAGTCCCCACAAACACTTTGCGATGATGGTGATCATGGAACACAAAGGCTGAGATAATCACGGTGGTGCAGAATAGTAGGATGATAGGTACCAGCATAGCAGCAACCTTCATCTGTGGACTCATGATATTTAAATGTTGTTTCATTTAAGTGTATGTATGCATGCAAAAGAATATACAGTGCCCTATGTTCAGGACCAGCCCATGGGGGCAACAAACCCAGCATTTTGCTGGGCCTCCAATAGTCCAATGTAGTTCTTCTTCTTTTGGGGCCTCATGTCCAATTTATCTTAATTTAAGAAGTGTCCAATTTCAAATATTTCTTTGTTTTTTTTAACAATGCCCAATTATGTATATATAGTTCAATTTAATAGAAATAAATATCAAAACCCAATTGAATTCTAACATATCAGACTTAATTTTACATCATTTGAGTCAAAATTGTCCGGGTCCAATTGAATTCTTTTTGTTTCTTTTTTTAAAGAGAGTCCAATTGAATTGCTAATCTTTCTTTACTAACATAGTCAAAAATTATTATCATTATTTATTTAATTGTTTTTATGTTAATGATAATTATTATTATATGGGGCATCGGTTTTTGTTAATATCATTAAATGACCGGGGCCTCAAAATGTATGGAGACTGCCCTGCCTGTGTTTTGCTGAATAATATACAAACACTTTCTATAGGCCTTACTGTAAATTATACACTTCGTACATGCATAATGATCAAGTACTGTGAACACAAAATAAGCTTTAAAATAACTTGCCTTGCTTCTAGCTTTAGCAAACAAAAAGTATATGATAATGAAGGAAACTTCGAGAAGGATCCCAAAACCGGTGATGGTGACCAGAGGGAAGTTCTCCCACCTGTAGCTTACGATTTGCACGGTTTTGCACGGTTTGGTTTTGGAGACTTATTTTGCACAGTTTCATACAGTTTGGTTTTGCGACTGAATTTGTACGGTTTTAGAGACTCAATTTACATGGTTTTGGTGACTTAATTTGCACTGTTTGGAAGAGTTTATCGGTTTTGGAGACTCAATTTGCATGGTTTCCATGATTTGCACAGTTTTGCAAGGTTAACTTTTTTTTTTATAACAATTTGATGAGATCTTAATAAGCATGCTTTATAAATTACAAGAATTATATAGCAACAGAAGAACTCCTTGACGACAATAGCTGATTCTACCGTCCTCGATCTTCAGGGGTACGGTAGTGGTAATTTATTGCTTAGTGAAAGACAATGACTTTAGAAATTTTTAGATTCACAAATTTAAGTCAATAATGTATTCAGTTAATACATGATTACATGCACATTTATTATTCTGGTCTATATAGTATACTTACAAAAATGCCCAAGTGGAGACCTTTCATTCAACTCTTGCCATTGGTATTGTTGTCAGTCACAAGTTGCAGCTGTTTGGATTTCTTCTCATTCTGTTCTATATCCCATTTGTTTGGTTCTTCCATAATCCCCCTTTTCCTGTATATGCACTAGACAATAAGTTGGAGGAGGCCTAAGGGAGTTGCGGCAATATTAGGGGACTGCAAAAGAATTAGAAATTCAAGTTAGAAATTTTATGCTTATGTTTTGGCTAGTAGTTTTTGTAACAAGAAAGTTTTAAAAGCTGTATTAAGCGAACTAGAAATGAATGAGAATAAAGATAAGTAGAAGGGCATGGATTCGACACTCTTGGTTCGGAGCACTTGCCTATACAATACTAGAATCTCAATGACGCTCGATGAGTAGATTTCTTGTGGGATTTTTCACATGCCATTGAAATTTGTTGACAAATAAAATAATGATGAATTAATGGTATGATCAGTATTTAGGTGTCACGTGAAGATAGTGGATACACGTCGTCTCCTAAGGTGTAAGGTTGATGACCGGTAAATTGAGAAGGAAAAGGGGATAAACGACTTAAATTTAGGGATGGTAAAATTTCCCGTGGGGACCCGCATTTTTGGGGTGGGGATAGGGATATATAGTATAACCCGTAATGGGTATGGGGGGGGGATGGGTTTTATACTCACCACCACGTCCCGTCCAAGCTTAAAATAATACTCAGTTAAACTACGTAGTTTCAAAGAAAATAAATATAATAAAAAAGGAAATATATAAATACATTAACCCTAACTTTATATCTGTTCACCGTTATTTAACATAAAGTGACAAAACAAAATACTATTAAAAAAACCATAGCCGCCAACTGTAACTCTAAGTCTTTAATTCTCAAACAACTCGAAGTTCACCGTTTAATCTTCAACCTCACAATATGTTTTTGACTTTATGTTTATGTTTATGTTTGACTTCATACTTTATGTTTATGTTTGAAAATGATTGACTTTTATGAGATGTTTTTTTAATAGTTTCTTAGAATTATTTATTACTTTATATTTTATTTCATATTTAATGGTTATATATTTGTTATTTTAATTAAAAAAAAATTTATAAATTGAGTTAATGGGTGGGGATAGGGAAAGCACTCTTCGTTGTACCCCACCCCGCTCCATTTATGGTGGGGTTTTATGAGGGGATGGGTTTTCAAAAAATAAATAGGGTAGGGTGTGGGGAAGATCACCCCGCCCCGAACCCTCCCCGTTGCCATCCCTACTCAAATTAAATTCAGGACTAGAATACATAAAACAAGAGTTCAACTGTCATCATCCGGATTGTTTCTTGTTCATGCTTAAAGGGTTTGATCGATACACTGCATGATGGAGAGAAAATCTTTTCCATAGGAAACATTAACGTCAAATGACTTGTAAAATATAAAAGTTTTTTTTATTAGGGTTTCTTATATGGAAAGTAAAATTCCATATCGCCGTTAAAAAAGTAATATCAAAAAGATTGACCAAAGGTCAAATTCCGAGTATCAATGTCATTATAATTGTATCTGTTATGGGTTAAAAAAACATAAAACAAGTCATGAAAAAGACGAACGAATAGACATAAATGTCAAGATGATGAGAACGAAGTCACGCCCTAACCTTCTCTAGGATTTCATGGAATTTCTTCTCTAGGGTTTGATGGAATCCCCACAACCTAAAATTGTCTAGAGATTCTCATAGCCTTTTCTAGCAACGGGCTCATTATTGCAATTTGCAAAAGGAGGCGGAGAAGAAGAATGAAAAGAATATATAACTTCATTTAGGAGAATTTAAAGAACTATTTATACTTATATATAAGTGGGACCGGGTAAAATTTTAGTTAAACTAGGACTACTTATGTCATTTGTGATAGAATTTAATTGCAAATTTTGAAGATTGAAAAAAAATTAATTAAAATATTACTTTTTTTGAAGTATTTAATTAAAATATTTCAATATATATTGGGGTTATGCTACTAATGTATAGTTAAATGGGTAATTGCTATTTATTGAATCTTAATCTAGTTGTCTACAAAAATAAAATAATAATAATAATATATATATATATATATATTTTTTTATTTTTGAACTGCATAGGTTTTATTGAAAAAACAGGGGCACAAAGGCCACAAAGCACACCAAGAACAGAGGAACACAAGCACACCCAACAAGAAACAAGACACAAACATGCAGCCAAAGTTCACACCCACCATTTTTGTTATTCTACATTAACCGGTTCCAAGAATAAGATGTTCTTAACTTCATTAAATTACTATAATTTAATGGATTTAGTTATCATACTTGTTTCAGTTTTGAGAGTGATTTTTGTTTTTTTAATTTTCAAACTGGATAATGTTGATCTTTCCCAACTAGTAGTTCTAACAAACTGCGATCCATTTCCATTTTGGCATAAACACTTGGGTTTGAAATATAACTATAAAGAATCTGTATATTTACCATCTTATAGTGTAATTATATCAGAGTGATTTATATACAGATTCTTTATAGTTGTTATATTTCAAACCCAAGTGTTTATGCCAAAATGGAAATGGATCGAAGTTTGTTAGAACTACTAGTTGGGAAAGATCAACATTATCCAGTTTGAAAATTAAAAAAAAAAAAAATCACTCTCAAAACTGAAACAAGTATGATAACTAAATCCATTAAATTATAGTAATTTAATGAAGTTAAGAACATCTTATTCTTGGAACCGGCTAATGTAGAATAACAAAAATGGTGGGTGTGAATATGTGATATCCACCCATTCATTAGATTATGTATATAATAATATAATATATCGCTCATGTAACCCATTACGTCTTAATATTGTTGCTAAATAGCTTAAATTATTAATCGATCACTTTTAAAAACAATCACATGCTTTAAAAAGTCAAGGGAAAATATCAAATCAGCAAAGGATTCAAACACTTCTTAATTATGTCATAATAAATTAATAATAAAATAAACTAATTAACTAACTTATAAGTCAAGATCAAATTTAGTTGTGATTTAAAAAAAAAGATCGAATTTAGTTGTCACGTGCAATATTATTCTAGTATATATGACGAGAATACATGCAAAAACTGGTTAGTTAATTCGGAGAGCTGCTAATTATGAAAGATTTTGTAGGCTTCAATATAGCTTCTTAGAATCTTAGTTCCTATGCGGAAATGATTTTTAATTTTTTATGAAAGAGCTAAATAATTCATGCTCCCCTCTACCAATTAATCATTACGCAAAGTTGAGATAGTAAAATTTATTAATAAAAGATGATAGTACAAAGATCAAAGAAGGAAAATTAAGTATACTCTGAATTGATGGCCATTGTATATTACTGCATGCCAATGTCGAATCCAGGAAGAGAACACGATCTATAATTATATATCAAGAAACAAGAAGATTATAATAAAAACATAAAGCAAGATTTGCACTCACTTCAACACTACTTGACATTTTCTATGCCCTAGCATCCTTCCAAAATTATGTTTAGATGTAAATAACATCTTCGAATTCTCAAATGAGGCTGTGATATCTTTTTAATTTTTCTTTCATTATTGCCTGTATGGTTACGTTAAAATTTAGAGCTTTACTTTTGATCAACTACTTGCTTAGAAACAGATGCTGGCAAGGCATTTAGGGTTGTCATCATCCGAACTGTTTTTTTTTAACGGTAACTTTATTCAGGCCTCATCGGCCAGCAAGAGAGAAACACAAGCACAGGACATTTCCCCAGCGCCCAACCAGAAAAGAAGAGGAAAGAAACAAAAAAGCAACAACATCAGGAAACTGAAAGAGCAAGCCTAGAACCACAGCAACTAATAACACCAAATAAGACTATCCCCATTATTCGTCGCTCCTCTTTTTGCCAGAAGGTCAGCAGTGGAGTTGGAGTTCGTATAGCAGAAAACCACAGAGGCAAAACCTGAGAAGCCAATATAATTACGTATGTCACCAATGGACTGCGCATGCTTGATGCTACCAGGACCATCTCTATTAATCATTGAGACGGCCACCTTGGAATCACTCACCACAACAATAGTCTTACCAACCATCTTGGGTCTAGAACTACATATCTAACAGGCTCTCGCAATAGCCAAGATTTCAGACATAATTGCGTCTTGGATGCCAACACTTACCGAAAATGTGCAGATAACCTCCCCTCTATGATTACGAAGAACCCCGCTTATACCTGCCGGGCCAGGAGAACCTTTAGCTGAACCGTCAACATTAAATTTGCAAGCATCAATAGGTGGAGGTATCCACTATGCATTCTCCTTCACCTTCCTCTTCCTAGAGACCAAGCAACACTCTTGAATGTTCAACAACATGTGCGAAATTGGATCAGACGAACCCCCACCCAAGTATTTAAACCACCAAGCAACCCTAAACCTCACCATATCCTCCGCCTGACTAGTGACAGCCTCCATGTCTTTGAAAATCTTATTGTTCCTTGACTCCCAAATTGTCCATACAATAGCAAAAAATAATGATCTACACGCTCTCTCTAAGCTTTCCTTGAAACAGAGCCCATTCCACCCCTTCCACCAGTCGATCAAAGAGCATGAAGAGCATGAAAACACCCCTCACCAACTCATACAAAGCTGCCATAAGCTCCATGACCACTTACAGAAAAGAAAAAGATGGTTTATGGATTCCTCAGAAGCAAGGTAGAGAGGGCACAACGAGTTGACACCACTAAGCATACCAAATTTCTTAAGAACATCTCTAACCAGAATTCTACCATGAAGTAATTGCCAAACGAAAATCTCGATCTTTGAGGGACAAAGGCCTTGCCAAACACCTCCAAAACCCACATCATCTCTTGTATTCTCTTTTCTTAGGCAATTGACAAAAGACTTGACAGAGAAGCTGCCATTAGCATCATGAACCCACCCAATCATATCCTGGCAAGCTTCCCGAATGGTTACATTCTCCAAACACCCTCTACAACATTCCCACTGTTCAATCTCATAATTAAACAAAGGCCTCCTTAAATTTATCTCCCACTGGCCACCCAACCCCTCTTTTTTCTAGTAATCTCTAACAATACCTGCCTTGTTTACAGCTAAGGTATATATTCTTGGAAAGGCTACCATCAACGGTACACCCTCCACCAAAATATCCGACCACAACCTTGCTATGTCCCATTTGCCCACAACTACTCTTATACCCTCATCCAGTATCTTCGCCATTCTAGAACCTTGCATAAACAGGTTCCCCACTGTTTTTGTGAAAGCCGAGCTGTTTGCCCCGCAATTCCAGTCCCATCTCAAAACATCCATTGGCACTCCGTACTTAGCGCATAATGCTTTCTTCCACAAAGGTGCCACTTCCACACCGAATCTCCATACCCACTTTGCCATCAGACCTCTGTTCTTGTGTAGTATTGAAACTATGCCCAAACCTCCCTCTTTCTTGCTCCTGCATAACACTTCCCATTTCAAAGAGTGTATCTTCTTCTTCTCCACCACATCTCCCCAAAAAAAATTCTCAGCATTTTTTCAAACTTATTAGCAACTCCCATTGGCATTTTGAACACCGATAAATAATAGATTAGCAAGCTTGACAACACTGACTTTATAAGAACCAATCTACCACCCTTATTAAGAAAGCATTTCTTCCAACGGGCTAGGCTACTTTCAACACTACGAAGCAAATCATTCCAGAATATTTATTAGCTCAGTCGACCACCCAACGGAAGGCCTAGATACGAGATTGGCAGAGATGCTTCTACACACGTAAAAGTGGCTGCCCAATTCATCTCCCCACCCATACTTTTACCAATCCTAACCACGCAGGATTTCTAGAAATTCAGATGCAACCCTGAAGCTAGCTCAAAGCACTTCAGTATCCTCTTGACATTCCTAAGATAATCCACATTCGGCTGGATAAACATGATAGTGTCATCAGCAAATTGGAGATGCGTGACTTGTACAGTTGCTTCCCCAAAAACGATCCCTCCCAGCATGTCCATGTCTATGGCTTTCCTAAACACTGCACTCAAGTCTTCCACTGCCACATTAAAAAGGAAAGGGGAGAGCGGATCTCTTTGACGAAGGCCCTTTTTGAGCCCGAATTGTCTCGTCGGACTACCATTTACAAGTATTGAAATAACCGGCGAAGAAATACAACTCCTTACCCATAGCCTCCACTTCTTAAGAAAACTCATCTCGCTTAACATATGGTCCAGGAAAGAATGATCTAAACTGTCATAAGCTTTTCAAAGTCCAATTTAATCATAAGCCCCCATTTTTTGGTCCGTCTCCACTGATGAATTATCTCTTCCGCAACCACAAAGATATCTAGTATTTGTCTGTTTTTAACAAAGGCCGTTTGGGCGTTTCCAATCACCGAGCCAATCACCCTCCTCATGCGGTTAGCCAACACTTTGGCCAGAACTTTATATAAATAGCACACCAAACTTATTTGTATAAAATCTTTCATTGTTGACGGTTTCACATACTTAAGAATGAGAGCTATGAAAGACTTATTTAACTCTTTTACAATTGAGGCATCCCTATGAAACTCTTCCAAGAACTTCAGAAAATCACCTTCAATCACGTCCCAATTTACCTTGATAAACTCCAAATTGAAACCATCAGGGCTTGAGGCTTTATTACCATCGCAACTTGTTAGCACCTCTCGCACCTCACCCTCAAGGGACTCTCTCTCAACATCCGATAACTTACTTATAGGTAGGCCTCTGATAGTTGGGCGTCTCTACTCCACGTTCTAATAAAGCATCTCAAAAAAATCGGCCACTCCTTCCCTAACTTCTCCCGGTTCTGATTTTTTCACTCCTCCAAAGGATAATTCTTCTATGAAATTATTTCGACATCTACCACTTGCCACACAATGAAAAATCCGACAGTTCCTATCACCTTCTTGGAGACATTTAACTTTGGACTTTTGTCTCCATTCTTGCTCCTCATATCGAATAGTCTTCCAAAATTCTGACAACACCTTGATCTTTTCCTGTCGCAAAGCTTCCGACCAATCCTCACTAGATGCTCTAACATCTATCTTAGCCAACTGCTCCTCCAAAGCCTTTATAGAAACTCAGTCCTTCTCCTTTTCTACCGTCCACCGCTTAATGAAGGATTTCAACTTTTTCGGCTTAATGTGCAGCACCTTATTACTCTGCCATGCCCTTATCGTCTTGGTGGGCTAAATTAACTATAATTTTTTTTGTATACCGTATGCGGTGTAGTGACTCGAATCTGGGACATTGTCATGATAAATTAACGTAATTTTTTACCCAACCCTCGTTAGGCAGTTCAAAGTTTTTTAAAGCAAACCTAGAGAAAATAAAAAGCAAATGAAATAAACTTAAATACTTGTTCGGACAAGCAAACGAAGTAAGGAATTCAAAATTTGTTTCATTTATCTATAGAAAAAAAAAAGAATGGAGGGGAAAAAGAAACTTTAATATGTTTGAGAGTCAATAAAATATTGAGTATATCACTCTAATAAATCAATTGAGATTATCTTAGTTAAATTAAATTACAAACTAGACTATTTTTATGAATTATTAAGCAATATAAATATTGTAAATGTCTATCTATTATATTAAAAAAAAATACCAAAATCATTAATTTTTTATATAGAAAAAGCTAGCCTGGGCATATACATCCGCCCCTGCCCGTAACATTGCTATTAGACCAGCCCTTCTTTATTTCCTTCAATATCTCGTTGTCTTCCAGCCACTTATTAAATAATCGAAAGGGCCTCAGACCCCAATTCTCCTTAGAGCTACCTAAAGTTATGGCGTTGTGATCTGAAATTGTTCTAGACAATCCTTTTTGCACTAAATTTGAGAACCAAGACAGAATGACAGGAGATACCAAGAATCGATCTAGTCTCGCCCACGACCTTACCTCCCTATTATTCGACCACGTGTAAGAAATCTCCAGTAACGGAATGTCTACCACTTTAGAACCCAGGATAAAGTTGTTAAACGACCTCGCAGACCATCTATAAAATTCCCACATTTTCTTTCTATCGCATGAAGAACGGTATTGAAGTCCCCTCTAATGCACCACGGCTCAGGAAAGGTG
Organism: Dipteronia sinensis; assembly: GCA_033220585.1. Taxonomy (NCBI): domain Eukaryota; kingdom Viridiplantae; phylum Streptophyta; class Magnoliopsida; order Sapindales; family Sapindaceae; genus Dipteronia; species Dipteronia sinensis. Next base: position 4,178,412 of record CM065639.1, on the reverse strand, counting down.
AGCTGTACGTGTCCCACAATTCTTTCCGTTCACTTTCCAGGTTCGAAGCATGCACATTACAAAGAACCACCGGTTTATTCAACCTATTCAAAACTACTGCCAACATTATGCACCATCTATTGGAAACACAATCTGCCACTGTAAACATTTCCTCATTCCATAAAGTTATCAAACCCTTTGCCCGACCTACAGCTTCAACTCCTACACCATGCGTAAGGAGAACTCCCCCAATTTCTCTAATGGTTTTGGTATCAAAAACTCCTAGTTTCAATTCTTTCTGTTCACTTTCCAGGTTCGAAGCATACACATTACAAAGAACCACCGGTTTATTCAGCTTGTTCAAAACCACTGCCAACACTATGCACCATCTATTGGAAACATAATATGTCGCTGTAAACATTTCCTCATTCCATAAAGTTATTAAACCTCTTGCCCGACATACAGCTTCAACTCCTACACCACGCGTAAGGAGAACTCCCTCAATTTCTCTAATGGTTTTGCTATCAAAAACTCCTAATTTCGATTCCTGCAGAAACAACACAATAGGTTTTTGAGAGAGTACCACTCTTCTAACTATCCTTCTCTTCTCTGTTTTGCCTAGGCCACAGACATTCCAAGACATAGCTATCATAAAAAAGATGATACCCAACTAACTAACAAACAAGAAAAGATTACACATGTGTTCTAAACTCATCCTCTCTTTCCTGAGCAGACACTATCTCACAAATTTCATCTTCATTCCCATGAAAATCAAATCCCAACGCAGCCCATGTTTCTATAACCTTCGCCACCTCATCTTTCAGGTCCCAAATTTCTTCTGTGTTGCTTGCCTGAGCTGAATTATCAGTCCTTTGATTCATATTCTTTAATTGCCTCTCCATTCCCAAAGAGACTCCCTTTTCTATAATCTTAGTCATTTCTTCTTTCAGGTTCCACAGGACCCTCTTGCCTCCATTATTGACACCAGTCGACTCATTGCCTTTAATAATATCACAACCATTACCAGAAGCTTTTCTCGTTCTCATGTTATGAATCTTCGTGGTGGATACTGATTCTCTTCTTCTGATTTTCCCCTTACTCTTTCTCTGAACTTCCCTGTATATGTCCAAACCCCTTTCTTCTTCACCCGTGTCTTTGTCACAAACTTCTACTTCAGTGTCTATAGCTTCCGAAGTTTGATTTACCTGGACCGAGACAAGGTTTCTCTCCGCCTCTACAATTTGATCTTCCTCCCCTGAAGCTTGCCACGAAGAGCTTCTACCTTGTTCCCTCAGATCTACACATAACTCCCGGATTGTTTCTTCTTGTTCATATTTAAAGGGTTTGATTGATACACAGTACATGAGAGAAAATCTTTTCCATAGGAAACATTAACATCAAAAGACTTGTAAAACATGAAAGTTTTTTATTTATTAGGTTTCTTATAAAGAAAGTGATATTCCTTTTTTTTTTGAAATAGAGTCCATTTTTGTTGAGTTGTTTTTCTTTACATGCCGGTTGAGACATATCATGTATGCTTTTAACTCTGTGCATCGCTTTAAATATGCTTGTACAATGCCAATCTTTTGATGTTGAGGTGAATTAGACCTCTATTCTTGTTTTGTCCATGAAAATAGTGGAGACTACCCTTGTAAGAATTTTGTGCACGATAAACGTTTTATTTGTGAGGGTTATGTCATTTCTACTCTTAAATACTCTTCGAACCTATACTTAATTTTAGTGATCTCACTGCACATCAATTTTCTTTCATTGATTGCAATAGAACATCATTATGTGGACTGCTTGTTTGAGATTTATATTCCCATGATAGATGGACTTTCAGAAATTATCTTGGGCTAGTGTCATACATAACTACTAAAATAGCCTAAACACTTGTCCCCAAATATGTGCTTTCATCGGTTAAATTGAGGCCAAACACTTAAACCTCTACCACATACACAACCCAAACACTTTACATGCACTAGTTATTGATCATGTTAAAGTGTATAGCTTTAAAGAAGTTATATAGCTCTAAATTGTGTAAAGCATGTACTTAGGCAAATGTACGTAATTGTGCAAGACAAAGGCCTTTAAAAGTGATCGGACGATAAATGTACCTATTTGAGGTCCCCAGTTCCTAACTTTTGTTTTCGTTTTTGAGAGTATTTTTGTATATAAGTGTTTGTTGAGCCTTGTGTAGGTACATATTCCCTACAAAGATCAGATTGGGAGCAAAAATGAGCGAAAACAGTGAAGAATTGGAAGTGTTTAGAGTTGCCACAGTCTCACCATTGACCCAAACCACGGCATGATCTGAGGTCAAACCACGGCAAAGTACCGTTGGGGATCCGTCGCCTAACCAGAACGTGACACGGAGGCCTCGGCACAGGTCAACTCTGCCTTTCAATAGCTTACGGGACAGGTACTGATGGTCCCAGAAGCCCCAGATCGCAGCAAGACCGCGACACCAGCCCGCAGCAGCAAAACACACTTTCTGTCGCTATCTAGGTGCCGCTGTCTACCTAGACCGCGGCACTCTGACGCACATATATATAAGACTGTCGTTGTCTGCCCCCGGCCGCAACACACCTATTTCCCAGACCGCGGCAGGTTGTTTTTGGGTGAAATTTGGAGGGCAAACTCGTCTTTTCATGCCCCATTTCGTGCTCTATCTCCCTCCACTATAAATATATCCTTTCCTTTCCTCTCTTCAGAGGAGAAAAGACCATAACAGAGCAGCAGCAACTTCTTCTTCATTTTCTTCATCAATTAAGAGAGAGAGAAGCTTTCCAAGCTCCCATGGAGGTTTTCCTCCATGTGAGGCTTTCCATATCCATTTTCTACCATCACCCACCACATTTGAGAGTAGATTACATAGAGATAAGAGTGGTATTTGACCAAATTCGAGCTAGGCAAAGAAAGGGAGCTCTTTGAGGGATTTCTTCAAGGGTTGTATCTCTTTTATCTCATCTCTTGTATTCTTGTTTTCTCTAATGTGTAATCCCCATTTGGAAATATTTGTAAACCAAATTTGTGTTCAATATATGTGTTGTGTTTATATTCATTTGGGTTTTGATTTATTCTTGATATTATTAAGTAATCTCTTGTCTTGAAATGCATGTGTGTGGAGATTGGAAATTGATATGTGCTTATGGATAGGAGTAGGAGTAGATTAATTTAATTATAGGAGTAGTTGTAATTAAATATCCCATTTGTGTGTATATGTCTTTGGAATGTCAAAATGCATTGTATGGATGAATTTGAGTGTTTGTGGGTTTCGGTTGTACCTCGAATGATGACCAATCCGGGTATGACCGTAATCACTTAGCTCTGAAGAATAGATGAAACTTGTTTTATGCATGACCGTGCTAGAATAGGTTTTGACTATATGTTCATATGCATAATGGTAGGGATTAGAGGCACTCTTGCTCTAGCCATGACCTTTGGGGAGTGAGAAGTGTTTCTGAATCCCTTAGTTGAGACAAGAGGCATAATTACTCTAGCCATGACTTTTGGGTAGTGATTTGTGTCTCGAATCTCTCAATAGAGTGAACAAGCCCTTAACTTGGATTGAATGTGCTTAATGTTACCAATACATGTACTTATGTATGGTGAACTTATGCCCTTGTGTGATCATATCATACATCTCTCATATCCGCCCTTTTATTTGTCACCTTAATCACCATTCTCAACCTTCCATATTCCTTTTATTTTATTTACATTTTTATTTCCACATTCCCATTTACATTACTTTCTATAAACTCTAGAATTAGAAATGGTTAACGAAACACTTCCCTGCGGAACGATACACTCGCTTACCGCTTTACTAGTCTTTTGCTAGTTTAGAGCACATTGCGTAGGAACTTTTAGTATAGATATCTTTTGATATTCGCAATTTAGAAACGACACAAAAAGCGAGTCATCAAAAAGATAGTGTGGATTATAAATACTTAAGCCTTCAATTCTTCAAATGTAAAGTTACTCACAGTTTTGGGTACAAATGAAGCACAATAGTTCAATGTAGAGTTTATAGCATAGACACTTGTAATTTAATGTGTAAAAGAGCTCAATTGATGTAAATGTAATGTGTAAACACCTTGACACGGTTAGTAAATTTATCTTTTCCACTCCTACCCTATCCTCCGTACATCACCACAAATTCACCTTGGCACAAATATAGCGAAGGAAAGCTCATTTGATCTCTTAGGAAGTTTATCTCAGGAATATAGGTCGATGCATGCTCTTTCCACGTTCATGGCATTTCAATTCCTTTTATGAGATCGATTTTTAGAAATTGTGCGTTATTAGAAAATACTTATATGCAATTATATTTGATTCTATGTACCTAAACTCATTCGCATATGTTTGCTAGAGAGTGATCGTCTAGGATTCTAAGTGGAAATATATGACTGAAATCCGGTGAAGATTAAAGTCGATGCGAATTTTATCTTGGACATTCAAATGTGGTTGTTTTGTAAACCAAATATATCACAAGTATTGGCATACTTGCATTGCATGATGCATCGTTATTAATTGGTATACTTGAGATTCTATCATGCACGTATTATCTTTGCTTGGTATGTGCGGATTGCATCTCAACCATTTTCTTGCAGAGTATACGTTTGTGGGTGTCGTAGATATAAACCCTCAGGAGACAAAACTCCTCTATCTAGGGATCGCCTAGTAGTTAAAAGGCTTGTGGCACATGCTAAGTGCAATGATGTTTCCTACGAAAGTGAACTAGCCTAGTATATATATTTTTATGTTTTTATGTGTTTTATTGTTTTTTGTTTGTTGTTTGTTGTTTGTTTTTTGTTTTTAGTTTTGCTCGAGGATGAGCAAAAGATAGGTTTGAGGGTATTTGATCAGATGAAATTTATACCTATTTGAGGTCCTCATTTTCTAGCTTTTGTTCTCGTTTAAAGCGTATTTTGTACATAAGTGTTTGTCGAGCCTTGTGTAGGTACATATTCCCTACAATAAGGTTTTGAGCTTAAAGATCAGCTTGGGCGGTAAAAATGAGCGAAAACAGGGAAGAATCAAAAGGCTTCAAAGTTGCCACGGCCTCACCATCAACCCAAACCGCGGTGTGATCCATGGTCACCTACGGCAAGTTTCCGTGCTGGATTAGTCACAGAACCAGAACGCGACAAGGAGACCGCGGCACAAGTCAACTCTACCTTCCAGCAGCTTACGGAGCAAGTTCCAAAAATCAGGCAATCAGCTGTTGGAACGGCGGCCGGGGCCGCCGAATCTAACCCATATTCTCCAGCAGGTCCAGAATTCCAAAATCCGAAGCGACTTCCATGGCGACCAACTCACTCGCCTCGTCGAAATTATTATGCAATTCTACAATTGGATCGGCGGCCATGGCCGCCGAATACAACCGCCGATCACCCAGTGAGAGGCCATTTCTGGTGAATTTCCAAGAGCAATTGCTCTAGCCATAACCTTTGAGGAGTGATTTGTGTCTCGAATCTCTCTATTGAGAAAACAAGCCCTTATCTTGAATTAAAAGTGCTTAATTTCTTCGGTTGGTTCTATGTTCTGGTGCTTAATGTGTCTTTGATCTTAAGACATCATTGCTCTATCCATGACCTTTAGGGAGTGATGATTTGATTTCGGTATTCCTTAATCAACGAATGATTCGTACTAATAGATGATTTGATTTCGAAATCCCTTAATCGTGAGAACGAGAGCCCCTAACTCATAGGATGTTCTTAATTCCTAACAACCAATATTTGTGCACTTATGTATGGTGAACTTATGTACCTTATGTAACCATAATCCTACATCTCTCCAAGCCACCCATTTATTTGTTACTTTAAACACCATTCTCACCACTCTTCTTACATTTGCATTGCATCCATTTACATTTCCTTCACACTCGCACACACACAACCGCACTATGATTTCACCTCACACACACCATTCTCACATATCCGCATTCTATTTACATTGCCTTCAATAAATACTAGAACGTGAGACGATCGACGAATAACATCTCTCTGTGGACGATCCCCTTACTTACTGCTATACTAGTCATTAGTCACTAGCACATGTGAGGTTTAACTTATAAATATTTTTTGCCGATAGTACAACGACGCTCTCATCACATTGTAATGTTGAGTTTTGATGCATTTTAAGAACTTAGAATTTGTTTTATATTTATTTAGAGTGGTGCTATTGGCACACCCCCTACTCGTCTATTTATGCCCAACTTTTTAAAATGTTGATTTAATTAAATTAAGTTAAATAGTTTTATTAATTTATTTTATTTATTTCCAAAACGGCCTTTTTTAATTATTTTTCAAACTTAATACACCGCATCTTTAATCTCACTATCTATCTTAAATCTCTTTCATCTATGGTGGCGTCTTTCTCTCACGAAATTAATCTCTTAGTCTTGCGAAATCGTCACAGCAGACATGGAACCACCAGCTAGGGTTTCGTTGGCTCAATCAGGCGTCATCTTCTCCTCTATCGACATGAACGAGTGGTAGTAACAATGAAGGGTTGTTGAACTTGCAAGAAGTGGAGAACGAGTCCAGTTCTGTGGTTATATGAGTGGAGACCTCTAAGTTTTTGGATTGTAGTTGTTTTCATCATAAAGGTCTATGCTTGTCCAACATGTGAACATTAAATTGTTATCCGATTTTTTTTTCAGAAGTTAAACAATAATTTATTTGAGTTTGTTAATTTGATAGTTTTGTCTATACACTGCGGACGGGGAATAAAATCTATATGTTTTTTTATTTGAAAAGGAATGTGGGGTTTTATTAGATTTATTTTATAGAATATTTTTTTCTTAAATTATATATCTTTTTTAGTAATTTTGATAAAGGAAAAAAATACTAGATAATTAAAAAAGTGTGGTATAAATAGATCAATAAGGGGTGTGCCAATAACACCACTCTTTATCACTCTTTATGTATCATTTCAGATATGTCCACGGATATTTATTTTAAATTTGAATTGGAACTTAGTAATCATTAAGCATTCGGGAATGAATTATCAATTAGTTCTATTAATACAAAGTAATCAAATTTATATATGAAATAAATGATTTATAAAAAATATATAATAATTGTTATTTTTTTTTATCAGAGATCACTTTTTATTTTAAAATCTAATAATTAATGTTTTAAATAGAGATCATTGTTTATTTAAAAATGATCTTTATTCAGCTCGCATTTTAAGTGATCTCAATTGAAAATATTTTTTAAAATCACGTGAATAGAAATCACTTGTATAAGCGATCTTAATATGTTTTCTTATCATTTTATAAGTGACCTCTATCAATGTTTTTGTAGTAGTGATCAATTGGTTTGAAATTGGAGCAATTAAGTTGCTTAGATGAGTTTGATCATGTTTGGAAGGGTATATATGGTCAACTATATAGATGAACCAAAACATATGTTTATATCAATATGATGTTTGTAGGCATGATCAATAGCTTGAGTGAATTGTAAAAACTAATAATACGGCGAGAAGAATTTTTATATGTTTGAGGAGCCAAGATATTAATTTCAAGAAGGAAAACAAAGAAATTAATTAGGGTTTTAATGATGGGCTCAAAAAATAAATAGCACTATTTGTGGTGGGTGTTGTGCAAATATCACCACATTACTAATTCATGTTTAAAAGGCACCAATATAGGTGTCCAGACAAAAATACCCCTTCCAAGTGAGTTTTTGTCGTTTTCAAACCTAGTGAGAAAAACCAGAGAGAGAAAACATCTCTTGGAAAAAGAACCGGCGTTGGAAGATCAGTGGTTTTCCGTCTGAAAAAGACGTCGAAGTAACCGGCGGTAGGACAACAGTGTTTATCGGGTGTTCAGACGAGAGCATCTTCAATCGACGGTAAGTTGAGTCAGATTATGTTGTTGATTTTGTTTTTATTAAGTTCATGTTTGATGTTGGTTGTTGATTAAACTTGTAGATTATGTTTGTTTGTTGATCTGAGAATGGTTGTGGGTTAGGTTAGGGTTTGTAAATCCGTTGAAGATCTGGGTTCCCGAGCTTTTTCAAGGTGATTCCGAGCTTTTTTCAAGCTTTTTCGAGCTTTTTAAGAGTTTTTTCCGAGCTTTTTAAAACGTTTTCCGAGCTTTTTCTGGGTTTTCGAGCTTTTTCTGGGTTTTCGAGCTTTTTGAAACTGGTTCCGAGCTTTTTGAAAATGGCCGAGTTTTTTGAAACTATTGTCGAGCTATTTTAAAATGTGGCCGAGCTTTTTAAAACAATTTCCAAGCTTTTTGAAACAGTGTCCGAGATTTTTTAAACAGCCCGAGCTTTTTTAAACAGTGTCAGAGCTTTTTGAAACTGAGTCCGAGCTTTTTCAAACAGTTGCCGAGCTTTTTTAGACAGTCCGAGCTTGTTAAAACTGAGTCCGAGCTTTTTGAACAGTCCGAACATTTTCAACACGTGTTCGAGCTTTTTGAAAAAATTTCGAGCTTTTTTAAACTGAGTCCGAGCTTGTTAAAACTGAGTCCGAGCTTTTTGAACAGTCCGAGTATTTTCAACACGTGTCCGAGGTTTTTGAAACAGTTTCCGAGCTTTTTGAAAGATTTTTCGAGCTTTTTTAAACTGAGTCCGAGCTTGTTAAAACCGAGTCCGAGCTTTTTAAACAGTCCGAGCATTTTCAACACGTGTCCGAGCTTTTTGAAACAGTGTCCGAGCTTTGTAAAGCTGAGTCCGAGCTTTTTCAACAGTCCGAGCGTTCTCAAACTGGTCCCGAGCTTTTTCAAACTGTGCCCGAGCTTTTTCAAACTGTGCCCGAGCTTTTTTTATATGAGTCCGAGCATTTTCCAACTGTGTCCGAGCTTTTTTCACACTGTCCGAGCGTTTTCAATATAAGTCCGAGCTTTTTGAAACTGCTTCTCTGCTATTTTATATTATTATGTCCTAGCCTTTTACAGTTTACTGATGCATTCTTTCTATGAAAATGCAGATGAGTAGTGAACTAAAGGATTTGCTTAAAACTCCAGAGGATGAATGGTACGATGGAAAAATCACTCGGCATGACCATTTCAGCGACCTTAAAGATATCGACGTCGCACTAGACAGTGTACCAGAACAATTCAAGGTCGAAGACCGACGTCGATATACAGAGTCTTGTTTTGGTCATTTCCTTAGGATGGATCGGGGGATGAAGTTTTCGGGTAGCGTAGTCCATCGACTGCTATTGCGCGAGCTACATCACGATGGGCCGCAGGATGAGATGAGATTTATGTTAGGTACTCGTTCGGTCCGGTTCTCCAAGGTTGAATTCTGTCTGATCACCGGATTGAAGTTTGGAGTGATTCCCGACACGACGAGGTATGAGATGGTTCAGAACGGGATACAACAACGGTATTTCAATGGTGCAGCTGATGTGGATTATGAACAGCTGAAAGCTGTTCTACGGATCGGTGTATTTGAGGAGCAGTACGATGCTGTGAAGCTGTGCCTCCTTTATATGCTAAACTGGATATTGATGGGGTTGGACGAGAGACAGAAAGTTCCATTATGGCAGATCCGGCTAGTCGAGGACTTGGACGCTTTTGATGCATTTCCGTGGGGTGCCCACGTGTATAGGCAGTCCATTATTGGATTCAAGAATGCCTTAAATGGTCGACGTGTGCGGTATGAGAGACGACAGCATGAAAAGGGCGTTGACGTTCACACGGTGGAGACGTACAACATTTACGGTCTAGCTCACGCACTGTTGGTGAGAATTTAGAATTTGTATCGTTTGAAAACCTGAATTTTTTTTTCCATGAGTTACGGAATAAATGATTGGATTCTGAATAACTTGTTCTTTTACATAGGTATTTGCGTATGAGGTTATCCCCGAGCTTGGGACCCGATTTGGGACTCGTAGGGAGATTGAGTTGTCCCCCCGTATTCTGAAATGGCAGTTGCAAACTCAACCAAGGTCGGACAAGCTAGACAAAAAAAATTTCTTAGCCAGGGTAAGGATCTATTGTGTTAAAGTGTTTACATATTATGATTATACAAATAGAATGGTCTAACCACGATTTCAGATGTTTGCGAGGACTGCACTGGTGCCGACAGCAGCTGAGAGGGTTGCACGGTACTACGAGGGCATAAATGAGAGAGGCAGTCTATATATGGCTGCCGATGGACACGACGGCTCGGTACCGGATCCCTTACATCATACGACTGCCGGACCCAGTCATACGGAGGGTTCCGACCATGAGTTTGGTGGTGGGAGTCCCCTCAGGCACAGGCCGGATACGGAGGGTTCAGACCCGGAGTTTGTCGCTGGGAGTCCTCTTAGGCGCAGACAGGTTCGCTTTGCGATGCCCAGTGGAGTACATTCACGAGAAGACGTTGGAGGGCATCGCCAGGTATGTAAAAAATGGTGTAATGCATTATTTATGTTGAAACAAGTGTTGAGTTTTAGTACTGACAATAATGATTTTGTTTCAGGATCGTTTGGAACAAAAAATCCAAGATGTGATGGATGCAGTCGCTGCGTTATGGGAGGATATCCGGAAGAGTGATCGGGAACGGGATAGGCAGCATAGGGAGGTGATGGACTTTCTCCGGGGGCGGTGGGGTTCAACATCACAGTCTGGCAGGGATGGGCCACCCTCACATGATCAAGACTCTCCCCGTACAGACAGAGACGGAGGGACAGACCCAGCCACCGGACCTACGACGGAGGCTGATGGACCTCAGACACAGGGTCCAACAGCTGGAGATACAGTACGAGACTAGCAGATGCAAGTCCCTGGTGGCACGGATACAGGAGTATTTAGGGAGACAGTTACCCAGGTGATATTAGAGTATCCGCTGCTTATGGAGGTACAGGATGTGGATCCTCCTGTTTATATCCAGGACCACACAGCGGACCCGTTCAGTCCACTGGGTCAGAGTCCCTCCTCCCGTACAGTCCACACTCCTGACCTGACCAGGCGATCCATAGGGAGCACCCCTACGGTCCATCCGACACTGCTCTCCTCTACTCGATCCCGTCACACCTCACCCCCTAGTGACACTGTCGGTCCATCCCGACATAACCCATCCCACCGGAGCCCTCGACGTGATCCACGGGGACAGAGTTCCTCCTCCCAACACCCCCCAGTCCACAGTCAGCATAGGCAGCAGCGGATGCGCAAACGAGGCTGGCAGTTGATGAGCCCATACACTGACCCCTGTCGGCCGAAGAGGCCAAGGACACTGCCCATGTCATCAGCACATACATTCAGGCCCAATGGATTGGTAGACGCTGACCAGTTTGCGGCTTACAAAGCCTACAAGAGGAACGTGACGGGGGAATTGTAAGTATTAAAATATTGTGAATTTATTTTGAAACACCTAAGTTAAATTAGTTGTTTTCCTAAATAATTGAAAATTACACAGACGTGATGTGGATCTGATGACCCCCGTGCCTGTGACTTGGTTCCACCCGTTGCAAACCAACTTTGTGGAGTTGGAGGACACGGTACTTTCCTTACTTTGATTGTCTTTTAAGTTTGTTTAACTTATGGAAGAATACTAACAATGTATAATGTTTATATTGTTAGCATATTGACGCGTACCTGTATATTTTACGGAAGCGTCAACGAGCATTCCCCACTGTCTACATTCAGAGGATGAACCTACTAGATTCTCAGTTCTACGTAAGTGTTTCAAATGTACTGTTTTCACACGTCTGTTTGTTGTGTTTCATCCTGTTTCTAACGTTTCAGTTCGTTGTCTATTTTCAGTCAATGTTGGAGTTTCAGTGGCGGAGAATCATGCCTCGCGATGCTGTGGGCAAAGCCCCAAAAAACTGGTCTGTGTTGAAGTACAGGTGGTCCCCTGAAGATCTGGTGACGGTACGTGGATTGCTCCCGGTAGGGAACCGACCATGGCACGAGGTTGACGCGGTGAGCAAAATACAGTTATGGTTTCAATGTGTTTAATTAAAAATTCTTATTTTGACCATAACAATATCTTGAACACTTGGTACAGGTCCTTATTCCGTGCAACGTTGGTGGCCAGCATTGGCTCGTGGCCAGCGTTGACCTTACTGTCGGGAAGATCCACCTGCTAGACCCGTTCAGACAGGAAGTCCCCCAACAGATCAGGAAACAGCAGGTCGCTCCATTGCGGTGGTTTCTACCCTCGATGTTGCATCAGGTGGGGTTTCACGATGCCAGACCAACGGGCGAGGCGAAGTATGAGAAGCGGAATAGGCCCTTTGGGGTAAGCATGGTGTTTACAACACATGTGCCCCAACAGACTAAAGGGTATGACTGTACGAACATCATTTAAACTTTAAGTTTGTTTTATTCAACTTTTATTGTAACGGTTGTTCATGTGCTGAGTCGCAGGGGTAACTGTGGTGCTCATACCTTGAGATTGATGGAGTACGTACTGGCGAACAGGATGACGTTCGACTGGTCAGAAGAAGATATGTGCACCATACGGGAGAAGATGGCTGTGGAGATTTTTTGTAACTCTAAGCCACATTAGATGTTGTAGTTGTCGATGTACAAACAATTATAGTAATGAACTTTCAAATTATAAATTTTTTGTTTAAAATTTAAAGTATTTTCATTTACAAGTACAACACACGCATTTCATATCATACAATAACACAAGTAATAATTAACACCCCAACTTAATTAAACAATAAGTATGAACGGCTCGGTTCACTCCTCGGCAGATTCCTTGTGTGGGCACGTCTGTTTGTTATGTCCAACTTGATGACATACGCTACACTTGCGAGGGTATTCCTCGGGAACAATTCTTCTCGGACCTTCATTAATCAAGGGCGGATTAGAACACCTCCTGCTATTATGACCTGATTGTCCACATCTTCTACACGATTGGGTGGTTGTCCTCTCCGAAGACGATGCATGTCGACCATCCATCGGGCGACCTGATTGTCTCTTGGTCTTTGGATTTAAAACCACCCGCTCAGCGATGTCGGACGGCACTACCCATGAAGAAGGATGGCCAACAGGCATAATAGGAACTGAGTATGCATCAATAAGTGTCTGTCTCTTGTAGTAGTCCGAACACAGCGATGTGAAATCCAAATTCCGCTCCCTGCAAAACCAATGAAAAAAGTGACAATCACGCTTGCTTAATATAGGGTATAATTTTATACTATTAATGTACCTTGCCGCTGCGAGTGCGTGAGAACACGGAAAATGATCCATTTGGAATTTGTTGCATGTGCATGTCTTCCGGGCTAAGTCAACAGTCCACTGTTTTCCGGACCGTTTGACAGAGAAAATGTTCCAGTCCACTGGATTGACGGTCATATAACCGCACTTCTCGACCCGTTGTAGCATCACAAGATGTGATGCGTCGGTCAACTGATGACGCATGGACTGTGCAGCTCGATGTCGATCGTGAAACCAACGCTGTAACATATTCCTAATGAACTCTGCCAATGTCAACATAGGGAGTTGTCGTGCGAATTTAAGGCATGAGTTTATGCACTCTGCAACATTTGTTGTCATCACCCTGAACCTTCGTTGGGGACAGTGTACACGAGACCATTTGTGTGGACCGGCAGATTCAACATAGTCGAAAGCATTCTTATGCAGGTTACGTAACTCACCTATGTACCGGTTATATTTGAATTCAGTGTACGCTCTAGCGGCTTTGCCCATTAAGCTGGCAACATCTTTTCTGTGAAATCGCTTCTTCACATTTTCAGCAAAGTGCCAACAACATATGGTATGGGTTGCATAAGGGAACACTTTAGAAATCCCTGCTTCAATGCTTGCATGTCGATCGGAAATAAAAACCATATCATCTATATGACCAAGGGCACCCTTCAAGCAATCCAAAAACCATTCCCATGAAAGGTTGTTTTCGGAGTCGCCGTACCCAAAAGCAATTGGATACACCTGTTCGTTTCCATCTTGGGCAGTTGCAACAAACATTGTACCCCCGAATCTTCCCTTCAAATGGGTACCATCAACTGCAATAACCGGACGCATGCACCTCTGAAAACCTCTAACTGAGGCCCCTAATGACATGAAAAAGTAAAGGAATTTACCGTCGTCAGCGCACTGTAAGTCAGTGATTGTGCCGGGATTTTGTTGTTCCAGCACGTAACCAAAAGACGGCAGTAGTTGGAAGGTTTCTTCATGTGTCCCATAGGTCAGTGACAATGCATAATGCAAGGCTTGATATGCCTTACTGTACATGATTTGGATGCCATACATTGTTTTCATATCGGCGATTATATCCTTGGGACGCATGAGACGACCATCTTGTTGTTGAAGTCTAGGTGCAACCACTTCTCCAATTATAACTGCACTAGCTTGTCGGTGGCGATGGTGAATCTCCTCCAATGGACAACTGTGTTCATTGACAAAACTTCTTACTTGGAAGTACGTCCCTTCATCTTTTCTCACCGCTCTTAATTTCCATGTACAGTTGTCAATCAAACAAACAAGATGTAACGTTGTCTTATTAGACCTTTTCACCTTCCATTCGAAGTTTCGCCGCATTGCAAAAAGGCCAACTAGTCTCTTCAGATCCTTTTTTGTCGGAAAGAACTGACCTTTATAAATCATGCATGTAGGTTCTTCTGCTACCAAGGTTGTGCTTCTACCAATCCCAAATGAGTATGAATCTGCTCCGGGAATAACCCACGTTGTGGTATTATCAGAATCATCTGTAGATACATTATGCCGGACCTCGGAAGTACCAGGCATATCTGCTCCGGTGCAACTAACTCCTTCTACACGTCTTCCACGTCTTTGAATTTGGACATGATCTTCATCAGTGTTCTCTACAGGATCTACCAGATCAATATTTGCCTCATTATCCACCTCCTGGTTAGGCCCAAGGTTCGGTTCAGTGTTCTCCTCATTGTACATCTCATTGTATTGCTCATTGTACCGCTCATCATTCATCTCAAATCGACAACCAAACACATCGTCGAATTGAGGTTCACAAACATCTGCATGGTCAACCACTACCGGTTGGACAGCACATATGTTTTCCCCACCTTCAGTGGCACTCCTTTGTGTGAACACTTGGTTGCTACCGCTAGCGGATCCAAATGGTTGGGTATTTTCAGGAGCAGGAATATCATTCCGTATCACATCTCCAGTTGCCCTCTCAATTAGACTAACACATACTTGAGGGATCACCCGATCTTCCCCTAGCATAAACTGAACATCATCGTCATTTCTTACAAATGTGCGACATGTAGCGCCAGGAACGATTGATATTGACTGTAGATCAACATTGTATTTGTTTACATCATACTTCACAACGGTATGCACGATCGACACCAATTCTTCGTAACTCATATTCTTTGACACATACATTCCTTGGTTGTCGGATCCAACAAACCTCTGACTTCCGTCGGGTAACTGCTCCCATCGACCGTTGTAAGATATTACTATTTTCACCCGATTCATTCTCCTGTAACATTCATCACCACAAACCATTATGACAAACATAAAAGCTATGGAAAAGGCTCAGAGCCTTTTAAAATAGTTTCCGAGGTTTTTACTATGATCTCCGAGCTTTTAATAAAGGTTCCAACCTTTTTTCCAAAGATCCCAAAAGAGCCGAGCTTTTTTACAAAGTACAGAGCTTTTTTACAAAGTCCGAGCTTTTTTACAAATTCCCGAGATTTTTTACAAAAGTCCCGAGCTTTTTTACAAAAGTCCCGAGCTTTTTCACAAAGTCCCGAGCTTTTTTACAAAAGTCCCGAGCTTTTTCACAAAAGTCCCGAGCTTTTTTATAAAAGTCCCGAGCTTTTTCACAAAGTCCCGAGCTTTTTTACAAAAGTCTCGAGCTTTTTCACAAAGTCCAGAGCTTTTTTACAAAAGTCCCGAGCTTTTTCACAAAGTCCCGAGCTTTTTCACAAAAGTCCCAAGCGTTTTTACAAAGTCCCGAGCTTGTTTTCTAAAAGCTCGAGCTGTTTTACAAAGTCTCGAGCTTTTTTCAAGTCTCCGAGCTTGTTTTCTAAAGGCTCGAGCCTTTTGTCCAAAGGCTCGAGCTTTTTCAAACAGGCTCCGAGTTTTTTCAAACAGTGTCCGAGCTTTTTAAAACAGGCTCCGAGCATTTTCAAACAGGCTCCGAGCTTTTTATTAACAGGTTCGGAGATTCAAATTTCACAGATTCAATATTCACAAAACCAGTTTCATGTTTACAAAAGGAACGTTTTTAAAAAAATGAAGGATCAAAAACAGTATTTCAGTCAAACATATTACCTTGTTGTGCTTACTGAAGAACGTTGAGTAGAGTAGTTTTGAAATTTATTGTAGAGAGAGAAAGAGAGGAGTTCCTGCCTTCAGCGTTTCAAGTGTGGAGATGGAAGTACAGACACAATTAAAAATTGATTATTTAAGGGCAATTTTGGTAGTTCACCAAAATAGGTGCCTTTTAAACATAAGTTATTAAACCGGTGACGTTGGTGCAACAGCGAGACAAAAATGTGACATTTCTCACCATTTCCTCTTTAATGATAGAACATTATCAACATTAATTGGGTGTATATAATTCACTTTTTTTAAGGTATATAATTCACTTTTATTATCTTGACTTTGAGTTTTCTTTTGGGTATTTTTGTAATAAAAAATATGAAAAAAAAAATAGATATACAAATGATTTTTATGGGTAGCAATTAAAAATAAATTATTTCATAGTCATTTCGCAAATGTAGCCCGTCACTTCTTAATATTGCTGCTAAATAGATTAAATTATTAAACGATCACTTTTAAAGTATTACAAACATCTCTTAAATATGTCATAGTAATAAAATAAACTAATTAACTAACCAAGCTAGTCAAGATAAAAATTTAGTTGTCACATGCATATATTTATTCTAGTATATGTAGAGATTACATGCATGCAAAAACTGCTTAGTTAATTCAGAGAGTTTCCACTGCAATTAGGACTTGTTTGTCACAAGCTGCAGCTTTTTAGATTTCTCCGCATTCTGTTCTATGTCCCATTTGTTTAGTTCTTCTGTCACCCCACTTTTCCTGTACTTGCAGTAGAGAACAAGTTGGAGGATGCCCAAGGGAGTAGCGACAATATTCGGGGACTGCAAAAGAACAAAAAATTTAAGCGAAAAGTCTATTTCTGCACCTTTTTCTGTATGAAATCCCGACTTTGTAATGTTATAGGGTGACTTTTAATGGTTCTGTAACATTACAAAATCAAATCCTCTTGATAAATTTTATCAAATGTGGATTCCTGACTCTATAATGTTACAAAGTCAAATCCCACACGAAAAAAAACGTATAGGATTTCACAAATTTTTTCGTACAGAATCTTGACTCCGTAACATTATAGCTATAGTGACTTTGAATGGTTTTGTAACATTACAAAATCAAATCCTTCCGATAAATTTTATTAGATGCAGGTTTCCTACTTTCTGCACACAAAAAAAACATACAGAATTCCGCATATGATCAATTCTTTGTGTGTGCACAGCGTGAACTAGCTAGATTTTAGAAAGGGAAGATTTAAAAGGTGTACATACCGCAAGAAGGAGATCATGGCCTAGTAGTCCATAAGCCATCCAAAGTGAAGTAGCCATGAATGAGAAAAAAGATAAGTAGAAAGGCATGAATTCCACACTTTTGGTTCCTATCACTTGCTTCTGCAATTATACATAGATATCCACATAGTGAGAGAAGATCCAAGACACATACATGTATTAACCATTCTATAATATAGTTACAGATCTTGTATAATAGAATATATAGTTGAATACTCACCATAACCACAAGTGGAGAACCATACATGGCGACGCAGGCCACCAGTCCAACACTCCCCACAAACACTTTCCGATCATGGTGGTCATGGAATACGAAAGCTGAGATACCCACAGTGGCGCAGAACAGTAGGAGGACAGGTATCACCACAGCAACAACCTTCATCTGTGGACTCGTATTTAAAATCAAAGTTTCATCAAAATATTAAATATGTATATATGATCAAGTAATTAATACTGTAAAATTAATTAACACTACCATAAACTAATATAATTAATTACTTGCCTTGGCTTTAGCTGTAGCAAACCAAAAATATATGACAATAAAGGATATTTCAAGAAGGATCCCCAAACTATTGATGGTGACCAGAGGGAAATTCTCCCACTTGTAGCTCACAATAGGCAGACCGTACCAAGTGTAAATGAGACAGTTTAGCAGAGAAACTATGTATGGAATGCATGAAAACTCTTCGGTGCTTTTCTTCTTTATCACTCTTGAAAATGTTAATCTGTCAATACACACAGAGAAAATTATTAATTGATGCATGATTGCATGTTAACTATCTGAGCAAAAACATGATTAATTCACTGGAATATTAAAAAATTGGACGTAGAATAATAATATTGTCTTGTGACATTACACGGGTGCTGTGAAAAGCAACAAAGAAGTTGCATTGCCTGAAAGAAAGACCATGCAAGTTTATTAGGTTCAACATTTTTTGCTCTCTAAATCATGTATAATATATATATATATGTATATATATATTGTTGTGTGATGTAATGATGTTTGAAATAAAGCTGAAAAAAATGAAGAGAGAAAATATATATATGTACCCATCACTCCAACTGCTAGGCGAAACCTATCTCCCATTTTTTCGGCCCTCCAAAGATGGTCCCAGAAGGAAGAGTTAATTTGTCTAAACAAAAAACTGCCTTATAAAGAGACACTAGTGTACTGGAGTTGTGTTGAAAAAACCATTCATGTGGTATAAATATATATAATAGCTAGCATGCAAGTTGGATCATCAAACGATCAATAATAAATAAAGATAATTAGGGTTTGGAGACAAGTTGGGATATTTGTTGATTAATTAGGGTTTGAAGACAAGTTGGGATATTGGTGGTGTTGTTGTTGTTGAAGGAGAAAAACTTAAGTGGGATGGTTTCACAGTCACGTGATGAGAACATTCAATAAAATTGAAATATAATTAAAGTAGTTTACGATGAATGTATTAATAATTTTATATTTAATTCAATTTTATTGAATCAGTTTCACCACGCTGCGTTGAGACATAAGACGCACAGGTTTTTCGCGTCGATGATAACGATGATGATCACTAGCACAATATTGCAATTATTAACTACTTGACTTAAAATTTGGGGATAGGATTTCTCTTAAGGTGGTAATAATAGTATAATACACGTCAAAATGACGAGGAAAGTGGCTTCACAAATGGAATTTATGATATTCTGTCAACGTAACATGTCAAAAAGTTGAGACCAGTAGTATACTACAAGTCTACAACTTGATAAATTAAATGGTGTTTATGATTTGATTTCTGTGTCAAGGTTACGTGTCAAAAAAGATACGAGCACTAGTGCTATATATAAATATACATGCATACAGTACAACACAAATATTAAAATTAAAGTTGATGATATCTGTCAAAAGCTGACATGTCAAGAAGCTATATATGTGACTGGGAATGCAGTACTGCTATAGCTCTAGCTACACGATTGAAGTTTTATGGAAAAATCACTCGTTACTCGTAGCACATGATCACGATGATCCCTTTGATATGATTTGATGATCATCATCTTGATCATATGATATCATAATCAATTAATCATCATGTGAAATGAAGGGACTATCAAAATGAAATTCATCAATAACTTGTTAAAAAAACATCAGGAATAACAAATATATATTTATATAATTATATATAATAACTTGAAATGCGTCAAAAAAATTTACACTTACCGAGAATTAATGAAATCGTACAAAAATACGTACGGGATCCCACATTTGAAAGTTATAATATATATATATATATATATGAGAAATTTATGGTGTTATTCATATTTATCCATTCTTAATTGTTTTTATCCATATTTATGGGTGGCTTGACGGAAATACCCTTTACAATTCTTTTATTGACTTCCATATCCTCATCTTTAATCACTTTTTTTTTCTTTCTCTTTCAGTTTTCTCTCTCATCAATTTTAAGTTGTTACTTTCATCAATTTTAATAACTTGAATCTTCATTGACACTTTCTCTCTTTTTGTAGATTTTTCTTGTTTCCCTCATTCATTTGTGTTTCTCTCTCAACAGTTTTCTCTATTCGAAATTTTGTTTCATAGCCGAAACGATTCCAATGGTATATTATGAACGAAAATTTGATATCGTTTTTCCTCTCAAAAGTCATTTGAAAATGTTTCCAGAAACTTTACACGAAAAATATTAGCATGATTACATGATAAAATATTAACATCATTAACATTAACATCGTGATATAATGTTAATATTTCATCGTGTAAAGTTTCTGTAAACATATCTCTATTTGCATATCTGAAGAAAAAAAATTAGATAGAGATCGAACAAACCTCAATGGTGGTTTGTTCCCAAACCTCCATTGATGGGAGGTCGAACAAACCTCCATCACATACCTCCATTGATATGATTGAGGTTTGTTAAACCTCCATCAATGGAGATTGGTGAAGATGATTAAAGAAAAATCTTTCTCTCACATGTCATAAATGCATTAAGGGTATTTTTGTCCAATAATCATTACTCTTGGATAAAAATAGTGAAATTATTGAGAAATGACATCTTTAAATACTCTCCTAATTTTAAGGATATTTATAGTTTTGACCCTATATAGATATATATATATATATATATACATAAATTTTTAAGTCAGTACGCACTGATATAACTTCATCAGTGCGTTAGATGTAGACCATTAGATTTACATATTTTGACTCAAAGTGTATGCACTTGTCAAAACTTCTCCATAATCGGTGGTCAACATGCAACGCACTGATATAAGTTCTATCAGTACGCACTGAGGAGAAAATGACTGAATATATATATATATATATATATATATATAAATTATAAATTTATAATTCTTCTTTCTCACAATATCTTAAAATACAGTATTTTTCTCCTTATTGCATACTGATATAAATATTATCAGTGCATTGTATGTAGGCCATAGATTATGGATAAGCACTGACAAGTGCATACATACTAGATCAAAGCAATTGAATCTAATGGTCGACGTACAACGCACTGATAAATATTTATCGGTGCGCGAGGTAAAATTTTCCTTTAAAATATGCTCAGATTTTAATTGGAATGAAAAATATATATATTCTCCTATTGAAATGATTTTATTGTGATGTGCTTTTAAGAGAAAATCTAAATAAAAATACCTATACCAAGTCAACCCTAGAAGATGGGATGTATACTTGTAAATGGTTTGGTGGAGATACATGAATATATGGACGAAAATCATGTAAAATTTGGAAGGTTCTCGTATGACATCTTTTAATCTAGTATATAAGTTTTTCTTTTAATTTGATCCACGGAATCGCCATTTATAAAATGAATATTTAGAATTTGGTTTATTTTTTAAATTACTTTTCAGAACTTCACATTTTTAAAGAAGTAAATATTACAATTTGTTAATTTATTGATTTTTTATAATTATTTTATTATTTCCAATTTTTCTATAATAAAAACCCCATAATACTTTAATTAAAAGTACTGAAATGTTGTATCAACAGTTGACTTTAGGTGACTGTGGTCACCATCTTTTATGTTGAGTTTGAACTTTTGAAATATATTATTTTTAATGAACTTTTGTTATATATCAATATATCATTGAAAGAAAGGAAAATAAAAGAAGCTGCTGTCGAACAAGCACAAGTGTACAAGCACTGTCCAGAATATATAAACATGAACAAGTGTTAACTTATATTTCAATGATATATCATCATATATAAATATGAAAGATCATGAATCATGATCGACAGTATATATTTGATAATGAAATATTGCTTTCTACAACATGTGGAAACACGTTCTTTCCATTTGAATTGGATAAGATGAGACTTTCGATTAAAGACTCCAACAAGTTACAGAAAGTCTCCAACAATTTGTCCAATTGTGAAACTTTGGAATTTTGGATACAGTCTTCGAGGCTTCGAGCACCTTACGAATGAAGTAAATATCGATCGAAATATTTCTGATATTTTCTATATTTCAGAAAGATCGATACAAAAAATATATTAAATATTTTCGATATTCTAAAGATATTAACTTTATTAGTAAATTTCCACTTGCATTTTCAAAAAATTAGACACCCTATATTTACTTTCTTGAATGTAATAGATGGATCATTAATATATGGAAACATATCTAACTTTATCGATGCTGTTATGTTATGATACCAGCCATTGAATATTAGAGCACATTGCATTTAGACATTCATTGTATTAAAGTTATGTAAGTAAACGATGATTGTGAACCTTCGATTTTTTTCGATCAAAAAGTTTAAAGTAAAGTGAAACTGCTATTGAATTATTCTCGAATCTCCATAGATGGAAATAACAAACGATATGCATTATACTTGTGATGGTCTTGACTATTCTGAGACCCCTGGACGAAATCTAAAAATTGAGTCTCATACCAATAAAATCATTTCCACTTCATCCTAAAATAAAAATTAAAATTAAAAAATCTATAACTTTTATGTCTTTGTCTTTGATGGGTGGAGAAGAAATGAAGAATATATAGGTAATAGGTGATAAGAAAGTATAAAACTTTTTAAAAAAAAAATTGGTTTTATACTAGAATAAAACGAATTGGGTCTGGTTCTAATTTTTTTTTTTTTTTTTTGTATTGTTTAAGCTTTTTTTAGACCTTTTTTTTATAATTAAATATATAACAAAAACTCACATCATATATTTAGGACTAGAGATGCACATTTTCCCCCGGATCCCCAAATCCCCACTTCCCCATCCCCATTTGAGGAATTATTTTTGGGGAAAAATAGCGAATGGGGTGGGGATGGGGATGATTTTCATCCCCAAATTGAAATGGGGATGAGGATGGGGGGAGGTCCCCCCATCCACATTTCCCCATTTCCCCCATAAAATATATTGAAATGGGGATGGGGTTGGGGGGAGGTCACCCCATCCCCATTTCCCCATTTCCCCTAAAATATATATAAATAAATAAATATATTATATAACATTTTATGATTTTATTATGTATTGTAATGCACATTTTATGATATTATTATGTATTTATAATGCACTAATGGATTTTAATTTTAATTTGTAATTGAATTTTTTTTTTTAATTTTTAATTTTTAATTTTTAATCAAAAGGGAGAACGGGGAAACGGGGAAATGGAGAAACGGGGAAAATGGGGAAAAATGGGGAAAACGGGAAACTGGGGTTGGGGATGGATATACCTCCCCCCAAAATTCTTCATCCCCATTTTCCCCAAATAGAGAAATGGGGGGGGGGGGGGGGGGGGGGGGGGGGGGGGGGGGGGGGGGGGGGGGGGGGATGGGGGAAGGGTCTGGAAAGTGGGGATGGGGATGGGGGGACCTATATCCATCCTCATTCCCCAAATGTGCATCTCTGTTTAGGACCCCTAGACATGAGAGGCCCAGGTTGACTTAACCTTAACCTATCACTTAACCTTCTTTTTTTTTTAATAAATCACTTTGTTATTTATTACTTGTCAACTATCTAGTTTGCCCTTATGGGTGCGTTTGGTACGCGGGACGGGACAGAACAAGGTGGGACAACTTGTTCTTGTCCCACGTTTGGCGCGATTTTAGTGTGGGACTGAATGGAACAGAGTGGGACAAAAATACCAAAAACTTGTACCACCCTTGACCCTCAGCCAAGTTGTTCATGGGCATGGGACAAGCGTAAAAATGACAAATTTACCCTTCAAATCTTTAAAATATTACAAATCATAAAACCCTAACATTTTTCCCTTCTCTCTTCTCTCCAACAATTTTTCTTGTCTCTATTCGTCTCTCTCTCTCCCTCTCCCTCTCTTCTTTGGTTGCCGATGAGAATCAGTCACTCCCTCTCAAATTCCTCTCTCTCTCTCTCTTGAATCCCTCTCAAATTCCTTTCTCTCTTTGATTTCGACCAACCAAGAACACCATGGATGTTCTTGATTTTTTTCCGGTTTTTTTCCGGTTTTCTTCAGGTTTTCTTTTTCTTTTTCTTCTAATTTTCTTCCAAATTTCTTCCAATTTCCTTTTTGTTCTCATCTCACATGTTGGGTTTCATTTGGTTTAGGTGAAATTGAAAGAAAAAACGGAGGTGTTTTAGAAATTAAAAATAAGTTTTGAGTTTTTGTGTTTTTGTTTAAGAATGAAGAAGAAAATGGTGTAATTGTTGATTGAGTGAAAAAATTATGATGATGGTTGAAGAAAAAGAAATTTAAAATTTGAGATTTGGATGAGAACTGGTATGGTTGTTGACTTGTTGCGATTCAATAAAGCAAAAAATTTGTTAATTTTGTTGTTGTTGCCGCATTTTGAACTGGTGTTTGTGTGGTGGACTGTTGGGAGACTGAGAGTTAGACAAATCTCATTGGTCATCATCATAAGAAAATTATGATCGAGTACAATTAATTCTAATTTTGTTAATTTTATTTTTAATGTTTTTCTAATTTTATTTAGAGAAAATAGCACTAGACATCATTAATTGGTAGGTCAAGTCCCAAAAAGTCCATTAACTGTTTAAATTGTTCCAAAATCACTATTTTGACAAAATATTGTTCACTTAGCAGTCATTCTGTTAAAATCTAACAGAAAGCTACCATTATGTACGATATGACACCCATAAAAAAATTTATAGTCAATATTTTATATATTTTTATTATTTAATTATATATAAAAATTAATGATTTGATTAATTTATTATTTTTATGGATAATACTTCCTGTTTATGGGTGACATAAAACTTATTATTATTCCCTGATTAATTAATTTTGGGTGACATCAAGCGTATTTCATAATTAATTTATTATTTAATTATATATAAAAAGTAATGATTTGTTTATAAGAATTATGGGCAATATTTTCTGTTTTATAAAGTAATCATGGTCAAAAATTAGTCAAAATACAGGTAAAAAAACCAGTTTAAAACATGTTAAAAACCATTTCAAAAATCGGTGCAAAACATGTTTTACTATTTTGACCCGTATTCTAATAATTTATGATATAAGCAAACGGACTTCAAACAATTAATGGTCAAAGTGGCAACAATTGATACTTTTTTTTTCTATAAAATGGCTAATTTGAGCCATTTTGAAAAATTAATGGTGATTTTGGGACTGCCTCACCAAATCAGTGGCTTTAGATAACACTGACCCTTTTATTTAACACAATTAATTCTTTAAAAAAATTTCCTTCATGAGATCTGGTTCTCAGATCTTCAACACACCAGAAAACAAAAATTAGAAATTATTTTTACAGTAATTTTAATATTTAAAAGTCTTTAGAATTAACATGGACAGTTTGGTCATTTGAACCTCTTGTCTCATCCTGTCCCAACCATACCAAGCATATAATAGTACAGTTAACAGTTATGTCCAAGACCTTCCAAACACAATACAGAACAACATGTCTAGTCCCGTCCAGTCCAGTCTCGTCCCGTCTTGTCGTGTCCTGTCCCGTCCCATCTTCGTGCCAAACGCACCCTATAAGAACAAAAAGTGTTGGATTTCAACCGAATTGCTGATTTTTTTTAAGAGCAGAATTATTGATTCTAACACTGTCTGTGAGGTCAAGGACGAATCCAGAAATATATATCGCCCAGGCTAATATATATATATATATATATATATATATTGTTATAATAAAAATGAACAATAGATGAAATAATAAATAATAATAATAATAAGTAGAGATAAAATATGGGAGAGAGAATTACTCTTGTAATTTATTGTTAGTTTTCTCTTTTGTATATTTCTTATCAGCTCTCGTTTTTGTTTGTATGCAACACACTCACAATTTGTACATGCATAAAAACAATCTCATGCATAAAACAATCTCTCTTTACAAAACAACAAAATGAGAGCCTATTTATAAGGCTTGAGAATTGATTAGCATGTGACACCACATTGCCACTAGTCACTTGTAGAAAGCCTATCTTTGTTTTGTGCCACATATTAGGACACTAGGCAATTGATTAGTGTGGTGATGAATTCACTTAATAATGCTAGAAGGTTCTACATTATTCCACAATAATCCCCCTTGGATTATCAACACTTGTATCATAATTTGTTAGGAAAAACCTAGTGGGATAAAAACCTGAACAAAATATATATAACGATCTTCTGGATCAAGTGGTATTGGACGTATTCAAAACTGCCTCATTAAAACCTTTCCGGTAAAACCCAGTGGGACAAAATCCGGTAAAAGAAAAAGAGTACAGTATGTCCATTCAAAATTTCGCTCCCCCTGATTGAATGCTCCCCCTGAATAAAACTTCAATATCAATCATATAATTTGCAGATTCGACGCATACCAATCCCATAAACTAGTTTCTCAAAGGTTGATGTAGGCAATGCTTTCGTAAACAGATCTACAAGATTATCTGTATACAGTATTTGTTTAACATCAATTTGTCGGCTCTGTTGAAGTTCATGAGTATAGAAGAATTTAGGAGAAATATGTTTGGTTCTATCTCCTTTGATATATCCCCCTCTAACTTAAGCAATACAAGCCGCATTATCTTCAAATATTAGCGTTGGCATTTCTGTAGATGATGAAAAACCACATGTATTTTGAATATGATAAATAACTGACCTTAGCCAAATACATTCTCGACTTGCTTCATGAAGTGCAAGGATCTCTGAATGATTATAGTGTTAGGATTATGCTCAATGGTAAGAGTGTAATATTGTAATTGACAATCTTCTCATATTAATAAAGTGAATTCTGATTCTTACAATTACTTATAGCATTTATTATTATAATTGTCAAGGTAAATAATCATAAGGTCAAAAGACTATGAGACATGAAGAATTGTTCATACATCCGGATATGTATGAGGTAGACACAATTCTTTAGTTAGTCTTAAATAACGTTCACAACTTAAGTTAAAGGTTGGGCACCTCTATCTTGTTAAAGTTGTAGAATTCTTTTACTAGCATTTGAGTGGGATCAAATGAATATAATGAGTCTAAAATCATCGAAAGGTTTTCGAGTAAAAGAATCTGGTGCACTAGGTGCATTGAACTAGATCACAATGAAATATTTTATCTAGAACCGTCACTAGATATAAGTCTTTTCATTAAAGAGGACAATCAGAGAGTCTATCTTAATCCTGAGATAAATGATAGACTTATGGTTGCAAGTGTTATCATTAGAGCTATCAATGAGTACGATTATATAGCATAGTCTATCCTCGATAGTTCGGTGGTATACATTTGTTAATCGATAGAGAACTTCATTTATAGATATGGACATCGTGGCTCCATTTATTAAATGAGAGTATAATATCATCATATGGATGTTTTGAGGTATTGGATATTAAATCTCAACGTTGAGTTTTCAATAATGATTATTGAAAACATGGCTTCTGAACAAGTCAAAGTATCCAAGTTCGAAATGTGGTCATATGAGGAAATATGGTAACTTGGAGAGCTATAGGCGGTCTATGAGCTATAGGCGGTCTATGAGCTCTTGGCGATTACTGATATTATTCACGAGGATACACCATCTCCTATAAGATTGTCTAGGGTATGAATGAGAAACATCTCTTTATTCTATCTTTATTTAAGAGTTCAATTTTAGCTCTTTAGTGGAATGAGTTAAAATTAATAGATTGGACCTAAGTGAATCATTTGTTGATTGTGATTAGGTTGTGTCTATTGAAGCTTAAATTTAGATAGCCCGCCAAGATCCTCAATCCACACGTATTTGCATGGATCACTTGATATATTCTACCGGGCCGATTTAATGGTCCATCTAGAATTGTTTTTAATATATCAAGAATATAATATGTCTATTATTTAATTAATGGGCTGCACTATTATATTAATATATTAAAAGAAGACATGTGGGTTTGTTTCTTTTAGTAAGAATGGGTCTGGTTCACATGTGGGCTTTTATTTAAAGTCCAATGGATTAAATGAAATAAGAAAATAATATATGACCCATTTATATAAATGGGGCGGCAAGGTGTTTATATTAACCTAATATATTATTTTGTTTCATTGTTTTAATTAAATAAGAATTAGTTAATTTATTAATTAATTGTTTAATTAAGAAACAAATCTTTTTCTAATCAGGAAATATATTTCCTAAAGTTATACTATTGGTAGTAGTATATTAAAAGTAAAAGACTTGTTTGATAAGAAAATAAATAATTAATTTTATTTATTTAATCAAATAAGAACTCTTTTTATTTAGTCAATAAAAGAATAAAAATATCTATGAGTTGGATTAGGTTTTGAAATCTAAAGGTTGATGGAAATTAGGGTGCAACACAAACTCTTTTTGGTATGTGATTTGCGGCAACCCTAGTCCATTTAGAGGAAGATTTCGGCAATCCTAAATAGAAGAGGAAGCAAAATTTCGGCCACCTATATAATACCACATATAGAATTCGGCCACGATAGTTGATTGAATGATTCAATTTTTCTTCTTCTTCTCAATTCATAGAAAAGGATAATTTTTATTCTACTAAACATAAAAGAGAGAAGAGATTATTCTTTGATAGTACACTGATTGCTTGTTCATCAATAAGCTTGTGTGTACAACATCGAATTAGGTTCACGCGAGTTTCGATCATTAGATTGAGAACTCAAAAGTGACCGGAATAATTTTTGTCTTCTTTTGATTGTTTTGTGACTAACAAAAGAAAAAGAAAACTTTGTTCATCCATTCTCAAGTTTGCAATTCAAAGAAAAAGGGAGACCACGCTCCTAGGTGATTCACGTACGTGTTCGGATTGGAAGATCTCGTGGTACTGTTCACGATCACTGTTCACGGAGGGGAGGGGAGGGGGGGTACTGTTCACAATCACTGTTCACTCGGTACTGTTCACGATCGGGCATCGGAAAAGATTTTGCGGATTACCAATCGACGTAAGTCAATCGGATCACGCGTCAAGAGGTATTTAACTCTAACCGTATATATTTGAGTTTAATTAATTAAAAGGTTAAGGTTCAACTTTGAGAAAAATTTTAAAACCATACGAAATCTATTTTTCGTTTCTTCCGCTGCGTTTTATATCGATTTTTCCCTACATATAGGAGGTAGCCACAAGAGTTTGCTTTGTGGAGCGCCAGGAGATTGCTGTGCCATTATAGGTAAAAACATATCCCGTTTGTGAACGAGCTTTGTGGGGATCAGATAGATACCCGGCATCAGCATAACCAAGTAAACCTGAAAAGTTGTTGGATTTTGAATAATATAATCCTAAATCTTTCGTTCCATGAAGATAACGAAAAAGATGTTTAATTTCATTCCAATGTCTTCGAGTTGGTGCTGAACTGAATCTAGCAAGCAAATTTACTGAAAATGTGATATCTGGTCTAGTACATTGAGCCAGATATAATAAAGCGTCAATTGCATTAAGATATGGTACTTCAGGATCAAGTATCTTTTCACCATCTTCAAGTGGTCGGAATGGATCTTTCTTAGGATCAAGATTTCTAACAATCATAGGGGTACTTAATGGATGAGCGTTGTCCATATTAAATCTTTTCAGAATCTTTTCAATATATGCTGATTGATGGATCAGTATTCCATCTGATTTATGCTCAATCTCCAGGCCGAGACAATATTTTGTCTTTCCCAGGTCTTTCATTTCAAATTCCCTTTTTAAATATTCGGCAGTTTTCAGGAGCTCTCCAGGAGTTCCAATTAAATTCATATCATCAACGTAAACTGCTATAATTGCAAACCCAGATTCTGATTTTTTTATGAAGACACATGGGCATATAGGATTATTAATATATCCCGCTTTAATCAAATATTCACTGAGGCGGTTGTACCACATGCGCCTAGATTTCTTTAATCCATACAATGACCTTTGTAATTTAATCGAATATAAATTTCGAGGTCTCGAGCTGTATGCTTCTGGCATCCTAAATCCTTCAGAGATTTTCATATAAATATCTGAATCGAGTGAGCCATATAGGTAGGCAGTTACTATGTCCATAAGACACATTTCAAGTCTTTCTGAGACAACCAAACTTATCAAAAATCGAAACGTAATTGTATCCATCACTGGTGAATACGTCTCATCAAAATCAATATCAGGTCTCTGTGAGAAACCATGTGCTACGAGTCGTGCCTTATATCGCACCACCTCATTTTTCTCATTACGTTTTCGTACAAAAACCCATTTGTATCCAACAGGTTTGACGTCTTCAGGCGTCTGGACAATTGGTCCAAATACTTTACGCTTGGTTAATGAAGTCAATTCTGTTTGAATTGCTTCTTTCCATTTAAGCCAATCAGACCTTTGTCTACAATCATCGAGGTTATGAGGCTCATAATCATCATTTAAGATTTCGGTAGCCATTGTGTACGAAAATATATCATCGATGATTGTTTCTTCACGATTCCACATTCCTGCTGTATAATTTATAGAAATTTCCTCATTTCTATGTTCTTGTATCTCTTCAGAGATTCCTTCCCCTACAGGGGTTTCTTGTGTCCTTTCAGGGACATCTAACTCTTGTGGAATTGATTTAGAGAAAGTGGATTTATTTATAATTTTAGGAGTATGATCCTGATATTTTGTTTTCTTCCTCCGGGGAACAGTATCTTTCGAACCAAGTGGCCTACCACGCTTCTAGCGTACAGTAGATAATTCCTTTGCTATTATTTATTTAGATCGTTCTTCTGGAACAATCACCCGTGCCGGTACATTAACAGCTGAGATGTATGATTTGGTTACCCTAGTAGCATCTGTAAATGCATCTGGTAACTGATTTGCTATTGTTTGAAGGTGAACTATCTTTCGTACTTCATTTTCACATTGAAATGTGTATGGGTCAAGATGAATTAGACTAGGGACTTTCTAAGAAAATTCATGCTTCTCTTCAGGAGAAGTTTTTCCTTTTCCTAATGTTGGGAAATTCTTCTCATCGAAATGACAATCTGTAAATCGTGCAGTAAAAAGATCACCAGTTAAAGGTTCCAGATACCTAATAATTGATGGTGAATCTAAACCAACATATATTCTCAAACGCCGTTGGGGTCCCATTTTAGTTCTATGTGTAGGTGCAATTGGGACATATACTGCACAACCAAAAGTACGCAGATGAGAAATATCTGGTTGATGGCCAAATACAAGTTGCACTGGACAATATTGATGATAAGAAGTGGGACGGAGACGAATTAATGCAGTAGCATGTAAAACAGCATGTAAAATAGCATGTCCCCAAACTGAAATTGGTAATTGTGTTCGTAATAATAAAGTTCTTGCAATTACCTGGAGACGCTTGATAAGTGACTCTGCTAATCCATTCTGAGTATGAACGTATGGAACTGGATGTTCAACATCAATCCGAACTGATCTGCAATATTCATCAAATGTCTTAGAAGTAAATTCACCCGCATTATCAAGACGTATTGATTTAATCGGATGATCGGGAAAAAGTGCCCGAAGCCTGATAATTTGTGCGAGTAACCTTGCAAAAGCAACATTGTGTGTTGATAATAAGCAAACGTGTGACCACCTGATGGATGCATCAATTAGGACCATAAAATAGCGAAACGGTCCACTTGGTGGATGAATAGATGCACATATGTCCCCTTGAATTCTTTGTAGGAATGTAGGGGATTCAAACCCAACCTTCGAATGGGATGGTTTAATTACTAATTCCCTTGTGAACATACAGTACATAAATTTTCATATGATAAAAGAATCTTCTGGTTCTTTAATGGATATCCATGAGAATTTTCAATGATTTTACGCATCATTGTAAATCTCGGGTGACCTAGACGGTCATGCCAAAGCATAAATATTTTTGGATCTGAGAACTTCTGGTTCATAACTACATAAATTTCTACACCTCTTATAAGAGTGTATTATAATCCAGATGATAAAACACGCAGCTTTTCCATAATGCGTTTCTGGCCTGAATCATAAGAAGTAATGCACATATACTCAATATTCTTATCATATATAGTTTCTAGGTGATATTCATTACACCGTATATCTTTGAAACTGAGCAGATTTCTTCTGGATCTGCTTGAATATAAAGCATCATTGATACATATTTTAGTATTATTTGGTAACAATATCATGGCTCTACCGGAGCCTTCTATCAGATCTGCTGGACCTGATATTGTATTAACATTTGCTTTCAGTAGGGTTAAATTCAGAAAGTATTTCTGATTCCGCAGAATCGTATGTGTCGTCGCACTATCGGCTAGACATATATCTCATGTGTCTTGCTTTTCAATATCACCCAACTTATCTTTTAAAGACATCTATTCACAACAATAAAACAACAAAAATAAATGAAGTACATATCAGATAAAGTGGTAAAAGAAATAGGAATATATACATAAGGAATAGGAATAGGAATATATACATACAGAATATTTACACAAACATTTCACATGATAACGAAACAAATTACAAGCAGTACTTAATTGGTATGGACATTTCCATCACCAGTTGAAGTGGTCACTTTATCAGTCGGATCATTTAGGAAATCAGAAACATTAAACTGGGTGATATCCATAAAATCTGAATCTTCCAAGAAGTTTGTTTCAGGGTTCTTCTCTTTTCCCTTTTATTTGATCGATGCCTGATAAAGCTCAACCAGATGTTTAGGTGTGCGGCATGTACATGACTAATGGTTATGACAGCCACATCTGAAACAAACGCTATCATCCTTCTTAGGTCCCTTTTGGATACCCTTCCCTTTATCTGGTTTGGCTTTATAAACATTCCGCTTCTAGGGAGTGTTTTGATTATACCTACCCGGAACAAAATAATCATATGATCTTTTACGACCCCGACCACGACCATGGTTAGGACCACGACCATGGTTAGGACCACGACCACAGTAGAAACCGCGACCACGACCGCGAGTATGTCCTCCAATAGTGTTGGCATTCACTTCTGGGAATGCTGTAGAGCCCGTCGGGCGTGATTCATGATTTTTAATTAAAAGATCGTTATTTTTCTCTGCAACCAGGAGACATGAGATTAGCTCTGAATATTTTGAGAATCGCTGTTCTCGATACTGCTGTTGTAATATCATGTTAGAGGCATGAAAAGTTGTAAATATTTTTTCCAACATATCATTTTCTGTTACATCCTGACCACACAATTTCAGCTGTGTAGTGATTCTGAATAAAGCAGAATTATAATCATAGACTGATTTAAAATCTTAAAAACGTAAATGTTGCTACCGGCACCTTGCATTTGGTAATGCAACATCGGGTTGGTTGTCAAATCTGTCTTTCAGCTCTTGCCATATAACTTATGGTTCCGTGACAGTTAGGTATTGGGCTTTTAAATATTCATGCAAATGGCGACGGATAATCACCATAGTAGTATATTTATCTTGCTCACTTGTATCAACCCCATCTTCAATAGTATAGTATAATCCCTCTGATTTTAGGAGTAGCTTAGCATCAATAACCCAGGACATGTAATTCTCCCCGGATACTTCTAGTGCAGTAAATTTTAAATTTGCAAGTTTTGCCATTTATTACAGCTTCTAGTTATCTGAAAATCACAATCACAGTCAGAACTTCTGGTCTGTTAAAAATCCGAGGAACTTAAATCTTTAGATATATAAAGGAATAAATCCAGAAATTTTAGATTCCAGTAATGATAAATAAATCCATGAACTTCAGGTTTTTGGATATGTGACCAAATTAAAAATTGCGTTAAGTAAATAAAGTGTGGGAAAGTAAATTGCGTAAAAATAAAATACGAGAAAGTAAATTCAGAACTGCAGGTCCTGGTATTTAACAAAATAAAAGTCTGGAAGCTTCAGGTTCTAGTAATAATAAATTCAGAAACTTTAGGTTCTGGTAATAAATTTAAGAACTTCTGGTTCTAGTGGTAATAAACTCAGAACTTCAGGTTCTGGAAATAGCAGTATCATGCTGATAACGTGTTATAATAAAATTGAATAATAGATGAAATAATAAATAATAATAATAATAAGTAGAGATAAAATATGGGAGAGAGAATTACTCTTGTAATTTATTGTTAGTTTTCTCTTTTGTATATTTCTTATCAGCTCTCGTTTTTGTTTGTATGCAACACACTCACAATTTTGTACATGCATAAAAACAATCTCATGCATAAAACAATCTCTCTTTACAAAACAACAAAATGAGAGCCTATTTATAAGGCTTGAGAATTGATTAGCATGTGACACCACATTGCCACTAGTCACTTGTAAAAAGCATATCTTTATTTTGTACCACATATTAGGACACTAGGCAATTGATTAGTGCGGTGATGAATCTACTTAATAATGCTAAAAGGTTCTATATTATTCCACAATATATATATATATATATATATATAAAGTCTTCTTTTATTTTTGTTTTTACTCTATACGCACAACAACATTATAAAGTTAATTTAGTCAATAAATTATAATGCTTTAATAATGGCTCATGACCTTTCATACTAAATTTATTAAATTCGGTGTGTACTATGAAGAAAACTCTTGTGATTTTCTTCCTCAATGCACACTGATATAATAAATTCAGTGCAAGACTGTAAGAGCTGCCTTGTTTTGGAAGGATTTTTGGTGTAGTTGGATGGATTTCAATGGAGAGAGAGCTGCAGAATCCAGAGAGAAGTTTGAGTTTTGGAGAGGGAGCTGTTGTAGAGAAAGAATCAGACAAACATGGAAGCTAGGCAAAATGAGTTTGGTCCGAGAAAGAAGGTTTTTATATAATACCTTAACTCAATACGTAGTCGTTTTGAGTAGTAAAAGTATATTTTAATATTTCCCTTAGACGGCATGACGTTTGGCCGTGAGTCTGCTTTAGTTAGCAATATTTCCCTATTTGTCTGATGTGAGTGTCTGTCACAGATGGAATTACATATTGTATCGTTGTTTCACTTTTGGATTATGAAGAAAATTTACAAATCTATTATCTATTCTCTCTGATCTATCTCTCTCTCATCTCATTCTAACTAATTCTGATTCTATCTCTCCTTCAATTTCTTCAAGCTTTATTTCATTTTTTTTCCAGAAATATTCTACATCAGCTACTTTCCAGAAGTTCAAACTGACCTGCACATTCAAAAGAAACCAGAATTAATCCATAAACCATCTCTCACAATCCTCCATCAATCAAGGCATAACAAAGACACGCCGGTCATTGATTAAAAATAAAAAAAAATTATATTTATAAAAGTATTTGCTTATTCTTTTTAATAATAAGTTTACACAAATTCAATAATATATTACTCAAAAATATGAAATACATTATAAAATTTATACATAAAAAATCATTTAAACTTGTAGTTTAAAAAAAATTATTTAAACCTGTAAATGACTTAATTCTATAATATTAGAAGTCATAAATTATGTGTATTTTTTACGACTTATCTTAAACAACAAAATATTAATATTTCACTAATTTTAGACAAAAACATCATATTTATGTAATATTGTCAAACCATCGTTCAACACTTTTAATCTTTCTATCAAACTATCAAAGTGACCTGAGAGAATTACGTTAGATCTTCGTTTCCTATGTTTGTAGTGTCATTGGAGTGTCATTGGAGTGTCATGCATGGTTAAAAGTGACTAATTATTCCGATGATTATATATATTAAACCAGTATAATATATCTTGATCAACCTTCTTCTTTAATTTAAGTATATAATTTACTTCTATACAGATTTCTCACAATTATTGAATAGTTATGAGAGGACACATAAGATTTTCATTTTTTTTAAAATATTACAGTTGTTATATTATTACTATCATAGTATCATTTTAAAATATTAGACTTCCATCAATAAACATCATTTATCTTGTTCATATGTTCAAATGCGGTGCGTTTTGTGAGTCTATTCTACGCCTTATATAATTAAAGCAAATGTCGCCTTCACTCTTCAGAGATTCAAAACGCTGCGTTTCAGCTGTATCCCTCTCTCCCTCTTTTTCTCTCTGTTTCAAAATGTCGTTGAGATCTTTTTTCCCGGGAAAATGGAAGCACAATCGATGGGAGCAGAATACGAAACTGTACTCGACATATAACCAGACACTAAAAACCCATCTCACAGACATCATAAACACTAACGTTGGCATAACCAAACACTCGAAAAAAGGACAACTAGATATTGCCCGTTACGTCTTCGATCAAATGCCAAAACGAACTGTGGTTTCTTGGAACGCCATGATTTCTGGTTACTCAAAATGGGGGAAATTCAACGAGTCTCTTAGTTTAGTTACAATTATGCATGGTAGCTATGTCAAGCTCAACGAGACCACGTTTTCGACTGTTTTGAGTGTGTGTGCGCAGTTGAAATGTTTGATAAATGGGAAACAGATTCATGGTCTTGTTTTGAAATCCGGGTACGAGAGTTTTGAGTTTGTGGGTAGTGCTTTGTTGTATTTTTACGCGAACTGTTTGGAGATAGAGGAAGCGAAGAGGATTTTCGAGGAGTTGAGGGAGGAGAATGGGTTGTTGTGGAGTGTGATGCTAGTGGGGTATGTGCAATGCAACATGTTGAGTGATGCTTTTGATTTGTTTATGAGGATGCCGAGAAGGGACGTTGTCGTGTGGACAAAGTTGATTTCGGGGTATGTGAAGAGTGAAGGTGGGTGTCAGAAGGCTTTGGAGTTGTTTCGGTGGATGATAGAGAGTAGTGAGATTATGCCTGATGAATTCACTTTTGATGCTGTTGTTAGAGGTTGTGGTAGGCTTGGTGTTCTTCATGAAGGGAGGGTTGTTCATGGGATGTTGATAAAACGTGGCTATGAATTTGATCACTTAATTGGAGGCGCATTGATTGAATTTTATTGTAGTTGTGAACATATTAATGAAGCTAAGAGAGTTTATGATGGAGTAGCAAATCCGGGTTTGGATGCTACAAATTCCATTATTAGTGGACTTATTTTGATGGGTAGGATTGAAGATGCAGAGTTGATTTTCAATAGACTGACTGAAGCTAATTCAGTTTTATACAATTTGATGATTAAAGGTTATGCAGTTGAAGGTCGATTTGAAGATTCCAAAAGATTATTTGAGAAAAATCCTCACAGAACAATAATTTCTTCAAATACTATGATTTCTGTGTATTCCAGGAATGGTGAAATTGACAAAGCTTTGAAACTTTTTGAAGAAACAAAAGGGGAAAGGAACCCAGTGACCTGGAACTCAATGATGTCATGTTATATCCAAAATGATCTGCATGAAGAAGCTTTGGAGTTATACATGACAATGTGCAGATTAGCAATAGAGCGGACTAGATCGACATTCTCTGTTCTATTTCATGCATGTTCATGCCTTGGATCTCTTCAACAAGGACAATTACTTCATGCCCACTTGATTAAAACGCCATTTGAGTCTAATGTTTATGTAGGAACATCCCTCATTGACATGTACTCCAAATGTGGAAACATTGCTGAAGCTCAAGCATCATTTAGCTGCATCTCTTCACCCAATGTGGCGGCATGGACAGCTCTTATTAATGGATATGCACATCATGGGCTTGGTTCTGAGGCAATCATTCTCTTTGAGCGTATGATAGAGCAAGGAGTATTACCAAATGCTGCTACCTTTGTTGGAATTCTGTCTGCTTGTGGTCACGCTGGTTTAGTCAATGAAGGGATGAAATTTTTCCATTCAATGGAAAAATGTTATGGAGTAACCCCAACAATAGAACACTATACATGTGTGGTGGATCTTCTTGGTCGGTCAGGCCATCTAAAAGAAGCCGAGGAGTTTATCAATGAGATGCCAATTCAAGCAGATGAAGTTGTCTGGGGAGCTTTGCTTGGTGCTTGTTGGTTCTGGATGAACATGGAAGAGGGTGAGAGGGTGGCAAAGAAGATTTTTGGTTTCGATCCCAAGCCAGTATCTGCTTATGTTACTCTATCGAACATATACGCAATATTGGGGAAGTGGGGAATGAAGACGCACATGAGGAAGAGATTGAAAGGCTTGGAAATGAAAAAGAATCCTGGGTGCAGTTGGATTGAGTTGAGCAGCAAAGTTTATGTGTTCTCTGTCGAAAAAAGAAAGTATCCAAATTGTAATGTGATGTATGCCACTTTGGAGCATCTAATGGCAAATCTAAAATCAACTGTTCTATTTGATCGAGATACCATATCAATGTAAGAATGTGGTTACTTAGATTGAACATACTAGCATTGATCATCTCTTTTTATCTGTCTCATCCAAATTTTAAATTTTGATTGCCAATAGAAATCACACTTTGGCTCCTCTTTTAACTAAAGCTAGCGGTTAATATCCATTGTTCTTTACACGTATCTCTGTTACATATTACTATAGTCATGTGTTATATTAAACCTTACATATTACTTCTTGATTGTTTAATGATGTTAAATTTCTATATTGTTTGACAGTTTCATACTTTTGGGAAGTGGTTTATATGTTATTAAATAACCTTACAACCCAAAAGACTAGCATATTTGGGTTGTGGCTTCGATTGTTGTATAAACACTTCTCTTTCTTTTATCTTTCCAATATGAGACTTAGCCTTACCTTTTCTAACTCACATTTGGCTCATCTCTAACAAATACTTTAAAATGCAGATCATGGGTGCTATGTTTTGGTCTCCTACATTAGAAAATTGTTTTCTTCACCATTTAGCTGATGTTAGCGAATGTGTCCATTGGATCTGAGATAGACATTTTCTTAGGCTCTGTTTTCTAAGGTTTTAATACTTTTTTTCCCAACTATGTATCTTGGTGGAATTGATTCTCTTAGTTCATCATAATTGCGAAGAGACTTTATACGTTGGCAACATAGCTCTTCCAGATCCAGCATTTGACTTTTTCTTTACTTTGTGTTGTTCTGATTCATATGGCATATTGCATAATAACAGCTACCTTTCAATTGCTAAGTTCTGATAGGTTTCACTACCAGGCCCATTCAAGATAATGCTTTATGCATCACCAAAGTAGGTTACTTCAGTAGTTTTTTTCATATAACAGTAATGATTATGATGATGATGATGATGATGCAGATTAACTGTTGCTTTTCGTAAAGCTATCGTGATCTGATCATTGTCTCAAAAGGTAAGATTGCTTGTCTCTTTACAGCTTGTTATCGTGTCAAGTGCCACTTCCATTTCAGCGTAGTCTTTGGATATTATTTGGTTATTAAAATTGAGCCTCTGTTGACCAATCAATTATTTAAACATATCTCCACCCCTGCCTTTCTGCCGCCAATGGCATTTGTATTGTAGAATACGTAAATGTTAAATATATATTCCCCTTGTTCTATTCTCTACTTTTCATGACTTATTTATATGCCGTTCATGTAAAAGATTTGGTTCATCATGAAAATAGCACTTTCTTTTTGGTGATTTCATTGACATAGGAGTGGTTGCTACACAGTAACCGGAAAGAAAGTAATTGGTAATTCATAGGGATTAAACTAAGTTCAAGTGACATGATGAACCAATTGTAATGAAATGATATGGTAAATAACAATATATTTGGAGGGATCATAATTATGTATTTTCGTTGTCTTGTAATGTTGTAGCATTTTACGTTGGTCCAGATTATTTTCCAGGGCATATGTATATCCAGATTGACTATCAATTTTTCACATGTAGTAAATTTTTTGTAGGAATAATGAAATGATATTGCTGCAGTTTTTACTATCTCGTTGGGCATCACTTTTCTTAAGAAGATAGACAAACTGGTACCGAGGCTTAATATTAGAAGTACTTTTTTATTATTTTAATGAGAACTTAATAAGCATGCTTTATAAATTACAAAAATTATATTGCAACCGAAGTTTTCTGTTGACGACTGTCCTCTTCAGGGGTAGTGGTAATTTATTGCCCAGTGAAGTGAAATTTCCTGTAACAGACAATGTCTTAGAAATTTGTAGATTCACAAACTTTAAGTCAAGAATGTATTTAGTTATTACATGCATATTATTTTGGTATATATAGAGAATACTTACAAAAATCCCCGAGTGCAGACCTCTCATTCAACTCTTGTCATTAGTATTGTTGTCAGTCACAAGTTGCAGCTGTTTGGATTTCTCCTCATTCTGTTCTATATCCCATTTGTTTGGTTCTTCCATAATCCCTTTTTTTTTGCATATGCAGTAGACAATAAGTTGGAGGAGGCCTAAGGGAGTAGCGGCAATATTAGGTGTCTACAAAAGAATAAGGAATTCGAGTTAGAAATTCTATCTTTATGTTATGTTTTGGATAGTAGTTTTTTCTGACAAGGAAGATTTAAAAGCTGTACTAACCGCAAGAAACATATCATGGCTTAGTAGCCCATAAATCATCCAAAGCGAACTAGAAATGAATGAGAATAAAGATAAGTAGAAGGGCATGAATTCGACACTCTTGGTTCGGATCACTTGCCTCTGCAATTATAAATAGATTCAGATGGTGAGAAGACATACAAGTATTTATATTGTGCATGCATGAATGTTACAACTAATTGATTAACAGTTCCTCTTCTTCTTTTGTTCTTTTTTTGTGTTGCTTGTTTAGAGTACGTAATGATAAGAGCAATTGACTCACCACAACCACAAGTGGAGAACCATACATCGTTACTGCGGCTACCAGCCCAACTGTCCCCACAAATACTTTGCGATGATGGTGATCATGGAACACAAAAGCTGAGATAATCGCGGTGGTGCAGAACAGTAGGATGACAGGTACCAGCATAGCAGCAACCTTCATCTGTGGACTCATAATATTTAGTATTGTTTCATTGAAGTGTACATTTGCATGCAAAAGAATACATAGTGCCCTCTGTTTTGCTGAATAATATACAAACACTTTCTATAGGCCTTACTGATACTAAATTAGCATGCATGGACATCTAAATTATACACTTCCTACATGCATAATGATCAAGTATTGTGAACACCAAATAAGCTTTAAAATAACTTGCCTTGCTTCTAGCTGTAGCAAACCAAATGTATATGATAATGAAGGAAACTTCTAGAAGGATCCCCAAACCGTTGATGGTGACCAGAGGGAAGTTCTCCCACTTGTAGCTTACTATAGGCATCCCATACCAAGAATAAATGAGACAGTTTAGCAGAGAAATGATGTAAGGAAAGCATGAAAACTCTTCAGTGCTTTTCTTCTTTATCACCCTTGAAAAAGTTAATCTGTCAACACAGAGAAAATAATAAATGTCAGTTTAAGTTTCAACGTTAACTATGCGAAAATTACGATTTACTGGAAATATAATAAGCTATGTAATAGAATAATGTGTTGACATTACATGGGTGCGGTGAAAAGTAACAAGGAAGATGCATTGCCTGCAAGAAAGAGCATGCAAGTTTATTGTATTAGCTTCAAAAGTTGTTGCTGTATATATTATGTTGTGTGATTCTTGAAAACTGAAAATATTAAACAAACCAGGAAATACGTACCCATCACGCCAACAGCCAGGCGCAATCTATCTCCCATGTTTTCACTCTCCAAAGATGGTCTTCAGATGGAGAAATGGTCCAAAAAAGAATAGTTTCTACACAAATACTTAAGATGGCTGTGTGGACTGTTAAAAACTCTTCAGGGGATATAAATAATGGGAAGGTGGATAAAAAGAGAATAATATAAAATTGAAAGCAGGTGGAAAAGTTTCTTTCTACGTCTGTGTAAGCTTGTGGAGCAAAATAGCTTGCTCTAGATGGAGCTTTATTTTAATTTATTAAGTCAAAAGTTTTCATCTAAATGCTTTGTTAGGTTTTATCAAATGCAATTAGAGGAACAATAGGAAAGCTACATTGTTTGCTGTTTTTGTTCTATATTGTGAGTGGAAATGTCAGAAGATTTCCACTACCTACATGAATTACTTTTGAAGGTGTTGGTTGGTTGCTTGGTGCTCAATACATATCACTAAAAGCAATAAAACTTA
Organism: Dipteronia sinensis; assembly: GCA_033220585.1. Lineage (NCBI taxonomy): Eukaryota > Viridiplantae > Streptophyta > Magnoliopsida > Sapindales > Sapindaceae > Dipteronia > Dipteronia sinensis. The sequence goes on along the minus strand of CM065639.1, from coordinate 4,136,632 downwards.
ATTGTTTTCTCAATAATGTGTTAAGATACCCAATTAATAGAAGTGTTGCTATAGACAATTTACAAAGAAATCCCAATCAAACAAATTAATGGTCCATGAGGCTGCTTTAATACATTTAATTTAAGAATTAGTGTTGGCACTCCCTGTGATTGATGTTTAAGACTTTGTTGTTGTTAATGATTACACATTAAGATTTTGAACGTTGATAAAATGGTGAAATAGATTTTACTTTATACTCGAATTGCCTTTGATTGAATTGAACACAGTTATTAAACATAGAATTTCTTATAAAGGCCATGTCAAAAAGAATACTAGTTTTCAAGGATAGAAATTTCTTATATCATGTGAAAAAAGTTCATAATTTTCAATGTTAGGATTTTTCCTATTGTAACATGTCAAGATGTGAGCAGTGCTTCACAAATGGGATTATGTAGAATAACATATCACATAATCTGTCTCTCTGATTTGTTCTTGATCAAATGATCACAGTGCTACCAACAAAATTCATGAAGAACAATATTTTTTTTCCAGACATTTTCTTATTAGAATATAGAAAGCTATTATTCTAATTCTCCAATTACAGTTGTTCTTATAGCAGAATTTTACTCAGAAATCAGAATATTATGAATGAAATGATTTTGGTGGTGTGTTTTTAAGAGAAAATCTAAATATATATTTATTCCAAATCAGCCCCTAAAGTTGGGTTGTATGGCTCATGGTTTGAGGGAGGTTTTTTCCAGTCAAAATACTGTCTTTAAGTGGAGGTTCTTTTCTCATCAAACAGTTGATTTATGATTATTACTGTCATTAATTATTATTTTAAAGGAGACCATTTGTTGTGTTATGGTGATATCAGCTTGCTTTTTGGCTGTCTTCCATAATTCTTCTATTTTGCTTCAACAATTCTTTAAAATTCTATATCCTCAACCCAACATTAGGGTTTCTGATGCCTTAGTTGTCATATCCGGTTCTGTTACTTCAATTTTTGTTTCCTCTAATGGGAATCTATTATTCTAATTATAGTAATTTATTGAATGATTCTTGCAGCTAATGTAATCTTATAATTCCCACTTGATTTGCTTAACTGACATGGAAACCAAAGACTCCCCCGATTTGACGGTAGAAATTAGACATTGCCAATTGGTTCCAAGACCAACTTGCCAATCAGTTCATAAAATCAGGAACAACTAAGATTACAGTGTTGATGAATATTTGACAGGTAATTTTTGGATACAATATTCATTTTGTTTATAATTAATTTGTGCCTGTGCATTTAGAAGATATTCCCTAGCTAAAAATAACTGGAGAATTCATTTTTGTTGGTTATGGTTGTGTAGTTGTGTTAAGCACCAATCAATCTATTTGATGCACATGCTTGACCATTTTGCAGCTGGTATTTTATGCACATGCATTTGAAAATGGAAAACTGAAGATCATTGACTTCTGAGATATTTTTTTTATCAGTCTCAATCTATACTAAAAAAGTTGTTTTCCCGGCATAATCTATTATCTTATCTTTCGTGATAATATGCTTAAGTTGGCTTATTCTTCCGATTTTTTTTCCATACAAAATGACTTGGATTACTTGCAGAGTTAAGCTTTTTACGCGAAAAATCTACTTATGATTGGTAGTTAACCGGAAATATAACAAAAAAAACTATTTTTGCCATTTCCCCAGATTGTAAATATAGATAGAAAACATACAATATTTTCTTGTCATTTCTTCTTTGGTTATATTATGTTTCAAGATTATATATTACATGTTCTCTGATAATTTTCTTTTAAGGAAACCAGTTAATCACACATACATGCACCTGTTTTTTACTATGAAGAACCACAAATTTCATCACCACTACTTGATGTTTACTTGATGTCTCCTTTTCAATTTTCTCTCCTAAGAAACAGTACTCCTCTATAAAAAAAAAGTGCGGTTTTATTATTCTTGAATTCTTCTGTTTCCACCGCACACAACAAAAGATGAAAAAAAATATATATATCTAATCATATGCTTTTAACAGCATCTATAATTGGGAATTTGTTGATCTTGCTTTTTTCTCTCTAGTTGAATCAAACCAAAGGTTCATAGAGATGTCTGCCTTTCAGGGACAACATATTTATTTGAATAGTACATGACCCAACATGATGTGCCACTTCTATAGCTTTTATTTTCCTAAATTTTTGTGCTGCCTTTTGTTTTCATTTGTTTTTTTTTTCAAGCATTTGATGATTCATGTTTATGCATTATCTTTGCCAATCAATTAAATCCAAATTGTTTCTTAGGGACAAACCACTTTGTTAGTTAAATACAATTTTGTGGTTAGAAATTAGAATACATTCGGATAGACATTACTAGTTTAGGAATTTGTCATAATCATCCTTTAAGGATATGAAATTTATCATAAATCTCACTTGGAGAATGTCAAGGATATGTTGCTTTAAGTTTTATAAAATTTATTAGAAACCTCTCCTTAAAGAAGATGATTGGAGCCGCCTTTAGGTTTTTTTTATTATTATTATTTTTTCAAGCAGTAGTGATGATTTTATCATTTTAAGCAGTCAAGTTCCATGTTTATGCATTATTGTTACCATGATTAGACATTGTTAAAAGTAGTCAATGAATGGACGCCAACTGCTGCTTAACAGGGCCAAACCATTTAGTTAGTTGAACACATATATTTGTGGTTAGAAGAATACATATAGATAAATCGGTAGATCTTACTGGTTTTGAAATTCGTCATAAACTTCATTTAAGATTATAAAATTTATCATAAATATCGAAAACATTGCTTTAAATTTTATAAAATTTCATAAAATTTATCTGAAACCAGCGGAGGAAGTATATCAGTTATACTCTTTTTCTGATGAAACACTATCAATTAGGTAAAGAAAACACTCTTTAATCATCTAGCTAGAGTACTAATAGCAATCTTGAATGCACATTAACAAATGGGACAATATTCCAATCAATTCTGAAATATAATTGGGTGGGGAGGAAATGATCTTAATCTCATGATCAGATTGGATAAGATTCCAAAGTTGAAAATGTTGAAGTTTTGAGAAGCATAAAAAATACATGTATGGATAGATAATGCATTCATTAATCTTTCAGGATTGGATGTATTAGTGTAATTTGATTATGAGGTTAGGTGTGGTGTGGTGTGATGTGATGTGGTGTGATGTGATGTGGTGTGGATAGGATATCATGACTGCCAAAAACAAACATGAATACCAATCATGTGTTGGTGTGAGTGGTTTGGCACTCTCATCCCTTAAGCAAGGTCGTGGGTTCAACCCCCTTTGAGAATGGAGCTGCACATATTGGGATCACTTTATCCCTTAGTGGGCCGACCCGGTACGAGTCCGGATTAGTCGAGGTGTGGACAGGGCTGATTGCACCGTATGGTGGATCTGCCCCACCCAAAAACCGGATTGTGTAAACCAAAAAAAAAACAAACATGAATACTTAGAGTCGGAGATTGTGGAAAAAAGAGTCATATAGTACAAGAAGAAATTTTTTTTTTTTTTTGAGGAGTGTTAGAATCACTCTCTCAAGCTACTCTCTCTTCTCCTTTTGACACTTGTCCGTTATTAACGTTTTTGAAATAAATTTTAGAACCATCATTAATGAATTGTTTCTATATGTTATTTACAATTCAAACTATCATATCTTTCCAAATTGCCTCTTTTGTAGACCAAATTGTCATAGTCTTTTTTTTAATATTAATAATATTATTATTTTATATACATCTTTTTTATTTTCTAAAATATCATAACAAATACAATTTATACTTGAAAAATTATCGTTTTTGTCCATAATATCATAAGTTCATCATATTTTATAAAGTAATTATTTTTACGCGATTTAAAAAATATAGTTAACAAAATTAAAATCTCATTAATAATATCAAAACTCAAATATACTAAAAAAGGTAAGATGTCAATGTTTATTGTATTTTAATAACTTTAATATTGTTAATAATATATTTGCTAATTTTCTTTTTAAAATAAATTTAATAAATATTATTAAACTCATTTTACCTTTAAAGATTTTTGCTCACATATTTGGAAATGACAATTTGGTGTAAATAAAATGGCAATTTGGAAATATGTAGATGGTTTGAATTTTAAATAACATGTAAAAGTAATTCATTAACGAAGACTCTAAAATTTATTTTTGAAAAGTCAATATAGGACAAGTGTCAAAAGGAGAAGGGAGAGTGGGAAGGAAGAGTGAGTTGAGAGAGTGTATTTAGCATTCATTTTTTTTTAGTACAAGAAGATATAGAAATTAGGGCTTTATAAAGTAGGATTATGTTAACTTACGTTCCGCGTCCGGTAAGTGACTTGTAAAACTTTTTGTTCCAAATTTAGGAGTATGTGCAATTTTATTTTTTGAATTATGTATAGTCACATAACTAGTTATATAACATTACATAGTCACTTATCGCGTGCTCCATATATTATTAGTACCTATAAATAGGGGAGGGCGAAAAATCAATAAACCGAACCAATCCAATCAGTTTTTTTCTAGTTTTTTTATGTTGGCCGGTTCAGTTCGGTTCATTTTATAAAAAACCGATTAAATCTTTTTTTTTCCCGGTTGGCTATCCCAAACCGAAAACCCGAACCATGATCCAACTTATATTAAAAAAAAACCCTAGTTTAATATTCAACGGTCCATGAAACTATAAAACTATGAAAGTGTTTCACGACATATTTTTTCTTTATTTTTTTTACTGAATATTATTTTAAACTAGTATTTTTCAATTTGTCCAAGCCCGTAATTTAATTCGGTCGAAGGCCCGAATGGGTTAAAATATGAAAATATGTGTAATATTTAAAGCCCATGAATGACCAAAATCGAAAAAACCGAACCGAATCGAACCAGTCCAATTCAGTTGACATTTGTAAATTTTATTGGATCGGTTGACATTTGTAAATTTTATTGGATCGATTCATATTTTTAGAAACCGAACTTTATCAGTTTTTTATCTGTTCTATTGAAAAATGAATCGATCCATTAAACAACCACATCTACCTATAAATTATAATTTTAGCTTGAAATCTTGAATATGTTTACTACTATTTTTATTTAGTTTTTATTATTATTATTTGTGGAGCATAGGACAAAATTTGTTTGTGGTGGTTTCTTAGACAGCTGAAACTGTGAAGGACACTACACAACCTTATCCACATAACAAGCACCTAGAATTTAATTATTCCAAATTTTAAGAAAAGAATAGGTACTCTCTTAGATTTTTACCTGAATTTATATATCAACACATTGAAATTGTGGATTTTGATTGAAAAAAAAAAACCCTTAATAGAGAATGAATTTGAAACTTGTATTATCGATAGAACATCCCAAATTTTGATGGAGTAAATTAGATTGAAAAAGAACCAAATTTTAGAAAGAATAATGTATTAGGAACACAAAATATTCTTTAAAAAGTAATAAATGTTATCATCACTTAATATAGATCGATGGTAAAGATAACTCATGCCGTAGATTAGAATCATCCCACCACCATATATATATATATATATATATATATATATATATATATATATATATATATATTTATTTATACAATTTTTCTATTACCAGCTCGTCTTGACGAAGAATGTGGACCATTAGATTTATATACTTTGACTCAAAGTGTATGCATTTGTCAAAACTTCTCCATAATCTGTGGTCTTATATATATTATAATTATTAAACCAATGTAAAAAGTAGCGATTTTAATGAATTTTATTTGCTTCTTGATCATTTGGTATTCTAAACGATCTATAATACAGTATTTTACGTGCCTAATTAGCTAATCGTAAAAGAATTATATTTTTGAGATTTCGTAATTATTTATGTTCACAAGCACTATGCAAGTTTACATGTTTACTCAAAGTTTACTTTCAATATATATAGTATTTTTCTAGTGCGGATCATAGATTTTAGATTTTGTTTATTTTTTTCAAATCCATTCGATTTTCAATTTGCTACCGTCAATCCTGGTAATCCACTTTTTAATAAATTGTAATATGCATATATTGATCATGTATGTCTCATTTTGTAAGAATTTATGTCCCTCATATAGACATGACGCCGGTTCGAACCGAACCGGAACCATGTGAAAAAAAATCGAAACCGAAACCGAAAAAATCAGTTCCGGTTCCTAAACTAGTACCGGACGGTTCCGGTTCCGGTTTCGATTCTCAATTTTGAGGAACCGTCCGCTTTGAACCGGACTGAAACCGACGGTTCCAACATATATAAATATATATATACATATACAATAATTTTCAAATAAGTGCGCACTGATATAATTATATAAGGACATTGAATGTGAGCCACTCATTTTACATATTTTGACTTGGCATGTATGCACTTGTCAAAACTCTTTTATAAATGAGTGGCTCACATTCAATATCCTTATATAATTCTATCAGTGCGCACTGACAGGAAAAAGACTGTATACATATATATATATATATATTTTTTTTCAAACCCACTACCTTACCCACACCCATAACCCATTTTCTTCTCTCTCTCACGGTCTCTCTTTCTCTTTTTTCTTTCTCACTTTCTCACAGATCTCTCTCTCTCTCTCTCTCTCTCTCTCTTTCTCTTTCTTTCGTTCCTTCTTCTTCTTCCTGTCGACGGCGACGACGGCCGATCTCTTCCTGTCGCAATGTCGACAGCGACGACAACAATCTCTTCGCCGTCGATCCCTTCTTCATCTTGTCTGCCCTCGCTGATCTCCTCTTCCTAGTCTCGGATCTCTGGTCTCTTCTTTCTCTTTCTCTCTCTCTCTCTCTCTCTCTCTCTCTCTTCGATAGTTCGATCTCTTCCCTCAGATGGATTTTGGGCTTGTGCCTTTGTGGTGGTGTGTGTGTGTGTTTGAGTTTTAAGTCCTGACTGGTTTGATTGGTGGTGTACCGGTGTGTGTGTGTGTGTGTGTGTGTGTGATTTTGGGTTTGTGGTGGAACGGTGGTTGTGTATGTGTGTTTGGAAACGTTGGACTGATAAAGGTGATTAGGGATTGGGAATGGGAATTTAGGGTTTGATTGGATATTTGGGATTTTGGGTTGTTTTTAAAAAATAAAAAAAACCGGTTCCGAACCGACAGAACCAACGGAACCGTGAAACCAGAACCGAACCGGCATCATGTCTAGGCCTCATAGGGACGGCAAAAATCTCTTACTTGTCCAATAAAAATTGTTCGTAAGCCTCAACATCTATTTTTTAGTAATTGTTCATACACTAAACAAATTTTAATATATATATATATATATATATACAAGTATCTACTATTTTTTTTTTAAGTTACAAATTTTTACACATTATACATTATAAAAACAATTCCATTGTAATTAAAATCCAAGTTTAGCTTACTTGTGGACTGTTTAAAAGTGGATGTATTCATTTAAAGAGTAAACCGTTTAATTTATATAGATTAAATCACTATATATATATATATATATATATATATATATATATATATATATAAATCATTACTCTCTCTTTATATAAATCTAATGGTCAACATTCTTCGTCCTGATATATTTTATATTAGGATGAACTGACAATAGAAAAATTATATCTATATATATATATATATATATATATATATATTTATATCATTAACTTTTTAATTTTTAAAAGTGGGTGCAAAGAGTAAACTGTTTTTTGTGTGTGGCCCGTATATAATGTCTTGATGGAGACTAGAGTATATATAAAAGTAAAATCTAATTATTAAAAAGATTGTGTTAGTTCAAATTAATCTTTAAATGAAAAGTTGTTATATATATATATATATATATATATATTTATATATATCACTTGCGTGGCAACTCAAACCGTTATATTGTCGTATGAATGAACGATTTTTACTATTAAATCAAATTAGACAATGATAAATAAAAAGTCGTTTGAATGATAATAATTGAACTGTTATATTATCAAATTGAATGAACGTTCTTCACCATCAAACCAAATTGGACAATAATAAATGAAAAGTCGTTAGAATGACAATAATTAAAGCAATAGAGGTAGTGTTATATATATATATATATATATATATATATATATATATATAGTCCTTTTCTCCTCAATACGCACTCGCACTGACTTATATCAGTGCGTTGTATGTGGACCACTGATTATGGAGAAGTTTTGACAAGTGCATACACTTTGAGTCAAAATATATAAATGTAATGGTTCACATCCAATGCACTGATGAAATTATATCAGTGTGTACTGATTTAAAAATTTATGTATATATATAAGTTACAAACTACCTCTATTAGTTGTATTAAGAGAATAAAATTTGATATATGTTATAGATATATACATAATAATTTTCACATAAGTACACACCGATAGAATTATATAAAGACATTGAATGTGAGTCACTCATTTTATATATTTTGACTTGGTATATATACACTTTTCAAAACCTTTTTATACATGAGTGTCTCACATTCAATGTCATTATATAATTCTATCAGTGTGCACCGACAGAAAAATGACTATATATATAAATTACAAACTACCTCTATTACTTGTAGTAAGAGAATAAAATTTGATATATGTTTTTAAATTTACACACATATTTATAACACGTGGTATACTTGATAGATTTAATATATATTGGAGCATGTATTATTATTATGTTTAATTTTCTAGTAGAAGGTGACAAATTTTAGCCATAAAAAAGTTAAGTAGTTGCTTTTAATTAGTTTATATATTTTATTTAATTTCTTTGATTAATCACATTTCCATGTGTACAACCAACTAAACCACATGGGGTTTCACTACTTTTTCAGGAATATAAAGACTAATGTCCCCTTTTAGCTAAAATTCAAAGTTTTTTAATATCTTTGTCATTATATATATATTTCAAAAATAAAATAAAATAAATTCTAAGATGAATCTGATGTCACAGTAAATTACTTAAGAAAAAGTGACTTATTTCTTATAAATGAAAGGGTATTATCACTAAAGTCCCTACATTTTTCATGAATTGTCACATTTTTAAATGTCTTTGTCATATTAGTCACTTTGGTTCCTTTTTTTTTCAAAATATATCACCTTAGTCAATTTGACCAAAAAATAACGGTCAACTATAACAGAATGTGTGAAAATACAATTTTACCCTTTATTAGGATTCAAACTTTCAACTTTAAGGTTAAAAGCCACAAGCTTTAACCAGTTGAGCTACCCTAACTCATTGTTGAATGTTTGTTGATTTAAATGTATATATGGTTATATAATTTGTTTAAACAAATTTAAATCTGTTTATATAATTTAAAATAAACTCATATTTAATAATAATATATATAAACAAATTTATGAAAATGAAAAAGAAAATAACAAAACAAAATGATACCCGGAAAATCAACGCCCGTAAATTTTGTTTTTCTTTCTTTTTTTTGGGTTTTTTTCTTTTCAAAAAATATATTATTTCAATTTGATAAAAAAACCAGAAAATCAAATCACATAAATTGAAAAAGGAAAAATATCAAAAAAATAATAATAATAAAATAAACTCATATTTATATAATTTAAAATAAACTCATATATAATAATAATTTATATAAACATATTTATGAAAATTAAAAAGAAAATAACAAAACAAAATGAAACCCAGAAAATCAACGCCCGTAAATTTTGTTTTTCTTTCTTTTTTTGGATTTTTTTCTTTTCAAAAAATATATTATTTCAATTTGATAAAAAAAACCCAGAAAATCAAATCACATAAATTGAAAAGGGAAAAATATATAAAATAATAATAATAATAAAATAAACTCATATTTATATAATTTAAAATAAACTCATATATAATAATAATTTATAAAAACATATTTATGAAAATGAAAATGAAAATAACAAAACAAAAGGAAAAAACGGAAAAAAAAGAAGAAAAATTCAATTTATGGGATTTGATTTTCTGGGTTTTTTAAAATCAAATTGAAGTAATATATTTTTTGAAAAGAAAAAAATCCAAAAAAAGAAAGAAAAACAAAATTTACGGGCGTTGATTTTCTGGATTTCATTTTATTTTGTTATTTTCTTTTTCATTATCATAAATATGTTTTTATATATTATTATTAAATATGAATTTATTTTAAATTAAATAAACAGATTTAAATTAGTTTATTAATTATACCAAATTATATAAGCTTGTATTTTGAAAAAACAAGAGACAAAAATGACTAATATCACAAAAACGTTTAAAAATGTAACAATTCATGAAAAAAAAATAGAGACTTTAGTAATAATACCTCTGAATGAAAACAAATGTAAAAAGAACCAAAGTAGTAGAAAAGTTAACACTAGATTAATTAGAAAATTTTCAACTTTCTTATTCCGATTTATTTTGTCTTAATAAATATTATTTATTGAATAATAATAATAATAATAAATATTAGTAATAATAATAATTTATTGAAGAAAATTATTTTGTCTTAATAAAAGTTAACACTAGATTTATTTTGTCTTAATAATAGTAATAATAATAATGGATGTCTACAGGATCTGCCAAACTTTTAACTTTTAAGTCTTGCTAAAACTAACTACTAAGTAGGAGATTAAAATTCGATGTTATATATATATATATATATAGAAGAAGAAGAATGTTAGTTGAAACTATATATACTTCCAGTTCCAGATAACAATGAAAACACTTTATTGTTATATTATCCATATATAATACATTTAATAATGCTTGGATGTGTGTGGGGTCCACTGGAGGGGCCCACGGCCCATCCCATTTCTTTGTACTTCCCCACCACTCATCTCAGCCTCCCAAAATCCATTCGGGGTGTGTTCCCCGATTCCTCTTCATTGTCGATTTTCAATTCATAAATAGAAATTTGAAATTTAGCTATGTTATACGGCTGTTTTTCAGTCCGTTTTCGTTTTTATTTTCTAAAAATGATTTCGAATTCGCGTTCGTTAACCAATTTTTATTTTATTTTTAAAAAACAAAAAACAAAATGAAAAACAAAATCATCATTATTAGTGAAAACTTGAAAACCATAAAATACTTGTTTTTGTTTTTGTTTTTTTTTAAATTAACATTAAAATTAAAAAAAAAAAATCTGTTTTCTCTTTAAACTTAAAGTCATCGTCAACATCACAGGTCTTCTCTTGTCTTCTTCTACTTCTTTCTTCATCTTTTTCTTCTTCTCAGATCATCTTCTTCTTTTCCACTGAACCTTCTTCTTCTCCGAGCCTCTTCTTCTCCTTCTCCGGTGCTTCTTCTTCTTCTTCTTCTCCTTCTCCAATCCTTCTTCTTCTCCGATCCTCTTCCTCTTCTTCTTCTTCGATCTTCTTCCTTTCTTTTTCTTCTTTTTTCAAATTTTTTTATATATTTTTTAATGTTATTTATATTTATTAAAATAATACTTATTTGTAATTTAAGAGTTTAGTTTTTATTAATTGATTATTTGATTTTTTTTTGAAGTCATTTATGATGTGTTACTTTGTTTAATTTATAATTTACAATATAAAAATTATATTGGTTAATTATTTAATCAATTTGTTTATAATTGTTATAATATTTAATCTTCTTCTTCAATCAAGTCTGTATACAAGACAAGAAAGTATATAAAATCTAGACAATCTCAAATCTCAACCGGTTATTTTTTCAAAAAAATTTGTTTAGACTCTAGATATAAATAAATAAATATATATATATAGGAAAATGGAGAAATAGGGATGGAGGGGGTCTCCCCACCACCTCTCCCATTTAAAAAATGGGGCCCAAATTTGCCCACGACTCTACCCAAAAAAAAAACCCATTTAGAGGCAAATTTTTCCCCTAAAACCCTACGGGGGCCTGTGACCGTAGGGAAACACCTATCCCTAGATCAAACAAAAGAACCTGGTTTCTTAATTATTCAATTACTTGTCGATCTTGATCTGAGTCACTACCTTATCTTATAGTATTTATGTATAAATATAAATATATATAATACGATTCCATGGCTAAATGATCTCTCTAAAATGTTGGAAAGACCTAAAACACCCTTTTATATATATATTATATATATATATATATATATATATATATATATATATATTAAAGCGTGAAAAGGACCATGATCCAATAGTTTTTAATAAACACAGTGATCACATATCAAGAATTAAATGAGAAACACATATTAGAGATGTTGACCAGACAATACAATCAAGGTTCCAATAAAAGAGCAAGTCGATTAGTAAACACTCTCTCATGGTAAATATGAGAAATGCATATTATAGATTTTGGAGGCAATGCAATCAAGGTTCTATGTACATTTGCATATTATAATTTGGGCTGTTTGGAAATTCACGTTGATTAGTCTATTAAAGGAAATTTCTTGGCAAATGGAACCACAAGGATGCTTTTGTAGTTTCTGTACAAAAAACAACAAAAACCAATTAATGAAGCACATACGTACATAAGACGAGAATGTTTTGTCTACCCTAAAAAATTATTTTTGAGGATTTTTATTCAAAAACGACGCTATCATGAAATAATATATATAATTATTTCAAGATTACATGTAGGACATATATATATATATATACATATAATTTTTCTATTGTCGGTTCGTCGTCAGTTCGTCATGATATAAAATATATCAGGACGAAGAATATAGACCATTATATTTATATACTTTGACTCAAAGTGTATGCACTTGTCAAAACTTCTCTGTGTTCCACATTCTTCGTCCTGATATATTTTATATATATCAGGACGAACTGACAGTAGAAAGACTATATATATATATATATATGTGTGTGTCCGGGTTAAAATTGAAACTAACCATATAATTAATAGAGTTTTTATTTTTACCCGGTATCAGTGTTTTAATTGTTTTAATCTGTATTTTAATTCTAGTGTGTTTAATTTGATATATAAGTAAAATTGTCTATTCAATGAAAAGTTTGATAAAAACAATAAAAACACTAATTCCAGATAAAAATAGAAACCTTTCGATTTTTTAGTTAAAAAGTGCTATTCATGGCACATTTGTTTGGCTTTTTGACCTGGGATTTTTTTTTATGGAAAGAGGATGAAAGTCACAAAATTCTGACAAAACAATAAACTTACCAGAATACCCTTTATAATTCATCAACAGAATTTTCCGGTTATGAGAGTGTTTGTCTACAACTACAAGTCTTCAAAAGCCTACGAGTCAACTAACAAACACATTTACTTTCTGTTCTGTTGGCTGCTTTTCTTATTAATTTGCAGTTTCTCTTCACTGCATTTCTCTCATTCCTTCAAATCTCTCTCTCTCTCTCTCTCTCTCTCAATGGAAAATGTTACCAAACGTCGAAGGAAACAAGCCAAGACATCGAAATCACTGTTCGAGTTTGAAGGTAAGTTAGGACGGACGTTCTTCTTTTAACTATTCGATTTTCCGTGAAAACCAATTAGCTAGTTTAGCTCGTAAGATCTCGTCCTGGGTAGGATCTAACCTACTCGTGTCAGGTTTCAGGTTTCAGATTTCATTCGAGTTATTTATATATGTATATATATTGTCATATTTTCTTTAAAAGCTAGCTCTTTGATATATTATTATACATTTTTCTGAGTCTTTTGAGTTTTGTATTTTTGTTTGGGCAGAGATTAGTAGTATAGAATGGGAGTTCATAGACATGACAGAACAAGAAGAAGATCTCATCTACAGAATGCATAGACTCGTTGGAGACAGGTACAAACCATTATATTTGTTCATGATGTGGTGTAAAAAAAAAACACCAGCATTCGATTTGTTTTTCTGAGAATCTGAGTTGGTTTCGTTGTTTTCCTCTCTGTTCTGTTTCTTGTTTTTTTAATTTTCTTTATTGCATAGTATATTATATATATATATATATATATATAAGATACAACAATCCTGTAATGGGTTGTTTAAAATATAAAATATAACTTTTAAATAAGCTCCTCCCAACTTATTATATAGGCTTGAAGTAACTTCTATAAATAGTTTTAAAGTTAAAAAGTACATTTTTTATATAAATATTACAATAACCTCTTATATCAAACTGTTGGGTCTGCCACACGTAGATATCAAACAATATATATATATATATATATATATATATATATATGAATGATTCGGATATTAACTCTTATAATATTAAAGATAAAACTCTCTCATATATTTTTGTAAAGTGTATATGGTGAGATTCGAAACTCTTCATAAAAGTGTACGATCTATGTTGTGCTAAGAGGTAATATGTAAGTAAAAAAATACACTTAAAAGAGTGAAATTGAGTCTCAAACATTGAATAATTGGTGGTAGACCCCAGTTTATAGAATTGAATATTGACAAGGAAGATATAAGAATATTATATAAGTGGTTGCCTAAATTTGACAACATGCTTCTTCTTAAAAAAAAAATAATAATAAAAAAAAAAACCTGTGACTTTTGGTCACCAGAGAGTATTGTGGCCATTTGGTGGTAGACCCTCCTACCCATATAAATTAAATGCTGCTAGTGATTGTACATGTAAATGAAATCATGTTTTCTATTTATGGTTCCATGGCTGCCTTCCTTTGTCAAAGAAAAGGATAACAAATGATTATATACTCTCAAAAATTTAGGTCCTTTTTTCTTGTTTATGAAGTTATTGCTTCTGGAGTTTTGGTTTAATTATTATTAACATAGGATGTGTTTGGTATGACTTTTCAAATAGAGTTTTTATTAGTAGAGATTTTATTGAGTAGAGCTTCTAACAAAAAAAAAACTTTTTGTTGTATAAATTACAAAAAATGTGTTGACAATGTAATTTTAAAAATAACGTTTGGCTGTGTAAATTATAAAAAAAAAATTGTTGAAAATGTATTTATAATAAAAGAGTTGTATGGTGGAATATATTAAATTAATAAATAGTAGTTCAAACAATTCATATGTTTAAAAAAAAATCAAAAAAAAAGTTTTTAGAAAATCCCAAATTTTAGGCTTCTTCTAATAGATATAAAATAGCTTTTATAAAAAGCAGTTCGGACAATTCATATACTAAAAAAACTATTGTGTTTTTTACCGGACAACACAAAAAAAACACTTCAAAACAGCTTCTGGCATTAAAAAACCGTTTTTACACTTTATAAAAGTCATATCAAGCATTTAGTTATTGTGCTGTGATACAAGAGATCTTTATTGCTTTTGAGGGTGGTTTTCTCATTTAATTTTCTAGGTCAATAATGCAGAATTTGGGGCCATAATCATAAATAGCCTTAGAATTAAAGGAGTATACAAAAATATCATTTTTCAATAACTTTTCTTTTTTTATCAAAGAAAAATGATTTTAGACCAAAATACCCTTAGTGCAAATATCACACGTAAGGATAACAACTTTTTTTTAATCATCTTCATCGCCTCCATCACTGGAGTTCTATTCTAAACCTCCATATGTGGAGGTTTGTTCGACCTCCATCCCTCCATCAATGGAGTTCTATTCCAAACCTCCATATGTGGAGGTCTGTTCGACCTCCATTGATGGAGATCTGCTCGATCTCCATCAATGGAGGTTTGAAAAAAAAATTTTATTTTTTGTAGAAAATTGAAATTTGGAAGAGAGATTGAAAAATATAAAATTTGAAGTTTCCAGAAACATTACACGTTGAAATGTAATTTTAGCGTGTAATCATTTTATAATTTCAGCATGTAAAAATTCATTTCAGCGTGTAAAGATGTTGATATTTCAGCTTGTAAAGATTTCCAGCGTGTAATCATGTTAACATTTTAGCGTGTAAAGATTTCCATCGTATAATCATGTTCATATTTCAGCGTGTAAAGATTTCAGCGTGAAACGAAATACTTTCAAAGGACTTTTGAGGGGGCAAATGATATCCGATTTTCGCCCGTAATATATCGTTGGAATCGTTTCGACGAGGAGAAAAATATTTTAAAGAGAAGATATGAAAAAAAGTTTTAGAGAGAGAAACATGACAAGAATTTATGAAAGAGAAAGAAAAAGTTGTGTCAGAGAATAAAGTGAAAAGGTAGATAAGGGCAATCTTGTCCAAAAACATTTCTCTTGGATAAAAAAAGAAAACTTATTGAAATGTGATAGTTTTGTATACTGCATTAATTTTCAGGCCAAAAGGAGGAATTTTGCCCAGAATTTGTATTGATTTAGAGTCCTGCTTTATCTATCTATGATCTATCCTAGGGCCATTTATATGTCTCTGTAATTATTACAGGGATAGCATGCTGTATCATATATGTACTGTCAAACTTGCCTGTACATAATGAAACCAGTAACTTCTTCTGTGAAAATTGATAAATGTCCTTGAAGAAACAGCAAGCAAACAATCTAACTAGGCCATACCCACATTAATTTCTGTGGTTCTGCATGTATAGTCGGTACTAGTTAGCTTAGTTGGTAAAATCTCGTATGGTTATGTAACATATACTGAGGTCAAAGGATAATCTATATTGCAAACAATCAAACTAAGACAAACCTATATCAGTACGTCCTGTACAATAAAATCTCGTCCTCTAACAGATATGCCCGTCCTATAGAAGCATATATCTGGATTCAATTGATATTATTAGTGATAAATATGAAATTCTAACACTGAAAAGATGAACATTTTCAGGTGGGATTTGATAGCTGGAAGGATTCCGGGACGAAAAGCCGAGGAGATAGAGAGGTTTTGGATAATGAGAAACAATGAAGGGTTTGCAGAGAGAAGAAGGGAGAGGAGAATAAGAAAGAAATAGAAATATAAAATCTTTGGTCATTGATTGTTAATGGCTTCAAATATTTTTCTTATTTCTTTGACTCTTATTATATAATATTTTTTTTTTTTCAAGTCTCCCATTCCTGTGTAGGACAATTCATACTCAACCTATTTTCCTGCCCAAAAACACTCGGCTTCTAGGCAGAACAAATGCTGGCAAATTTTGTCACAACTCAGCAAGATCACAGATTAATGGACATCAGAGAGAACAATGGATTCCATAACTATAAACCACTATACATGGTGATTTGCATTCTTGATTTTTCGAATATATTACTTTGTATAAGGAATATTGTATGTTGGTGTAGTTAAATTATGACTATGGTAGTATGGTACAGATCATTAGTATACAGGACTTATACTCGTGGTAAGCGGGAAGAGCTACGTACATGCTGAGAGAAAATTGTAATATCGATAGAGAAACCATATTGATTGACTCATACAATATGTTGGCGAAGATAATCGACTCTAGTTGGATGCTTGAGTTTCATGAGAGCCTTAACTTCATGCTTCCTGACCATTTCTCTCGAAATATTTAAGTTCCCGGCAATTTCTCCCAACGTTCTGTCACCTTTACCATCCAAGCCGTATCTTTGTCTGATCACCAAGCTCTCCTTAGGCTTCAGAGAATCAAGCTGAGAAAAAATTCATAGCAGGTTGTAAGTTGATGACTCCACTTAACATTAATTCTTCCAACAAAAGAAGAAAGCAAGAAAAAAAAAATACTCTATTCTTCTATGAATCGAATATTCTAGTGATCCTTTATGGTTTGCTTAATAATCAATGAATGACAGAAGAAATGCAAGGTCAAAGAGGACGGGTTGGTACCACATCATCAAGTGCAAGCCTGAGAAGAGCGGGTCGCTTCTGGTTATCAGCTCCAACGCCATCAACATCAGTTATCCCATTAATGAGCTCTTCTTGTGTAACAACATTCCTTGAATGGAGAGAAATAATAGGTTTTGAAGCCTTCGTCACTTCACGGTACCTCTCAGGAGAGAAACCAACCTTTTTGATTATCTCTTCCTCTGTCGGTAACCTCTGAAGCTCAAAAAACAACTCCAGTTTGGCTCTGTGGATTTCCACTCTAACCTGCATGAATAGAAGTGTACAAGTTACGGCAAGTCCTTATCGAATGCAAGCTTCCCTCATGATGCTGTTTGTAAATGAAAACAAAGGGAAAATGAATAAAAAGATAAGTAGGAAAAGGGCATTACCGACTCAAGGCCAAAAGGAACACGAGTAAAGCTTGAAACTGTCATTGAACGTACTATAGCATGTCTAATCCAAAACAGACCATATGTTGATAGCCGAAATCTCCTTTTAGGTTCAAAGCGGTCAATTGCTGTAATGAGTCCCTTCACTCCAGCCTGACAAAGGTCTTGAAATCTGGGGCCATTTGCGAAGTCTTGAAAATATTTGTTCATAACAAATAAAACAAGCCGGAGATTGTGCTGCAACAATATAAGCATTATTAGTTAATGTTGCATTCTTGACATTCAGAAGAAAAAGAACTGAAACAATACTTACCTTAATGAGCTTGCTCCGTGCTGCTCGACCAACCTCTAAGCACTTCCTTACTTGAACCACACTCATATTTGTCGCCTCAGCTAATTCGCCGTCTGTTGGTTCTCTCACCAAGTCCTTCTCTAAGTGATCCTTCACTTGAATGAGTACCTAAATATACAACAAACACAACTTAGCAGCAGAAGATTATGCATAAAAAAATTGAAGTGGTTTTTGAAAGTAGGAGACTCACCTTCATAGGTTGCATCAATTTGAACAACCAAGAATGCTCTGTCGAAGAAAGAACCGGAGGTATCTTCATCTTTTTCCAATCCAAGCTGACCAAATCAGTTGAAGATGAATAGTCTCTCACAAGTTTCTCAATCTTCTCCTGTTCATCCTCACTACTATCCTTTCTTTTATGAATTTTATTGTCGACCAATTCGTCTAACTTGTTCTTTTGTAGCTCAATTCTTTTATGGAGACTTAATCGCTTAGGCTTCTTATTAACATTCCTAACCACAGGTTTACTAGCACCATTATCTTCTTTCCCGTCACCTTCACTGATCCTCTTTCTCCTCCTCTGACCTCTCCTCATTACGCCATTTGTATCTTCCGTGTCTGAATTAATTGAGGGGCTAAGCTTGTATATACTTTCAAGTTTGGCAGCAGCTTTATTGTAATCCATTTCTGAGGTAGATGGTGAAGAAGCCTCATCGGTGCAGACAGCTTTTACTCTTTTCGAAGATTTGCTACCTTTCCCTTGTCCCTTCTTGTGCTTCTTAGGTGCTTCTATTGGCAATGGAATTTTCTGATGAGGTGCAACCATAGCTGTACTATTGGTTTTATCCACTTTGAATGCCACAATCAAGGGTCTTTTTGATGTAGATCTTTGCGTTGCAAATTTCATGCTTAATCCTAGTGGAGTTCGAGCAGCTGAACTAGAAACACTCACAACTTCCATACCAAGTACTTCTTTGAAAAAAAAAAATTTAAGAGATACCGAAAAGAGCTTTCTGACGGCAAATTACTGCAACCAACCAGGATAAATGTGTAATTCATTTAGTAAAAATTCAAGTTTTTCCATGTTATGACACTCACACATAAACCAACACAGACAACATGAAAACATCCAAATGTACTTCTTCCACACAGATGATCTAAAAAATATTTCCCAAATGCCAACAGAGATACTTGATCATGCACAGTAGTACATATCGAACATAGACGAACAGTACGAATTTGATTACAATAGAGTTACTTCTCCTGTTTGTATTTTTGTTTTTCTCTCGACAAAAAAACATGTCTTACTCTCTTCGAACACCGATAAGTCACCAGGGATAAGCAGTTCCCCATTTCCAGGTGTGATCAAGAAAATTCCAAGATCATACCCTTTGATTACACGAAAATTATCCAAACCATGCCAATTTTCATGCAATATAGTTACATTAATTAAGTACTGATCACATATTAACATCAGAGTTACTTCTCATGTTTGAATATTTTGTTTCCCTCAACAAAATCATATCTTACTCTCTCCGAACACCGATAAGTCACCCGGGGATATGCAGTCCCCCAATTCCAGGTATGATCAAGCAAATTCCAAGATCATTCCCTTTGATTACACGAAAATTTCAAAACCATGCCAATTTTCATGCAATATAGCTACATTAATTAAGTACTGATCACATATTACAGAACCCAAATTTCATCATCGATCATCTCCCATTAAACTCCAAAACAACAATCAACCAATTACTGGGTCACCATTAAAAATATAATCAAGCTCAAAATCAATCAAATGAGGCTCTATCATGAATTCCCACTTGAATTCCCACTTGAACCCACTACACATATATAGCAAACATCAAAACAACAATACAAAAACATCGATCAAATTTACACTCATTTTCATTAATTTCCCACAAAAATTCACATGTCAAGCAACTTATAATACGCATATGAGAGAGAGAGAGAGTACCTGTACTGTCAACTGTGGATTCTCCGGTGACAAAATCTTTAGAAATTCTGAAACTGAGGAACTTTCTGGGTTTTTTATTACAAAGAAACATACAAAATACGTAAATTACTGTGTCCACTAAAATTTTTCAGGCTTTGAAAAAATCGACGGACGAGAAAAGTTGGTGGATTCTAATCGAACGGCTGAGAGAGTGTACAAGTAAGATGGTTTTTTTTTTTTATTTCAATTTTGTGATGTAGAATTGTCTTGGTGACGTGGCGAGTCGAGGAGCCAGACAGCGAGGCTTACGTGGCTGGTTTCGAGTGGAGGGAGAGATATTTACGTGGCTTAGTGTTTATGGCTGATGTTCTTCGTCACACGTGGGTGGTTTTCATTGGAGGATATATTGTTTTGTGGGACCCGGTTGCTTGTGGAGGTCTTAGATATCATTACGTTGCTAAATTGAAGCCATTTGAAATTGGGAATTTAATAAAAGTTGTTGATCTCATCCAAACAATATTGGAAAATAATTAATTAAATTTTTTTTTAATTTAGAACTGAAATAATGTTATGATCATCTCAATGTATTAAATTTATATTCGTTCAGATCGGTTCGCCTCTATATACATAATACGGTACGTAGGATCGATCTCAGTTTAATTTATCTAAAAAAATATGGATGAAATATAGATAAAAATAATTCAAAACTATTTGAACGATAAAAGCTAGATATTTTAGAAATTTTAAAGAAAATTGAATCTTGAAATAATGTTATGATTGCTTAAATGTATTAGATTTATATTCAATTTAGTTCGGTTTCGTATGTACTATAGACCTAAGTTTAATATTGTAAAAATAAAAATTAATTTTTGTGAATGAAATAAAATAAAAATTAATTTTTGTGAATGAAATAAAATAAAAATTATTCCAACTTATTGGAAAATTAAAAGCTAGACATATTGGAAATTTTTGAAAAAACAAGAGAAAAAAAAACACTTTTTTTGATTGGATTGGATTGATTTGCATATTGGGCTTGAAACATGATTAGCTAAACACACCCTGCTTTATGTTTAAAAACACCTACTTTGACAAAGAGGGGGCCTTGAAGAAATAGCTTAATACACTCCAAACATTTCTACGCACACCACAATTAAATTAAATGAATGGAATTAATCTTTTGTGTTGTGGATACTTACAATAGAGGGACTAGGATTCTCTACTGATGTAAACTTTCTCTGAGCTTCAAAGGATCCGTAGACACGTGGTATCTTAATAAATTTAACGGTCAAGATCATTCATACGTTAAATCAATTAGACAAATGAGTTTTTATACACAATCTTGAAGGCAGCTAATAAATTCTTCTTCTTTTTTGAATATTATATTAATTCGGGGTTTTTGTTTGGAGAGGAGAAAGACTCGATCTTACAATCTTATGATGGAAGTATGAGAGGTTTACATCCGAACCAACCTAATCTTGTCCGACTAATAAATTATTCTAATGGGAACCAGCTAGCTAGATCAACTAATAAGTTCTTCTATTGGGCAACAAATATCTTGAAGACAACCACTTGGTTTGGTTTGCTTTTAATATTGTTAATTAAGTTCTTCTTAAACATTACATTTTATTATTTTAATGAACCTAAAAATGACTTTAAAATTCAATATTATCTACCATCCCTCAAGTTATTTTCGTGTCACGAAGTCTTATCTGTCTTAATCATCTTCATTAGAATTTTGAGCGGTCATCATAAAGTAACAAAAAAAAATTTCCTAACATGTTTTATTCGTTAGCTAGAGTTTTGAGCGTTTATCATAAACTCCTCAAGACCCAGAAAATCAGAACCATAATAAAGACGATCAACAATTTCATACAATTATCAATTTGAAGATCAAATCATTATATATACATGGTCATTTTTTATTCGGTTCGTACTGATATAAAATACATCGGTTTATTGTATTTGAACCATAGATTATAGATAAACATTGACACAAACTAGATCAAATCAATTTAATCTAATTGTTCATATACAATATACAAGAGAAAATTATTTTTCCATATATATATATTTACTGTATTTACCTTTTAAATAATTTGTTTTTTGAAACTTAAAAAAATAACAAGTAAATATTGGTTTAAGTAGATATAGCCAATATCCTAAAAATATCGATACTCTCAAAATATGAAAATTATCGGTAATATATTATGAATATTATCGACGTTTACTTTCTTCTGAATAAGTTTTTTTTTTAGATATTACACTAATACATAAATATAGGATTTTTAGGAGAAGAGTAATGACTCGAACCGATAATTTTATGGTACAGATATGATGATTTTATTATTAAACCAATTTCATCGTGTTTTTAGAAAATTTATTTTAAAATCGAATAATACTACTTTTTGTTTAAATTCATTTCATTTTGAAGTTCATTTGCAGTAATTATATTGATCATGCGATAATGTATATATATTATTGATGATAAGGTGGTTATCTATCAATTTTACTTGTTCAAAATATAAAATAATAAATGAGGGAAAAGGTGTTGTAGTAGTTGACTTGGCTAGAGAGAGACTAACGTGTGTTGGTAATCCTTACTATTTCCACGCGTATAAAAAAGGTGTCAAGTGTGAAATGTAAATGAAGTCTAAAACGAAGACTACGTACTCTCAAATTGCGGCTCCTCTAGAGAAAATTTTGTATGGGATGGTCTGATTGACTTGATAACCGGACTGTCCAATAAAAATATACCGAGACCGTTCAATAAATATTTTTCTGCCTCATGATTCCTCACCACTGCGCCGATTCCTCTCTCAAGTCCCCACTACCTAACATTCATTTAATTTGTCTATATATTTTTAGTCACTTTGTTTCTCTTTTCTCCTTTTTATTTATTATTATTCTTTCTTTCTTTCTTTAACTAATCATTGATTCAGATTTGAATGGGTCTAATTCTGTGTTAAAACATTTATTTCATGTGAAATGGGATATGTTTGTAACATTTCTTAGCGTCTTAATCAATAATTAGCTAGTGACCGGCTGAGGTTCAAGTTTCACTTTAATTTGTTTATAAAAACGGTAGAGCAGAGCTGATCCTGACTTTTTAGAGTTCTAGAGTAAAATTCTAAGATGGATCATTTTCATATTAATTCTAAGACTTGAGATTTAATGGTGGTTGGTGAAAAAAATAAAAAAACCCTAAATCCTTTAGTGATTTAGATGACATACTAAATGATGTCTCATATATGGGAAAAAAAAAATCAAAATCTAATTCGGACTTTAACACTTTAAACTGATCCTATTTTATATTTTTGTTTTATTTTAAATTGTTAGCTTTAATGCTTTATCATACAAACCTTTTTTAGACTAATACTCAAAATAGAAATTTGGACATTTTTATGAAATAAAATAAAACAAAATTGGATTCATAAACTAATACTGAAATCATATAAATATAGCCCCTTTAAAAAGAGATCCGGGACGATCGACCCTGCTATTAAAGCCTAGGGCCAGCCCTGTGGTAGAGTAAATGTATATTTGGACGAGTTTACCATGCTTGATCTAAATAGTAAAAGGGGTTTGAGTTTCACTTTGATGGAAGTAGCTTACTGGAACGAACATGTAATACTTTATATTATTAAAGAGAGGGATTTGAGTTTCAGTTTATTATAAGAATAATTAAGTATTATATGAGGAGATCTCTCCTCTATGGTGAAAGTAACTATATATGGACCTCCTTTTTTCGGTGTCTTTATCTTTAACTTTAAATCCATCGACTAGCTTCCCTAAGTTGAAATGTTTGATCTAAACATGTCCTAATATGAATATGACTCGGTTCACCACTAAAAAACAATAATTAATAAATAAAAAAGGGATTTTTATTTTTATTTTTTTGGAATATTTGCCTTTTTAAGAAACATTGAATACAGATGAATTGTTAAACAAAGGTTTTGGACTGTCTTCAAAAACATTTGTTGATTACATTTACAATCTGAAAAACTCAAATTTCTAGAATTTTCAAAGGTGTTTTTGGATACAAAGAACACAATCCAAGTTTTTTGTTTAGTGTATGTCTATTTTCAAATTATTAATCAAACATCACTATTAATTCGTTTGTTTTTATTTATGAGTTATAGCAGACTTTATTGATATATACTACAAAGAATTTAATTCTTTTAAATTTTAAAATGTTACATAAACTGCATCTAATAAAGCATAAAAATAAACAAAAGTTCTATATGCATGCATGTAAATAAGTAAGAATTAGATTATCCAAATTCTCATCAAATGCATGCATATAATCAATAAAAACAATCAACTTGTTTTTTTATGCATGCATATAATCAATAAAAACAATCAACTTTTTTTTATGCATGCATATAATCAATAAAACAATCAACTTTTTTTGAAAAAAAAAATCAACTTTTCGTCTCATGTAAACGCTAATTATTGTATACCTCCTCGTGTTAAACACTTGAACTTCATTTTGCGTATGTTTTCTTTTGAATATGGCCTCTGCATATTATTAACAAAATGGACGTACGATATCATTATATACAAATTCAATAAAATATCATTCTTTTATGTTATTATTTAGAAAATATTTAATAGAACACACGCATGATATCATCTATACACGAATTCAATAAAATATCATAATTATTTTCTGTTGAACTGATTTTGAATTTTATTTCATGCATTAATACATAAGTAATTAACCTTCAGTTGTGGGATTTGGGCTCAAAAAATAAATAGCACTTTTTGGAGGTGGTATTTCAACAATGTCACTGCTTTAATAACTTATGTTTAAAAGGCACCTATTATGGTGAACGGACAAAAATACCCTCAATTGTTGTTCCACATCAGCTTTCTTTTATTCAGTTTACAGTGACAAAGTTGTGAAGTAGAGAGAGAAAGTCCGGTTGAAACTCAGGCAATCACTTGAACGGTAACAGAGTGGCGCTATACAGATGCATTCGGGGGTCGAGCTCCCCGCCGAGCTCGCGGTGGTCGAGCTGCCCGGTCAGCTCGCGGGGGGGCAGGGGGCAGCGCCCCCGAACTTTTTTTTTTAGTTCATAAAAAAGCTCGGAGCTTTTATGAAAATGCTCGGAAAAAGCTCGGAGCATTATGCAAAAAGCTCGGGCAGAGCAATTCATGAAAAAACTCGGATGAAAAAGCTCGGAGCTGTTATGAAAAAGCTCGGAGCTGTTATGAAAAAGCTCGGGGCTTTTATGAAAAAGCTCGGATGAAAAAGCTCCGAGCTTTTATGAAAAAGCTCCGAGCTTTTATGAAAAAGCTCGGGGCTTTTATGAAAAAACTCGGATGAAAAAGCTCGGAGCTTTTATGAAAAAGCTCGGAGCTTTTATGAAAAAGCTCGGAGCTTTTATGAAAAAGCTCGGGGCTTTTATGAAAAAGCTCGGATGAAAAAGCTCGGAGCTTTTATAAAAACGCTCGGATGAAAAAGCTCGGAGCTTTTATGAAAAAGCTCGGAAAAAGCTCGGGCAGAACAATTCATGAAAAATCTCGGGCAGTTCATGAAAAAGCTCGGATGAAAAAGCTCGGAGCTTTTATGAAAAAGCTCGGAGCCTTATGCAAAAAGCTCGGGCAGGGCAATTCACGAAAAATCTCGGGCAGTTCACGAAAAAGCTCGGAGCTTTAATGAAAAAGCTCGGAGCCATATCCAAAAAGCTCGGGCAGGGCAATTCATGAAAAAACTCGGGCAGTTTAAGAAAAAGCTCGGAAAAAGCTATGAAAAAGCTCGAAGACTTATTAAAAATGTTTGGAGATTCAAAATTGACAAAACTAATATCCTTGAAAAAAGCTCGGACAACAATTTAAAAGGCTCGGATAGTTTTACAAAAGGCTCAGACACAGTGTTAAAAGTCTTGCACCCAGATCTTCATCATCTTATACATAAATTTTACCAACTCAATTTTCAGACAAGTTTATTGTAGAGAGAGAGAGAGAGGAGTTACTGAGTTCATTGTTTGAAGCGTGGAGATAGAAGTACAAACAGAATAAAAAATTGATTATTTAAGGGCAATTTTGGTAGTTCACCATAATAGGTGCCTTTTAAACATAACTTATTAAAGCAGTGACGTTGATGCAACACACCTCCAAAAAAGTGACATTTATCACCATTTCCACTGTGGGATTTTGTACGTATTTATGAACAGAATAATCCCGATCAGCGCCGTATAATGGATTGAAAGTTTGATTTGCATTTATGCAAATTTAATGATCAAGATTCTGAATGAAAAACACGTTGGGTCTTACAATTTTTTTTTTCATATTGTATCTTGAATTGCATATAACTATACGAATACATAAGAGCATCCACGGTGGTCAAGACCCAAACACAAGACTCATTGTATGCCAACTCATCATTTATGGGTCTTGTTTTCAAAAAATGGGTCTTCCCATTTGGATCCTCTCTAAGTGGTCTCATTTCCTCACAATGCAACTAAGATAAATTGAATCAAATATTTTTTTTTTTACTTTTTTTTATACAATCATTACTCTTTTTAAAAATATTATATATATATATATATAAATAAATAAATAAATTATATAATATATTTTAAATATTAATACTATTAATAATTATTTAACAAATTATAATTAATTTAAAATAAAACAATTTATCAATTTAAAATTATCACAACCAAATTACATCAACAATAAAAATAAATATTTAATTTTTGTTTAAAAATAAAATGTTATTTTATAATATGACAAGTCTAGTATTCATGATTCAAGTCTAGTAATATTAATTAAAAAAATTAATGTTTTCATTCAAATAATTTTAATTACATTAAAATAAAATTTATCTATATTTTTTTATTATATATATAATTATTGAAATTAATAATTATATATTTAAAATTAATATTGGGAACCAAACTCTAATAATTGGACAAGACCCAAATTGAGTTCCATAGTTCCATAGTCCAGTGAATCCCACATTTGAAACTTATTTTTTAGATTCCATTGTTGCCTCCCATGAGACCCGCTTAAAAGTGACTCTCCTAAAATGGGTCTCTTTCGAGCCTTAATGTGGATCTAATAGATTCAAAGTTCTATCTGCATCGTCAGAAATCAGAATCCTATACATCAACTACATAAGTTACAATTTCTTACTATATATATATATATATATATATATATATATATAAATAAATGTGGTCGGTTTCCCACGGAACCATTTCTCTCCCATTTTTCTCCTTAGATACTCAGTCGTAAGCAAAGCATCAAAGCTAAAGTGGGATTCACGTCATCACTAGTTCCATCTTCCATCATCATCATCATCTCTCTCTCTCTCTCTCTCTCTCTCTCTCTATAGTCTCTCTGTACTAACAAGTAACAACACGGAAGCTGGTTTGAAGATTCTTGGTCATCTTCATACAGAGCTTCGTATCTTTGACTCTGTCTCTCTCTTTCTTTAGTGGGTAATATGGGGTTTAACTAATATTTGAAAATGTGCTCGTGAATTGGAGGTAATTAAAACAGCGACAGAGAATAACAAAAAATAATTAAAATCAGTCAGTATGTTGATGAAGAAATGGTCAGCAGTTGACTTTAATTTTTTTTTTTTTTTAATCTTTGAAAACCATTTTTTATTCCTATGACCAAAGACCAGTCTTCATGAAGAATATCAATCAAATTTTCCTCAGTCAAACTTCTCTCTCTCTTCCAATTTCCTTCTATTCTGCTCCTTCTTCTTCTTCATTCAAATTGAAAAAGCCATGCATCTCCCTCCATAAATATTCCCAAACCCATCTCCTCTCCCTCTCTCTTTCAAAGCTCACACAAATTTGATCATCACCATTTCTTGTGCTTTTGTTGTTTTTTCATTGAACCCACTTGAAAATATATATACCCGGTTGATGATTTTCACTTTTTGTAGTGAATTGATATAAAATGGAGAATTATAACATGGTGGGAGATTTGGAGCAGAACAACAACAACTTGATAATTGGGGAGTTGAGGCAAGGGAGGGAGCTAGCAAGGCAGCTGCAACTCCATCTTGTAAACCTGCCGTGTTCGACGCAAGAAACTCGTGAACTGTTGGTCCAAAAGATCGTTTCTTCCTACGAGAAGGCGCTTTCCATGCTCATGAATTCCAACAGCAGCACCAGCACCTCGATGGTGCCCGGCGGTGCTGATCATCAGCATCAGCAGCCAGCTGCAGCTGCGCAGCCCACGTATGGCGCCGGTCTTGGAAATGAATCCCCTCCTCTCAGTGGAGAAGACTCTGACCGTGACCAAGAACTCAAAGATGGCTCTAAGAAGAGGTATATTATATTCATATATATATATATATATATATATATAGAGAGAGAGAGAGAGAGAGAGAGAGAGATATAGTACTACTACTTATGTTTGGATTTTAACGAAATTCGAAACGGATCTTATCTGTCAGATACATCTAATTACGGTTTTACGAGCTTCTATAAATATATATGTGTGTGAGATTATATTTTGTTTTGAAATTTTGTGTTGCAGAAAGGCAACTACAAGGTCGACACACCAAGTGAGAGTGAACCCAGCAACAGGATTGGAAGGGACGCTTGATGATGGCTTTAGTTGGAGAAAATATGGACAGAAAGACATTCTTGGAGCCAAGCATCCAAGGTACTTATAGTTACATCAAGAAATTTTCCGTACAAAATCTCATTTTACACGAATACCAATAGAGATTCCGTACGAAAAATTCCAAAACGTTCCATCTATAAAAGGGAAACCTTTTTTTTCTTTCTACCATGTCCTAATTAAACTATATATACAATAAGATCTTATAATTTATAGTTAATTGGCTTTAATTTACACTTCATGATTGCATGATTTGATTCTCAAAAAGCTCACAATATTAAGATAGCTTGCACCATATGCATATATATACATATATGTATTATGCAACACAAATCTTATAATATTATAGGAATGACATGTTTTAATGGTAAAATTATTATATATAAACTTTACGTATTGATAAAAGTTTTACTGGCTGAACTAGTTAGTATTCACGAGATTAATGGCTATACCTGAGAAAAGGACAATAAAAAACTTTTACCAATATCAAGTCATCATCATATAGGTGGGAAAAAACAAATGATGCATTAATGGACGGCCATTTGTATTCACATGGAAAGTTGCCTGTTATTGTGGGTATATCCATATACGGATGCCAGATAAACAAGAACCATATGTTAATCTTTTGCATGAACAAGCAATATTCTATTGTGCATTAAATTGAAATATTTTTATGTCTCTTCTTCCTTGCAGAGGCTACTACAGGTGCACTCATCGACTCGTTCAAGGTTGTTTGGCAACAAAACAAGTCCAGAGATCGGATGAGGACCCGATGATCTTCGAAATAACCTACCGTGGAAGGCACACTTGTACTCAAGCCTCTAAAACAACTAATAACCCACCAGAAAATCAAGAGTACCCCCAACAAGCACTACTACTACAACAAGGCAGCGGCAGCGGCAGCGGCAGCTACCAGCAACACCACCCAGAAGCGCTTTTGAACCTCAAAAGAAGCCTTCAAGTTGTAACTGATCAAGAATTGGATATGATCCACCACCAAGAATCTGTTCATCACCATCAAAACCAAGGGTTTTCTCCGGCAGCTTTCACAGGATCATCATCAGGAAATTACTTTTCACCAGTAGCTAACAACAATTTTATGTCTCCAGCAACTTCCGGGACTGCCAACAACAGCTATTTTTCTAATGCCTCCCCAAGTGGGACCATAACTACCACCTTCCAAGGCGGCAGCAGCAGCAGCCACCAGAATTTTCAAAGCTCCGACCACCAGTCAGAGCTGATGATCAATGTCTCTGCCGGGGCTTCCGCTGCCAACTCCCCCACTGTTGATGTGGATTTTCCGTTTGGTAATAACGCTGCTCATGAATTTGTTCAACATGACTCCATTTTCGACAACTTGGGATTCTTTTCCCAATTTCATCCATTTGAAAAATAAGTTCAAAAAAGAAAAGACAAGAGAGAGATCGAGAAGTGTTAAAATTAATCAAGAATTAATCAAGTATGTATAAGCACATACTTGCAACTTTTTGAGAGTAGAATTTAATTTGCTTAGTTACATATTTTGAGGGTTTAATTAGATACAGCAAAATAATGATTTGTAGAAGAATATTTTTCTTACTAAACATTTCAAATAAATTTTATGATATATATATAGTTGGTTTGTAATTATTTACATGATAGTTACAAATCGGTTGTTGTATTATAATTATTTGATATGTTTAGTATATATATTACTGATAATTGTAACAATTTTTTTAATCTTAATTAGTGTCTTGAATTATTAGTTTTTGTTTTTGTTTTTTTAGGCTTAAAAAGGAGTTCCATTGTTTTCATTCCTTATGTGTAATTGTTGTCAAATTTCAATTATAAAGTGATCGATCTTATTCAAGATTCCACGCAAATGAAAAGAAAGGATATATCATATATGTGTTGATAACTCAAATTCGATCGGGATATATTAATATTCTCCATATGACATTTTTTATATTCTTATTTCGATATGTTTCTACCATCAATTCTATAGTGTGTACGTTATCAATTATCAATAACGGATTATTGGCTGAACTATTTCGGGTTATGAATAGGGCAGAGCCATTAATTCAAGTGTGAGGGACCATTATACAAAAACAAAATAAAAAATTAAGGGGCCAAAGTGAAAATGGTTTAAAATTTAGTAATAATTTTTTATTTTTTAAAAGTGATTTTAAAGTTTTTTTCCGAGGAATGGGGACCATGGCCGCCTCTACCTCTCAATGTGTTAGGTGCACAACTGCTCATGTGAATAGGGCGGAGCCATTAATTCAAGTTTTAGAGACCATTATAGAAAAACAAAATAAAAAATCTAGGGGCCAAAGTGAAAATAGTTTAAAATTTAGTAATAATTTTTTAATTTTTTAAAAGTGATTTTAAAGTTTGTTTCCAAAGAAGGGGGACCATGGCCGCATCTATCTCTCAACGTGTTAGGCGCACAACTGCTCATGTAACTAGGGAGGAGCCATTAATTCAAGTTTTAGGGAACATTATAAAAAATAAAATAAAAAATCTAGGGGCCAAAGTGAAAATGGTTTTAAATTTAGTAATAATTTTTTAATTTTTTAAAAGTGATTTTAAAGTTTTTTTCCGAGGAATGGGGACCATGGCCGCATCTATCTCTCAACGTGTTAGGTGCACAAATGACTAGGGATGGCCATTTTCCCCCGAGGCTCCAAATCCCCGCTCCCCCATCCCCATTTGGGGGAATTTTTTGGGGGGAAAATAGGGAAATGAGGGGGGGGGGGGGGGGGGGGGATGGTTTTTAACCCCAAATTAAAATGGGGATGGGGTCAAATATTATATATTTGGGGTTATATTATAATATTTTAACCCCATCTCTATTTCTCCATTTCCCTCAAATATTATAATATTATATATAATATATTAATATATATATTTATTTTTATTATTTATATTTTTCTAACTATATATACATCTTTATTTTCTATTTGAATTTAATGAATTGTGTATATGTGCGTTTTTTTAATATGTAATTTTTACTGATACAGGGAAAATGGGAGAATGGGAAAACGGAGGATCTTGGGGAAATGGGGGAACGGGGGAAAATGGGGGGAAGGGGGAAAATGGGGGGACTTCCCCCCAAAACTACCCCATCCCCATTTTCCCCAAATGGGGAAATTGGGGGGGGGGGGGATGGGGGAGGGTTTGGAAAATGGGGATGGGGATGGGGGTACCTACATCCGCCCCCATTTCCCCATTGGCCATCCCCAGCACAACTGCTCATGTAAATAGGGAGGAGCCATTAATTCAAGTTTTAGGGACCATTATACAAAAACAAAATAAAAAATTTAGGGGTCAAAGTGAAAATGGTTTAAAATTTAGTAATAATCTTTTAATTTTTTAAAGTGATTTTAAAGTTTTTTCCGAGGAAGGGAGACCATGTCCGCCTCTACCTCTCAACGTGTTATGTGTACAACTGCTCATGTGAATACAGCAGAGCCATTAATTCAAGTTTGAGGGATCATTATAAAAGACAAAATAAAAAATCAAGGGATCAAAGTGAAAATGGTTTAAAATTTAGTATTTAATTTTTAATTTTTAAAAGTGATTTTAAAGTTTTAAAGTTGACCCTCGAATTGTTAAACACCTGAAATATATAAATATTCATATTAATGCAAATAATAAACAATTAAAATTTATTATTCAACAGATTTCACTAGTGTAAGTGTTTCATTGCATAATGTATCTTGAACCTATTCTTGCAAATTATGAGTCATGATTCTGAATACATTTCGCGGGATATAGTTTGACTATTTTTAAAAGATAAATTGGATTAAATAAGATTTGCTATGATTGAATTAATTATAATATTTCCCGTGTTTAGTGCAACATTGGATAAGACTAAAAATAGTTCAATGCTTTATTTGGTATGTAAATGGGATAAGATAAAAAAAAAGTAATATTAGAGCATCTCCAATGTAAAAATGGCTTGTATATGAATAATTGTTAACATGACAACAATGTCAAGATACTTACTTCCTATTTGGTATAAATATGGACTTGATAGACAACCATCTTAAAATTTAGTCTTCAATACTTCTGTTTAAAACACATTTTGTTTTAATGACGTGTCCAATTTTATTTCCTATTTTCTTTTTTATTTTATTTCCTTACCAAAAATAGATGAAAAAGTAATGTCAATTTTAAATGTTTGCTGAGTCAATCTAAAAAAAGGATGTGCAACAGGCCGTCTAAAAGTGGACGGTCATGTTGACAATGTCTATTTTTTTTTTTGCCATGTCAGCTTGAGGTTGGATATGCACGGTTGCACTGGAGACACAATTATTTACAGAATGTCTATTTATCTTACGTGATATTTTTTTTCTTTCACAAATCACGTTTGTATCATAGATGCGTTTAAAATATCAAAATTAAAAGTTAAAAATATAAATCAATATTTTTTTTTTTACATAAAACAACAGACAAGGAAAATTACATAGGCCTCAGCCAAAATTTATCCTTATCTACTTTCAGAGTTTCAGACAATCTCTTTGACGACCCTCCTCTCTCATCTCTTTCTCTCCTTTGTTCTTGCTCTAGTTACTATCATGATGGTGGTAAAAAAATTGAATCCTCTCTCTTCTCTCTTCTCTCTCCTCTCTCTCTCTCGATCTAGATCTAGATGGGTTAATTTGTTCTTGTTTGATTTTGTTTTAAAAGTATTTCTGGGTTGCTTTTTTAATTTTGTTGCTTTTATGTTGATTGATGATATGTTTCTTTTGATTGATTTATCGAATCAAAGTCCAGAAACCACCATGTTGTTCTAGATAGGTTAATTTGTTCTTGTTTAATTTTGTTTTAAAAGTATTTCTGGGTTGCTTTTTTAATTTTGTTGCTTTTATGTTGATTGATGATATGTTTCTTTTGATTGATTTATCGAATCAAAGTCCAGAAACCATCATGTCCTTCTAGATGGGTTAATTTGTTCTTGTTTGATTTTGTTTTTGATGTCTTTCTGGGTTGCTTTCTTGATTTTGTTGCTCTTATGTTGATCTGTTATGGTAAGAGGAAATCGAACCAGTTTTTGTTTGTGAAAACATCGATGATCTGAAAGAGAAAGCAGAAGCAGATCTGAACATCATCAACATCATCATCTGACCATTTGTTTTTTTCCAATAAAAAAAATGAAAGACGCCGGACTAAATTGAATCCCATAATTTTGCTTGGGACTAATTTATCCCACGTTAACGGGATAAAAAATCCGGATGAAATTAATTTATCTCATCCCATAACCAAGCCAAACTTGGGAAATGGTTTAAAAATAAGCACTATCCTACCCTACCCTACCTGCCAAACGAGCTCTTATTGGACATTGTAGCATCTTTATTACCATCCCACGTGGATGATAATAATCTCCTAATCTAAATTTGCAAGTTCTCTAGAAGTCTGCCTAATTTCATTCCAAAACTCTCTCAAACATCTTATCTGAGACATTTGTTCCTTTAAGAACAACTAAAATAAAAAGAATTAGATTAAAAATTTTTATAAATAATTAAAAGAGAATCTGACTAGAAGTCAAAGTAGTGTTTGCATGTTTTCCAATAAAATCATTATAAGTAAAACTCATAATTGAAATGAAAATACTCTTTATTTATATGCATTCTTTAAAAATAATTATCAAATATGAGGTTTTACAGGTATTTTCATGAGGGATTCCGATTCTATAACGTTTTATTATGATTTTGAGTAAATTTTATAATTTGACAAAGTTGAATCCTGCACCAAAAAAAAAATATGGAATCCCACGGCCGATAAATCCTTCACTTTTTAAACATTACCAACGGTAGGTCCAAATTACTTGACAAATGTCCAAATTTCATAAAAAGCCAACCTAAAACAATCCATATTCGGGATGCTAAAATTCCAAAGGAAAAAGTTCTCTACTTCGAATTTGATTCATTGAAATATGATCAATTTGATTTGGGGGTGGTCCAAGCTTCAATAAAGCAAGTTATTTTGATTTCTGACTTCGTAAAACACGTACTAAATATAATTCACATTCAACGACGTCGTTGGTTGGGCTCAAGCATATTTTATTTCGACCCGGCCCACTAAACAGCCCAGGCCCAATGTATAAGAACAATTTTATTTTGGTTGCAAAATCTTTACTTTGCTGTTTTTCTTGATTCAATTTGACTTCAATGCTGTTGATTTTGGACTGGTTGTTCTATGCCAGCTATTACATATTCTTCAATGTTACTCATAAATTCATTTTCCATTTACTGTAATATATTGATTGATGTGCCATTGGTGATATCCGATGAAGACGACTCTCAGTAATTGTTATTATTTTTTACTTCATGTAACTTATATACTGTTCAGTTTTTTCTTTGAAAGATTATATACTGTCAAGATGGCAATTTCTGGTGTTTTAAACTTGTAATTACAAGTTCTGGCCGATCCACTATTTATAAATACAGTACATATTCAAATTTCAATGGGTCAAAATGGATAATACCTCTTGGGTGGCCACAAGAAAATCTTCAATGAGACTATCTCATTGCCACTTAGTAAGACCGTCCAATGAGATTGAACTAAATTATAGTCGAGATTAATGGTGGAATCTCATTGAGACGGTCTTATCGAATGATAATGAAACAGTCCTATTGACGATTTTTTCCGTGTATACACGATACGACACCTCGTGTGTACAGGCGGCGAAAGTTGTGTGTACATGAGCGAAAAAGCACGTGGCAGGAGCAGGTAGCAACTGACTTGTATACACAGTAGACTTGGAAGTTGATGAAAAAAAAGAAGCAAGAGAGTTCCCTCTCATGTAGATAGCGGCTTCTTCCTCCAAGATATTTGAAGCAAGCAGCAAAAATGGACATTGATTCATTTTGTGGAAGGACTCCAGACCAGATTGCAGATAATCACGATCATCAACAACAACAACAACAACATGATCTTCTGGGACAACCACCCATGTTGTTGGACCCAGAATTTGTGTGGCTCAATAGTACTTCAAGTGACTGCTGGTCTGCTGCTGCTTCAAAGGCTCTAAGTCTGGACTGTGGTCCTGCTGTTTCGGAGACTGTCAGCCTCACTGAAGAAAGAAGTAGGAACCATGATCATGTTCAAGAGCTTCACAACCAGGTAATAACATGATCCATATTATTGAAAACTCTCATTTTACAAGTTTGATTTCAGGCTTCTTGTATTGAGATTGGATTTTACTATTCATGTTGAATTGAACTGTTCATACCCGATCAATGTTTAATTGCTTATCGTAGGCTCACACGTCATAAAGTTAGGACGGAGGTGGAGGCAGAGGAAGAGGCAGAGGCTACAAATTGTGTAGAATTTCATGACAGCAACACCACCCAGAAGCGCTTTTGAACCTCAAAAAGTTGTAACTGATCAAGAATTGAATCTGATCCACCACCAAGAACCTGGTGGTCATCACCATAAAAACCAAGTGTTTTCTCCGGCAGCTTTCAGAGGATCATCATCAGGAAATTACTTTTCACAACTTCTAGGACTGCCAACAACAGCTATTTCTCTAATGCCTCCCCAAGTGGGAACATAACCACCGGTCCACCACCTTCCAAGGCGGCAGCAGCAGCAACCAGAATTTTCAAAGCTCCGACCACCAGTCACAGTCAGAGATGATGATCAATGTTGCTGCAGCGGCTTCCGCTAACAACTCCTCCACTGTTGATGTGGATTTCCCGTTTGGTAATAACGCTGCTCATGAATTTGTTCAACATGAATCCATTTTTGACAACTTTGGATTCTTTTTATAAGCACATGCTTGCAACTTTTTGAGAGTAGAATTTAATTTGCTAGTTACATAGTTTGAGGGTTTAATTAGATACAGCAAAATAATGATTTGTAGAAGAATATTTTTAATACTACACATTTCAAATTTTAAGATATATATATATATAGTTGGTTTGTAATTATTTACATGATAGTTACAAATCAATTGTTGTATTATAATTATTTGATATGTATAGTATAGATATTACTGCATGTCATACTACCTCATTTGGTCGACCGACCGGTGAGATGATACATAGCTCGCCATGAACAATTAAAACCATGCCATTTCATCAATGACATCTTCCTCTTTCACAAATCACAATTAAAGTGTCATTATAATATTGTGTGGACTTTGCACACCTACACAAAACCCTAATGAAGTTGACACTCCATTAGTTAAACACCTGAAAATCTGAAATATTTAAACATTCAAATATTAATGCAAATAGGGTGATCTCAGTCTGACTATAGGTAGAGTAAATTTCCATATGGTATCCCGATTCTGTAACATTACATAGTGACTTTGAGTAAATTTTATAATTTTATATTACGGAAATGACCAGAAATTAAACAGAAAAATATACACAACTTAAAGACACAGATATTTACGTGGTTCGGCAATTGCCTACGTCCACGAGAGGCAGCAAACTAATATATTTCAGAATTACAAAAACAGAGTTTTTTTCTCTAAAACTCTCAAGAACTCTCTCTGGAAGCACAAATACGAATTGCTTCTTGCATTGCCTAACTCTGCCTTATTTTCTCTTCTTGCTGAAGGTTTCTTTTATAGAAGAAATATCTAAGACAATCAAGCCTCAGTTGTCAACAAAAATGGCTTCCCCATTTGTCAACAAATACTGCTGCACATTACCAAATGGCTGCTGAATGATGATGGTGGCAAGAAGTCAGTAATAGCTACTGGAAGATAATGGTGGCATTGAGCCAACTTGACAACAATCTCCACCTTGGCGAGAATCCACCAATCAATGCTACCTCCATTTCGCCCTTAGGCACTACGAGCTCGAGAGATATTGATAAAGCCCAAACAATGTTGGAACTTGATCTCAGTTACCACTTTTGTTAACATATCTGCAAGATTGTCTGCAGTACCGATCTTCTGGAGTAGAAAATTCCCTTCATCTACTATTTCCCGAATAAAGTGGTAATGAACGTCTATATGCTTGGTGCGGCTATGATGGACCTGGTTCTTTGCCAAACAAATGGCACTCTGGCTGGCGCAGAAAATATCCACATTTTTCTGAACAGTACCCAAGTCCCTAATCAAACCACGAAACCAAATGGCTTCTTTGAAAGCTTCTGTTATAGCCATATATTCTGCCTCAGTTGTAGACAAAGCCACTGTGACTGTAAAATTGATCTCCAACCTACTAGTCCTCCTGCCATAGTGAACACATAACCAGTAGTAGATCGGCGTTTGTCAAGATCACCAACATAATCAGAATCAACATATCCTACGATATGTTTGTCAATTGTCTGATCTCTCTCGAACTTCAAACCAACATCTACAATACCTTGAATGTACCGTATAATCCATTTCACTGCTTGCCAGTGGCCTTTGTCAGTGGCCTTTACCAGGATTGTGCATGTAACGACTCACCATACTTACAACGTATGAAATATCGGGTCTCGTACACACCATTGCATACATCAAGGCACCAACAACATTTGCATATGGAATATGATCCATTTGCCTTTTTACATCATCAGTAGTCGGTGACATCAGTGCACTAAGTTTAAAATGTGGAGCTAACGGTGTACTTACAGGTTTAGACTTGATATCAATGTCAAACCTCTGAAGTACAGTCTTCAAATACCGAGTCTGGGTCAAACAGATGGTACATTTTGCTCGGTCTCTTTTGATCTCCATATCAAGTATCTTCTTTGCCTCTCCAAGATCCTTCATGTCGAACTCTGAGCTCAATTGAGCCTTCAGCCTGTCGATCTCCACCTTACTCTTAGATGCTATCAGCATATCAGCCACATATAAGAGCAAATAGACAAATGTACCATCTTGGAGTTTGCGAAAGTATATATAGTGATCAAAATGACTGTGTGTGTACTTCTGAGTCATCATGAAGCTATCAAACCATTTGTACCACTGTCTCGGTGATTACTTCAAACCATATAAGGACTTACTCAGCTTGCAAGCCCAGTTCTCACGTCCTGGAACTTTGAACCCTTCTGGTTGAGACATGTAAATTTCCTCGTTCAAAGTACCATGGAGGAATGCAGTATTCACGTCGAGTTGAGCTAACTCCAGATCAAATTGTGCAACCAAAGCCAATAGAATCCAAATAGACGAATGCTTGACAACATGTGAGAATACCTCATTGTAGTCTATTCCTTCCTTCTGTGCGTAGCCTTTCGCTACTAATCTGGCTTTGTATATGATGATGTCTTTGCCAGAAGCACCTTCCTTCTTGGCATAGACCCATTTGTTCCCTATAGCTCTTTTTCCATCTGGAAGTGGCGTCAACTTTCAAGTTTCATTCTGGTGAAGTAATTGCATCTCCTCATCCATCTCCTTCTTCCACCTGACATTTTTCGTACTGAGCACAGCTTCTCTGTATGTGTACGGAACATCATTGGTCATTGGAAGAGCATATGCCACCATGTCTGTGTAACGGGTAGGCATCTGAATGTCTCTCTTCGGTCTGCTGGTGGCAATGGACTCTAGTTGTTGTCTGATCTCAGATAATGGTTCTGAAGCCTCCACCTTAATTGATATCTCGTCCTGACTATCAAAATCATCATCAGGACGGTTGACTGTCGGAGAAGCCTTTTCTGACTTCTTAGGAGTCTCAAACTCCACCTGTCGTAGAGAATTTGGATTCTCATTTTCTATGTCTGGAGGTATTTGTTTCAGCATTGCAGATTCATTAAAGGTAATGTCTCAGCTTAAGACGATCTTCTTTGACTCGTAATTCCATAGTCTGAATCCCTTAACTCCTTCACTAAAGCCCAAGAAAACAACTTTCTTGGCCCTAGGATCCAGTTTGGATTCTGTAACATGAAAGTATGATGGACATCCGAATATATGCAATCTATCATAATCCGAAACAGGTTGTCCAGACCATACCTCCTTGGGAGTTTTCCCATCAAATGCGGTAGCAGGTAGTCTATTGACTATATGAGAGGCATACACCAAAGCCTCTGCCCAGAATGTCTTGCTTAGGCCGGATTGAGAAAGCATACATCAAACTTTCTCCACCAAAGTACGGTTCATCAGTTCTGCTACACCGTTCTGTTATGGCGTGCCGGGAACTGTAAAGTGTCTGATTATCCCTTCATCCTGACAAAATTTCATGAAAGGATCTGATTTGTATTCCCCGCCATTGTCTGATCTGAGCCTTTTAATCTTTCTGTCTGTCTGGGTTTCAATCATCTTCTTCCATTGAAGAAAGATATCCTGAACTTCATCTTTATGCTTCATGGTGTATACCCAAACATATCTGGAGAAATCATCAATAAACGTCACAAAATAATGTTTACCTCCCAATGAAGCATTTTTGGAAGGCCCCCAAACATCAGTGTGAGCGTAATCCAGTGTTGCTTTTGTACGATGAATGGCGGTGCTGAACTTCACTCTTGTCTTCTTGCCCATGACACAATGCTCGCAGAAATCAAGTTTAGCTGTCTTTACACCTTTCAGGAGACCTTGCTTCACCAAACCTTGCAAAGCCTTCTCACCGACATGCCCTAAGCGCATATGCAAGAGCCGGGAAGTATCAGATGACTCATCGTAGTAACTACTGGAGACGGCTGCTCTCCCTGTGACTATATACTCGTCCAGAAAATATAGATTTCTCTATTCAGTACCTTTTATTGGCAAGAATGCACCTCGCACAACCTTCAGGACTCCATCTTCCATGGTCACCTTGTAACCGCTGGAGTCTAAGACCCCTAGTGAAATGAGGTTCTTCTTCAGATCAGGTATATATCTGACATCTGTCAGTCGTCTGATTGTACCATCGTGCATCTTCAAGCGGATAGTTCCTATCCCTTTCGTCTGGCAGGTCTTGTCGTTGCCCATAAGCACAACTCATCCGTCAAGCTCCTGGAAGCTTGAGAACCATTTCCTGTTGGGACATATATGATAGGAACAGCCTGAATCCATAATCCATCTATCAGAATGGTTGTCTGATGATGAAACTGTAAAAGCTGAATCCTACTCATCATCAACTTTATCTGTAATATTCACATTAGATTTGTCTTTATTTCGACAATCTTTCTTCCAGTGCATTTTCTAGTGACAATAGGCACATTCGTCCTTCGCAAGACGTCTATACGATGATTCTCCACTTGGCTTTGAGCGGGATGCTCCTCTTGATTTTGAGCGAGATTTACCACGCTCACTACCAGATCTTCTGTTGTTTGCCCTGCCTCGGGCAACCGTCAGTGCTTTTAATGTTGATTCTCTGTGATCAAGCTGATCTTTCTTTCGATACTCATTATTCATCAGAGCATTAGAAACGTCTATGAATTTAACCTAATCCTTACCATATAACAGAGTTATGGTTAAGTGTTCTTATGTATCAGGCAGAGAATTTAACAACAGTAGTGCCTTATCTTCATCGCTAATTTCAACATCTAAATTTTGTAAATCGGCGAGAATTTTATTGTAATTATCCAAATGCTCAATCATAGAAATACCTTTATGGTATTGGAAACGAAAGAGCTTCTTCATCAGGTAGAGTCGATTCTCTATGCTTTTTGTCATGTACTTGTCCTCCAGCTTCTTCCAGAGACTTGATGCCATAGTCTCCTTCATGACAAAGTAATTCTGGTCATTAGCTAAACACAACCGAATTGTGCCGCAAGCTTGATGATTTACATATTTCCAATCTTCATTGGAAATATTCTCGGGTTTGGAACTCAAGGCAATATTGGATCCTTCCCGGAATAACAGATCCAGAACTTCGCATTGCCACATGCCGAAGTTGTTGGTGCCGTCAAACTTCCCTATATCAAACTTCACATTTGATATCCAGCTTCTTTGCCAAGAACTGCTGGTTGATGCCGAGGTCTGAGGTTCAGTTGACTATTCCAAGATTTCTCCAGCTTTTGGATCTTCCATCGTGCTCGAAAATAGAGTTAATAAAGCTTGACTAAATAAAACTAGTACTTACAAGCGGAATTATCTGAAACTAATGGCACGGTTGCGTCCGGAACAGTCGAAATAGCTGGATTTAAGTCTGATTCGGTTGAAAATGGGTGAAAATTGCACTGAGTTGGGTAAAAAACACTTTTTGACTGAGTTGACTCAGGAATATTCCGTTAGTGTAACGGAATATTCTGCAGATAAAGGAATATTCTCTTGATGGTAACGGAATATTCTCCTAAGAGGTGACGTGGCACTGACGTGGCTTATTGATGATATGGCTTATCGATGACGTGGCGCTGACGTGGCAACAAATCACCACTAACATGGCGATAACTGGACGACGAGGTGGCGGCTGACTGGGCGCTACAATGTCGTCTTCTTCCTTGAAAAAAATCTACAGAAAATTTCTAGAAATTTTTCCAGAGTTGACCGAACTTTGACCGAAGTTAGAGAATTCGTTTGAGCTCTGTTTGAGATGCGGTCACTGGCGTTGGAATCATATTTTTGAGAGGAACACAACGGTATCCTCCGAACAGCGATTCGAGCACTTTGAAATTTCTGAACTTTACCAAAACCAAAGCTCTGATACCAATTTGTTACGGAAATTGCCAGAAATTAAACAGAAAAATGCACACAACTTAAAGACACATATATTTACGTGGTTTGGCAATTGCCTAAGTCCACGGGAGGCAGCAAACTAATATTTTCTGAATTCCAAAAACAGAGTTTTTTTCTCTAAAACTCTCAAGAACTCTCTCTGGAAGCACAAATACGAATTGCTTCTTACTCTGTCTAACTCTGCCTTATTTCCTCTTCTTGCCGAAGGTTTCTTTTATAGAAGAAATATCTAAGACAATCAAGCCTCAATTGTCAATAAAAATGGCTTCCCCATTTTCAACAAATACTGCTGCATATTACCAAATGGCTGCTGCACATTACCAAATGACTGCCGAATGATGATGGTGGCAAGAATTCAGTAATAGCTATTGGAAGATAATGGTGGCATTGAGCCAACTTGACAACATTTTACTAAATCGAATCAACCACTAAATATATATATATATATATATATATATATATATATATGGAGTCCCGCATTTGATCAATTTTTCATTCTTTAAACATCACATACTGGTAGGTCCAAATTACTTGACAAATGTCTAAATTTCATAAAAAGCAAACCTATCAAAAGCTATGTTCAGGATGCTAAAATTTCAAAAGAAAAAGTTCTACTTCGAATTTGATTCATTCAAATATGATCAATATGTATGATCAATTTGATTTGGGGGTGGTCCAAGCTTCAATAAAGCATGTTATTTTGACTTCGTAAAACACGTACTAAATATAATTCTCATTGAACGACGTCGTTTGTTCCTTACCCAACCCAAATGTAAACAATCATATTGGGCGCCCAAACAGCCCAGGACCAATATTGAAGAAAAGTAACCCGTTGGGTGATGACATGGCAGGACACGTCAACATATGAGTGTCGACGTGTCCTGCTACCTCAACGACATTGTTTTTCCTTTCTTAAAACCTCAGTTGCTTCAAATTGTCGTCACGAAACCTATCCAAACTGGTCAAGCCGCCACCGTTCCCGCCTTGTCCTCCGATTTGACGACAGCCGTTCAAGCATCCGTCAATTGGTCGTCGTTGTCGTCGAAGACAACGTAAAAAGCTAAAATCTTTATAAGGGTATTTTTACTTTGCTTGCAAAATCTTTACTTTGCTGTTTTTCTTGATTCAATTCAACTTCAATGCTTTTGATTTTAGACTGGTTGTTCACGTCAGTTACACATTCTCCATTGTTACTCATAAATTCATTTTTCCATTTACAATAGTATTGATCAATGTGCCATTGATGGTATCCAATGAAGTAGACTCTAAAAGTCAAAAAAAATTTCTACTTCATGCAACTTGTATACTGTTAAGATTTTGTTTTTGAAAGATTTTATACTAATAATATGGCTAGTTCTGGTAATTACAAGTTGTGGTCAATCCACTATTTATAAATTCATATTCAATAGGTCAAAATAGACTATAACTTTTTGGGTGACGGGTGTGGAC
This sequence comes from Dipteronia sinensis, assembly GCA_033220585.1. Taxonomy (NCBI): domain Eukaryota; kingdom Viridiplantae; phylum Streptophyta; class Magnoliopsida; order Sapindales; family Sapindaceae; genus Dipteronia; species Dipteronia sinensis. Next base: position 4,092,855 of record CM065639.1, on the reverse strand, counting down.
AATACTTCATGGGTGATGCCGTGATGGGCATGGACAATACATCAAGTGTGTATTAGGACGAAAAAGCATGTTGTAAGTGGCTATGGACAATTCCTCATGAGCGGCAAAAAAGCATATGCTATCGGTTATGGACAATTCCTCATGGCTGGCAACTATGCACAATACCATGTGTATACAGACGAAAAAGCACGTGGCAAGAGTAGGTAGCAATTGACTTGTATACACAGTAGACTTGGAAGTCAATGAAAAAAAAAAAGCAAGAGTTTCCTGTAATGTAGACAGCAGCTCCTTCGGTCCTTCCTCAAAGACAAGGAATTTGAAGCAAGCAGCAAAAATGGACATTGATTCATTTTGTGGAAGCACTCCAGACCAGTTATGGAACGACTTGCTCGCTGCCGATTCCTACGAGAACCGGCCAGTTGATAATCATGATCATGATCATCAACTACAACAACAACAACAACAACAACAAATACAACTACAACAACATGATCTTCTGAGACAACCATCCATGTTGTCGGACCCAGAATTTTCGTGGTTCAACGCTACTTCAAGTGACTGCTGTTCTGCTGCTGCTGCTGTTTCAGAGGCTCTGAGGCTGGACTGTGGTGCTTCGGAGGCTGTAAGTCTCACTGCAGAAAGAAGTAGGAACCATGATCATGATCATGATCAAGAGCTTCACAACCAGGTAATAACATGATCCATGCCAACATTTATTTATTTATTGAAAACTCTCATTTTACATGTTTGATTTCAAGGTTCTTGTATTGAGTGTGAAAATTTGGGAACTGGGTTTTACTATTCATGTGATATAAAATTAACCCGGATAAAGAAAAGTCCTGACCTGAACATTTTTTGGTGATACAATGTAAAATAAGCATTTTTTGTTTAAAACCAACAAGTTTCATTTTGTTTTTCCTGTCTTGTTGTATCTATTCAATTCTAAAAACTTAAATATGTGTACTAGTTTTAGAATACTCTGTGATGTTGTCTGCCTTACTATGTGAAGTTGCAGGAGGAGATGATGGACAACCCAATCAAACAACTTTCGGGTTGCGGAAATATGTTGCCACCAGAGAGTGATGGGGAAGATTTGATGTCTATGGAGAGCAATGGAGAAGAGGTAGAATCCGAATCAACTGACAATTTTCAGGTGCGGGAACTTGGAATGAAGTTTTCATCTGAAGAGGAGGCTTACAAGTTCTACACAACTTATGCTAAAAGAATTGGTTTCAAAGTAAGAAGAGGAAAGGTAAATCGGTTGTCGAATGGAACCATCAGAAAACGGTATTTTTATTGTTCGAAACAAGGGTTCAAATGCAGCAAGGAGGCCGCGAAGAAAACAGCTAAGAATCACAGGAAAGAGACCAGAACAGGCTGTCTTGCCATGGTGCAATTCACAATCGAAAATGGCAAGTGGGAGATCACGCGCTTTAGACCTACACACAATCATGAGCTCGAAGGCAAGTCTAAGCTTATCGTAGGCTCAGACAGCAATGCTTTGGAGGATCATTCGATGAATAAAGCTAGGACGGAAGTGGAGGCAGAGGCAGAGGCGGAGGCTACAAATTGTGTAGAATTTCATGACAAGTACTTCACTAGCTTGTTACATGATGAGAAAACAAATTGCATACAACTTGTTGATGGCCAGAGTATAATTGATTGCTTCAGACATATCCAACTAAAAGAGCCTTCGTTTTTGTACACAATGCAAGTCAATGATAAAAACCGAATCACAAATTTCTTTTGGACGGATGGCAGGTCTAAAATAGACTACGATTGCTTTGGGGATGTTCTCATATTGGACACGATGTTAATGGATGGCTATAACATGATCTTTGCAACATTTTTGGGACTCAATCATCATGGAAAGTGTGTCTTGTTTGGAGGAGCTCTCTTGCTTGATAGCAGCATTGCCTCATTTGAGTGGTTGTTGAGGACTTTCATGGATTTCATGGGCAGGCGTCAACCAAAGACGATATTCACTGATTGGTTTCACTGTCAAGCAATGGAAGTTGCAATAGAGTTGGTGCTACCGGGGACACATCATCTTCTCGGTGCTTGGTATGTCCTCCAAAATGCTACTAAACACCTTCCCAAATTCTGTGAACAATCTGATTTTGACAACCTCTTCAAGAAATGCATATTCGATTGTGAGTCAGAGGAAGATTTTGAGTCTATGTGGGGATCTTTACTGGAGCAATACGAGCTTCGTGATGATAAATGGCTCAAGTCTCTATACGCATTGAGAAGAAAATGGTCTCATTTCTGCTTTGAGAGTACCTTCTCTGCTGGATTACAATCAATCCAAGGCCGCGAGAGCATCAGTAAGTTTTTACACAAGTTGACTAGTGAGATCAAGAGTATTACTCCTTCAGATTTTGTTCTACATTACTTGAAAACAGCGGAGCAACAGCGTAGAGAAGAACTGGAAGAAGATTTCTGTGGCAATGAAAGTGCACCGGCAATAATTTTACGAAGCAGTGCAATCTTGAAGCAGGCGGCAAAGGTATATACTTGCTCAATGTTTAGGCTTTTCCAAGAAGAGTTACTTGAATGTCTGTCTCTGGGAAGCGAAGAAATTTCAAGTGATGATCATGGGGTGAATACTACTAAATTCAAGTTAACTGATCAAGAAAGTGGAACAAAGACGAGATTTGTTGAATTCAATAGTTTGGAATCCTGTGTCACATGTAGCTGTAAGAAATACGAATCAGTTGGCATCTTATGCGTTCATGCTCTAAAAGTACTCAACATGAAAAACATATTTCATATACCTCCTCAGTATATATTGAAGAGGTGGACAAAATCTGCGAAAGATGGGGTGGTGGTGGTGGAGGATGTGCAGGAATCCGAAGGTGAAGTTGCCGATGAGAGCATGAGGCATATGCACTTGTACAAGACTAAACTCAAGCGAAAAGCAGCGGATGTGATTACGAAAGCCTTAGCAGTTGATAATCAGCTGACTTGGATGAGAGTTGAGGATTATCTGAACATGGCATTGAAAAGGGTCGAAGAGGTCTTAACTAGAGATGCTGCAATGTCTTCGGGGATCGATCAGGAGGAAGTGTCAAATATTGGTACAATGAAAAGCCAATTAAAGAGAAAAAAATGTGAAAATGAAGCCATGAGTGTGGGATCAGTACAGATTAAAAGCAAGTCATCAAGTGATTGTGCCATTACTCATCTACATCTTCTCAAAGAAGTGACAAAAGGTAATTAATATATATATATATGGCTTCAAATTTAACTTCATTTTTACTCACTTGTTTGATTTTCCACTGCTAATAAATGTAAATTGAAAAGGAGATGATCAAGGATCAAGAAGGGCAGTTAGTCATTCGAATTGCATTGAAGAAAATTCCCAGCAATCTGTCTTCAGATCTGCGCGACCTCCATTGCCCTTACAATCCACATCCATCCAAGTTAGACCAGACCATGGCAAGTCTTCGGTTAGTGTCCAGGTAAAAGCTAGCTATAGAAGGAAATTAATTAACTTGTACGAGGCTTTTCTCTGAAAATAACTGATAATGAATTGTTGATCATCATCATAGGAATGCTGGAAGGAACGATCACCACGCGGGATGGTGACAGAAAAGAGGATCATGGTACTATGATTGATTTCTTTTTAGTTTATGTCATTTGTGCTTAATTACGTATGTATATTATTCGTTTATGTATGGCAAAATGCGTGTAGGCGAAAATGGAAGAGATGGAAAAAGAGATATTGAAGCTTAGATACGAGCATCGTAACATTGTTACATCTTTGAACAAACCACAAGGAAGTAAAACTACTAATCTGCCTGGAGAAAGTGGAACCACAACGTATAGAAGATAAAAGAAGACAAGCAGGGGATGTGATGATGATGATGCTCAAGTTTCACTGAAAATTTCAAAAGTGAGGTTTGGTTTCATGTTGTGTCCCAAGTAATTGTAACAATGATATGGTATACATTTTAAGCATCGAATCAAAATTTATTATCCAATAATCTAATTATTATAGGCACTTGTATCTCAATTATATCATAATATTGTTATTGAGTTTTATAAATTATAATCTTCGCATGACTTGCACTCGAAAAAATAAATGATCATTTCATTCTGTAACGACAAAATAAATGATCATTTCATTCTGTAACGACAGTAGCTTAAACATACGTCAGTCAATTAATTCATGTGTCGTAAATATTATGAATCATAGGTAGGAGGAACTTTGTATGTTGGTGGGGCTGTTTTGATGTGTAATCTATTAAAACATTACCTTTATATAGTAGAATCTGTAAATTGGCAATCAGATAGTTACACCATCAATAGCATGTAAAGAACTCTCTTTGATTCTCAGAAGAGAATCATCAATCACTCATCTTCCAACAAATTTACGTACCCAGATCCTGATTTTTGATTAAATTCATGTTCAAAGATGAAAAATCTGTAAAGAATTGGAATCAAAATACTCATATAGTTTGAAAAATCTGTAGAGAATTGGAATCAAAATACTAATGTAGTATTGATCAAAATACTCGTATAATTACGACAAGAATTTCAACTGTTTAGTGATCACGGAATCGAAATATTGATGCTTCCAGATATATGAGGCTGCAAAATTGTTTACTTCTGTTGGCGTCTGTCGTCATTGGCCACTAAGAAAACACTTCTAGCAAAGGAAAAGGTCGACTTTATGTTTTTATAGGAGTGTTATATCTCAAGGTTTGTTATCTTATTCATAACTTCTTATCACCGCAATTGTCTTATAATTTCTTATTTTCTGTTTTGGGATGATTAAACTTGGATTCATCCTCTGAAATCTCAAGCTATTGTCATTCCCTTTGTAGGAAAAAAAAAAAAAAATAATAGCACATTGAAACACTCTTGATTTCAATCAAAGACACTTATGTTTTATAGTTTTTCCAAGGAAGCCTACCGTTCTAAGAATTGGCACTTGCTCATATTTTCAACACTAATTTGCAAGTTGCCACAAGTTTTTCTGCTGAGGGATCTATAATGAATGAGCTAATTTCAATGTAACGATTTTGTATAGAGGAGGTTCAAGTACGAAAGAACTGTTAACTTGCCTCCTTTAGAAATGGAACAATCCATGGCAGACAGTACTGGATACCTCATAAGCTCTCATGGCATTTGTACATCATGATTTAGACTAAAGAGAGTTTTTTTAGAGCCATTCGACGAAAACCGTGTGCCAGTAATCTTAGGGTAATAGGTAAATTAATTCATGTGTGGGTTGTTTTGATGTTGTGTAGTCTGTTAAAAGTTGGTACAAAAACTTCTTTTTTCTCTAGCATTTGTAGATACTTGTTAACCAACAAAAAGAGAATATATGATAATACATTGTTAAATGCAGAACAGCAAAGGCATACACATTTCTTTGAAGCTTTTCCCGCTAAAATGAGAAAACTATTCCAATAATGGTAGCATGAATCGTCACTTCAATTCAAACACTACACCCAGTATTGGTCTGATATAATGCAAAGGTTACTGGAAAATCCAAGCAATGGTGTTCTCCCTAAAGCAACAGCATACCGTTTTTTATTTTCATATTAAAGGATCTCATGCAGCCATGCTACAACGTGAAAATGATTTTAATACAATTTTATAAAATATCAAATATACCTCCATGGGAAATCATATACACAAAAGCATGATAATCCCATTCATAGCTAAAAAAGGAACAATGTGAACCCACTGTTCTACAGTATTATTACCGTAATTACCTGTAAAAACAATTAACTCGATAGTTTGCTTTGCTGCAATTCAAATAAACACATTCTAGGAATCCCTTATTCAATTAAAATACCAGTTTCCAATACTAGACAAGAGGGAAAAATAGAAAAGAATAGTAATTAGTAATTGCAAGTTTCAAACTAAATCTGATAGTAATTGGTTGCAGAAGACACTTTTAATGCACCTATAACATTTTTTGTCACACAAGAAAAGTTGTTAATTTTCTATGCAATTTTTTTTAATGCATAATCACTGGGATAATTCTTATAAGAGGCAATGAAAGTTATGGCAGTGCACCCTAGACTACAAAATACAGAAAGAATCAGTATTCATAAAGTAGGTAATTTATACCAACCTTATCAAAAGAAATCTCAGCTAGATGATATTGATCCATTTCTAGAAAGACTTCTACCTATTCAAGTAGCTGTAAATGATATAAGTAAAATCCGAAATCTTCAAGTAGCAAACACAATCTTCAAGTAAAATCTGGAAATATTTTTATTCAAGTAGCACACATTCTATTAGTTAATAATTTGAGAAAGGGAACACTAGTCATAGTCTTATAGCTAAAAGTTCGATATGCATAATTCTTTTGGAATCAGCACCCATGCGACACTAGTAGATATCGTGCAAGATTCTTGTATTATTTTTTACCTTCTCTGTGGCTTGGGAAAAAATATAACCTACCATTACCAAAAATGGATCCTCAGAAGCCGCTTAGGAAAAAATGGAGGAAATTGGTTTGAAGAATGATCAAATAAAAAGCAACAAATGCAACAACCAACATAAATGGAGTCAAAAAGGGCACTATAACAAGAAAATGAACAAATTGAACATTGATAAGGATGTGAGAAGATATTGCATGACAGCTACGGATGTATTTAAGGACATACACTTCAAATATGGAACATCTCCAAAGTGATTAAATAAGGAAATCTACATAGAACAATGCAGAAATGAAGTCTCGTTTCTTTTACCACAAGAGGATGAAAGAAATAATCTTGGCTTGGGGAATCAAATAAAACAAAAACCACACAAACATTATAAACATATTCCACTGTTTGCTAACATAACAAATGGTCCAAGAATGAGTCCATATTGTCTCAATAAGGTCTGAGCCACGCAGGCCTTTTTTGAAACATTATAATATTTTTAGTAATGCAATATAAGTGTGGACGGAGAGAGAGAATACCAACCAATCCGATGCAACTATTTTAATGCATAACCACAGGGATAATTCTCATTGGATGCCATAAAAGTTATGGCAGTGTACCCTAGACTACAAAATACAGAATTACTCATCAAGTAAGTAATTATCATCAAGTTCAATGACATATCACCAACCTTATCAAAACAAATCCCAGCTTAATGATATATATCAATTTCCAGAAAGACTTCTTCCTAATCATGTAGTTGTAAATGATACAAGTAATCTGAAAGCTTCAAGAAGTTCCAAATTAACACACATTTTATTAGTTCACGACAGATGATACAAGCAATATGCCAAGCCCACCAAGACACCTTCCCATGCAACCAAGCTTGCACAGTCAAGGCCATGCTCACTCTTTCGCATTGGTCGACAATTTAGGAAGCTAAAAGCCTAAAACACAAAGCTCAATCCCTATATAACCGTGACACTGCAAGGGACACTGACCTGGCAAAGCTCAACGGTTTATTGCCTTGTAAATTTTCTATTCATCCCACTCATGGGGTCATAAAGGCAATAATTGCCACTGCATACCTACCCTCACAGCATGTCTGCCTAAGCAAATCATCTTTTATGTATATGCTTTAGGACTACTCTAAATTGAAATATACAATTTATACTGTATATGGTTTAGCAAATCATCTTTCATGTATATGGTTTAGGACAAAAAAAAAATTAAACAATGGCCAACCAGCATTTAACATCATAAGTATACAAGTATTACTGCATTTATACAAATATAATGAACATCATCTCAGGGACTAGGTTAAAGTCTTAATCCAGTTGACCCAATTATGAAAATTAATTTATTGAAATTATGTTCTGCTATCAGAAGAAAACTTTCACCGGTGTAAAGGTAAAGTGGTCAATATAACACTAAATTGTAAATCCCCCTAAAAAATATCTGTTGCATGTTGATCAGAGAAATTAATAAGCTGGGAGAAACAGGTTTCCATGTTGCTCTACCAAGCTCTATTCAACAACTCAAAATTTTCTTAAACATTGTTCTTCGATCTCATAGGAAAATGAGATGGTGTAGAAATATTATGAGCAAGCAGGGTGATTTTTACTTGGATGAGATTTAAATGGCATATCAAGGGATCATAAGAAAGCTTTTTCAATAAATGTTTCCTAAGCTTAGATTTGAAACCGTTAAAGCCTAACCAGAAGAAGAAACAGCAGTGACCCCCTGAGTTATGCTCAAAGGTTTGTACATAACACAGCTAAATAGGGACTGAGTGTTACTGGACTATCTAAGGAAAGGAATTAAACATATAAAATCAAAAGAACTGCATAAAGTTTGTCATGGAAAAGGATGAAAGAGGTGGTTGTGGGGGGGCATCAACAAGAGCAGTTAATCCAGAGTGCACACCAGAAAGGTTTATGAATCCACACATGGAATTGCATAAATATATACAATTGAAATATTAACTCCTTGTTGACCAGAAGCCAAAATAACTTCCAAGAAATAACAATGTAGCATATATGTATATCTCTTGATGCATGAATGCAAGAAAAGATCATAACCCAATGCCTTAAATTATACACAAGCAAAAGTGCCACAATAACCGCGTATATCATTCACTAGTAAGGTGTAGCAAAAAACAACATAATAAATCCTATGGTAAAAACTATAAAAAACTTCAAGTCATAGAAAATAAAGTTTGCTCTTCAACTTCAAGAAAATTATATATGAAAACAAAAGAGAGTTTCTTACCTGAATTGGGCATAAAAGAACGAAAATTTGATGATGGATCCTTTATTCTTTGCGCTTAGAATCCAAGGTTATTCATTTCAAGTTAATAATGTACTCAAGATGACAATTTTCATGTTTTCCATAAAGTTTCAAAATCTTATAATTTTCTGCAATGTACAATTCCAAAGCACCGAAACAAAAATCTTCCTATTATGCATTAGACTATATTTAAAGAGCTCAAGGCCAGTAAGAAATTTAACAATTGCAGTTATATTGGATTCTATTGAAACTTCTACTCCTAGTTTCTTTGGTTTTTTAGTGGTATATCCGGTCGCCAATAAACTTGGGAACATTTTTCCAATTCACATACCTGTTATTTTGCAGATTCCCAGATCTGAGCCAATACAATAGTGTGTATCATGCCCTCCTGCACTAGTATAACTGCCTTTCCTGCATTTAAAAGAGTTGCTATTTGCAAAAAAAATTCAGAGTATTTGACTTCGTCATGTTCATTTTCAAACTAATAACACTTCCTTAAGTTTTGATCATTTATCATTTATGTAGTACTGCTAGTTTCCACAACATTTTTAGAAACAAAATCATAGCTATTACATATCTACCCTTTAAGGAAATAATGATTCCTGCTTTTAGACCGTAGTACCTTAGCAGCTATACACTGGAAAAGTAATCCAATGATGAGCTTCTTGCTTTTTCTCACAGCATGTCTGCCTAAACAAATTAAAAGAAATAAAACCAGGAGACATGGCGATTATTTGTCAATTTAGGGGGAGAAATAAGTTCTAAATGGAGGTGGAGCATACTTCCCCAGTTTCCTTTTTTGTAGCTTGTTTAGTCAGCAGCCAACATATAACTTTTCCGAAGAAGCGTACTATGTTTAAGACAAATGGAACACATATTAAACATTAATTCAACAATAAAAAGTGATAAAAATATTATCACAACAGTAAAAACAGAATATTACACTTTTGGCAACACAGAATGGACAAAAAGATGAACTTCATAGTCTATTCAAGTAGTAAAGTGGGTAAAGCATCACATCACATCATGTGCTCTAAACTATTTACTATTACTTCAAGATATTTTTTAAAAAAATTACAAGGTTCATATTTCTAGTTGCAAATATAAACTCACACAGGACCACATACAAATACTTGTAAATTTTGCTTAATTCAACATAAACAAATAAAAATAACTCAACAAACAAGGATCGATCATCAACTTGTACATCATCAAGTTCAATGACAAATCACCAACCTTATCAAAAGAAATCCCAGCTAAATGATATAGATATCAATTTCTAGAAAGACTTCTTCGTATTCATGTCTCTGTATATGATACAAGTAATCTGAAAGCTTCAGGAAGTTCCAAGTTACCACAAGTACACATTCTAGTAGTTCATGACAGAATACACACACACACACCAGTTATAGGCTTATAGCTAAAACTTCAATATGCATAAAACTTTTGGAATCAACACCCATGTGACAGTAGTAGATATACCACTAGATTCTTGTATTTTTTTTTAAAAAAATAGAGGAAACTGTTTGAGAATGATAAAAAAATACGGGAGCAAAAAATTCAGATAAAAGCGTGATATCCCATTCATAGATGAAAAAAGATCAATGTGAACCCACTGTTCTATAGTACTATGCACATAATTACCTGCAAAAACAATTAACATGATATTTGCTTTGCTGCAATTCAAATAAAAACATTCTAGGAATCCCCTATTCAATTTTAATACCAGAAGAGCATATATGTTTCCAATATTAGTACTCACTTATCCAATGCAAATATTTTAACGCATAAACAATTGAATCATTCTCATAGAGGCCATGACAGTTATGGCAGTGCACCCTAGACTACACAATACACAGTATCAGTACTCATAAAGTGTTGGATGTGTGGTGTTGTCCCACATCGTTAAGACGAACAAGCATTGTGCCCTTTATAAAGTGTTTGGCAAACCTTAACTTTCAAGATGTCTTTTGGGTTAAGTTAGGCCTGTTGGGCTTTCTAGTTGGTATCAAAGCCTGTTTCGTCCTTGGGCCCCTGCCGCTGTGTTCGGCTTAGGTGGGCGTGTTGGATGTGTGGTGTTGTCCCACATCGTTAAGACGAACAAGCATTGTGCCCTTTATAAAGTGTTTGGCAAACCTTAACCTTTAAGATGTCTTTTGGGTTAAGTTAGGCCTATTGGGCTTTCTAGTTGGTATCAAAGCCTGTTTCGTCCTTGGGCCCCTGCCGCTGTGTTCGGCTTAGGTGGGCGTGTTGGATGTGTGATGTTGTCCCACATCATTAAGACGAACAAGCATTGTGCCCTTTATAAAGTGTTTGGCAAACCTTAACTTTCAAGATGTCTTTTGGGTCAAGTTAGGCCTGTTGGGCTTTCTAGTTAAAGTTAGTAATTTATTGTATATCACCAAGTTCAGTGAGAAATCACCAACCTTATCTAAAGAAATCCCAGCAAAATGATATTGATCAATTTCCATAAAGACTTCTACCTGTTCAGCATCTGAAATCTTCAAGAAGTTCCAAGTTAACACACCTTCTATTAGTGAATAACAAAATGCACTGCTTTGAGAAAGAGAACAACAGTAAAAGTATCGTTGCTAAAAGTTTGATATGCATAAAATTTTTAGAATCAGCACCCATGCGACACTAGTAGATATTGTTCGAGATTCTTGGATTTTTTTTCCCTTTCATTTTGGCTTGGAAAAAGAAATAATCAGACATTACCAAAAATAGATCCTTAGATGCTGCTTAGGACAGAATGGAGGAAATTGTTCGAGAATAATCCAATAAAGAGCAACAAATGCAACGACCAACATAAATTAAGTCAAAGAAGGGAAGTAGGGAACTATAGCAAGAAAATGACCAAATTGAACATAAATTAAGTCAAGAAGGGAAGTAGGGAACTATAGCAAGAAAATGACCAAATTGAACATAGGTGAAGGCTGTGAAATGGCATGACAGCTACTGATGTATTTAACGACACATACTTCAAATATGGGGCATCACCAAAGAGATAAACTTAGGAAATCTACATAGAATAATGCGGAAATATCAAATATACCTCCATGGGAAATCCTTTCCACAAAATGGAGTCACAGAAAGGAACTACCGCAAGAAATGGAACAATGCAATTAAGAAATATATATTTTCAATTTTATGTGACATCTCCAAAGAGAATAGATAAGGACATCTACATGGAACAATGCAGAATTCATGTATCATTTCCATTAAAATTGAGTTAATTTGGACTATTAAGTTTTCCCAACCGACAAAAAAGAGTTAAATAAATAGAATGTAACATTACATAAACATCACCATCTTTTTTCAGATGCTTGCAGAAGATCAATTCAGCTAAAGATGAACAAGAACATGCAACATACATTCTGCTAGCTGCAACTACTGCAGATAAGTTGAAAATTGGAACTAACTGATAATAAAACGAAGCTCCCGTATCAGAAAAATTTATGATTAAAATATGTGCTCTTAAATAATGTAGAAATAAAGAGAGCCAACTAATGTTTTCATGTGCAATACTATGTGGAAGCTTAGAGTAAAGTTAGAACAAATGAGAAAACCAGAATAATGAAAGACAGAACCCTTCAGACAAGTAAGACCCCAAGCTTCATGAAGGCAATCATGTCAAAGTTAGGGAACAATGATGAGGTAGTAACAAACTCAACCGTAAATGCAATTTAGGTAGGAGATAATGCAGAAAAACAAATGCTTCATCATACAGAGAGAACCCATAGAAAAATCCGCACAATTGAGAATCACAGTACACTTTCAAATAATTGCATGTGCTGTTCAAGTAAATACATCATTAATTGACAGTACTTAATGCAGGCAATAGCAAGCCATCATTATTGCTATACAATCGAACTTGAAAATTTCAAGGTACATATGTTACCTTAAAACGGCTGCATTGAGATGTACTTTCAGCAAGGAAAAATATTGATAATATTCCCAATATTTTCCATATTTGAGGTATCCCTGAAATCCTTTCAGATAGTTCCTTAAATTGGGATCGATATTTACTTGCTTTTTTGGGAAGCCTATTTTGGAAAAGGTTGCGTAAGGATGGTTCCCATAGTGTGTTTGGTTCAACAAGGGGGGCATAAGAACATAAAAAAAAACTTTTAGATTGGGTGGAAGCCATCAAAAGGGACGACGTACTTTTATAACCGAGGGATAGTGTGTACTTTTATAACCGAGAGTTGCTGTTTTCCGACAGTAGGTGATTGTAGTAAAATCACTCATTCAAATATAACCCAGAGACGATGTATTCTTATAATCGAGGGACAGTGTTTACACAATAACCGAGGGACATTGTATACCCAATAACTGAGGGACAGTGTACTTTCACAACCGAGGGAAAGTGTACAGTCCATAATTGAAGGCCAGTGTACTCTTATAGCTGGGGACAATGTACTTTCTATAACCGTGGACGGTGTACTCCTATAATCGAGGGATAGTGTACACTTTTAACCAAGGGAAACAGTAATTCTTATAACCGAGGGACTGTGTTTTCCGATAGGAGGTTATTGTAGTAAAATCATCCATTCAAATTTAACCGAGGGAAGGTGTACTCTTATAATCGAGGGGCGATGTACTCTTATAACCGAAGGACGGTGTACTTTATAACCGAGGGAAAGTGTCATCTTAAAACTGGGGGGAAGTGTTTTCCGACAGGAGGTGATTGTAATAAAATCACTTATTCAAATTTAACTAAGGGGCAGTGTACTCTTATAACTGAGGGACAATGTACTTTCTATAACCAAGAGACAATGTACTCTTATAACCGAAGAACAGTGTTTTCTAACAAAAGGTGGTTGTAGTAAAATCACTTAATTCAAGTTTAATCGAAGGATAACGTATTCTTATAACCGATGGACAATGTACTTTTATAACCGAGGGACAATGTGCTTTCTAAAACTGAGGGACATTGTTCTCTTATAACTGAGGGAGAGTGTACGGTTTTAACCCAGGGGCAGTGTTTCACGACAGTAGGTGATTGTAGTAAAATCACTCATTCAAATTTAACCGAAGGATAATGTACACTAAATAACCGTCGGACAGTGTACTCTTACAACCGAGGGACAATATAATCTTTTTACCGAGGGACAGTGTACACTCAATGACAGAGGGAGAGTGTAATCTTATAACTGAATGACAATGTACTTTCTATATAAGTGAAGGACAATGTACTTTCAATATAAACAAGGGGCAATGTACTCCTATTATTGAGAGACATTGTACTCCTATAACAGGGGGACTGTGTTTTCCTAAAATCATTCATTCAAATTTAATCGAGGGATAAAATCATTCTTATAATCGAGGGACAGTGTACTCAATAACTGAGGGATGGTGTACACTCAATAACCGAGGGACAATGTATTTTTAAAACCGAGGGACAACGTACTTCTATAACTGAAAGACAATGTACTTTCTATAACCGAGGGACATTGTACTTTCCATAACCGAGGGAAAGTGTAATCTTAAAATTGAGGGGAAGTGTTTTCCGACAGGAGGTGATTGTAATAAAATCACTCATTCAAATTTAACTGAGGGACAGTATACTCTTACAGAGAGGGACAATGTACACTCGACAACCGAGGGACAGTGTACTCTTATAACTGAGGGATAGTGTATTTTCTATAATCAATGGACAATGTACTCTTATAACTAAAGGAAATAATAATCTTGTAAGACTGTTTTCCGATAAGAGTTGATTGTAGTAAAATCACTTATTCAAATTTAACCGAGGGACAATGTAGTCATAAAATTGAGGGACAATCAATACTTAGTAACCGAGGGACAATGTATACTCAATAACCGAGGGATAGTGTATACTCAATCACTGATTCAAATTTAACCGAGGTACAATGTACACTAAATAATCGTGGGACAGTGCACTCTTACAACTGAGGGGCAATAAAATCTTATTACCGAGGGACAGTGTACACTTAATAACGGAGGAAGAGTGTATTCTTATAACTGAGGGACAATGTACTTTCTGTATAAGCGAGGAACAATGTACTTTTTGTATAAGCGAGGGACAGTGTACTCCTATAACTGGGGACTGTGTTTTCCGACAGAAGGTGATTGTAGTAAAATCATTCAAATTTAACTGAGGGACAAATCATTCTTATAATCGAGGGATAGTGTACTCTTATAACCAAAGGACGGTATACACTCGATAACCGAGGGACAGTGTACTTTTCATAATTGAAGGACATTGTACTTTCCATAACCGAGGAACAGTGTACTTTTATAACCGAGGGAAAGTGTAATCTTAAAATTGAGGGGAAGTGTTTTCCGACAGGAGGTGATTGTAATAAAATCACTCATTCAAATTTAACTGAGGGACAAATCTTTCTTATAACCGAGGGACAGTGGAGGGATTGTTGTCTACACGGGTCTTTCAAGATCCTATGGTTTTCACTGTTTCAAAACGGATTTTCAAATACTCCTAAAGTTCATAACCGCCTATCAACAGGACTTATACACGAGACCACCTAGGAGGTTTTACCAGAAAATTATAAAATCTTGATTCAATAAAAACGGGACTCTACTATATACTTTTATTGTATAAACAGCCTCACAACCTTTCAACAAAATTATAAGTACCCAGCTACCTTTAAATTTAATATTTCTCTTAAATTTTCGTTAACTTGACAAGACTTCCTAGGTTTTAAAACAGATAAGAAATTAAAATAAAGAAATAACTTACTTTGAGAGGATTCTGGGAATATTCACAGCTTTATTGATCGCACAAATTTATACATGAAAGAAAATTACAAAGCAAGAGGAAAATACAAGAGGGTTGTTATGAGTGCTCTGAGTTTGCAAGAGATTGGGTGTGTTAATCTCATGTGAGCCAGTATTTTATAGAAAATAACAAGTTTTCTTATTACATAGTGTACAAAGGAAGAAAAGTTGGAATTTATTCTACATGGCAGGAAACTGCTAGTTATGTTGAAGATTTTCCAAACCTTGTCTGGGAGGAAAGAGATCTTGAGTATGTTGGTAGCATAGAGGCTATCAATCATACCATAGCTACAGAGTTCTTCGATACCAACTTGTCTAAAATCTGGGATAGTAAATTTCAGTGGGAAAACACCCGGACTTATTTGAACTGTTATGAATTGATGCTTTAATTTTTTGTGTAACATTGTAGTCATACCGGTCCTTATAACTTTGTTGAAAGGTTGTGAGGCTGTTTATGCTATAAAAGTATCTAGTAGAGTCCAGTTTTTATTGAATCAAGATTTTATAATTTTCTGATAAAACCTCCTAAGTGGTCCTATGTGTAAGTCCTGCTGATAAACGTTTATGGACTTCAGGAGATTTTAAAATTCGTTTTGAAACAGTGAAAACCATAGGATCTTGAAAGACCCGTGTAGATAGCAACCCCTCCTTTCTCTTTGGTACTTTGACTCTCTATTAGAAGAATTAGAAATAAGCGAAGCAGAAGGAATCTTACGTACTGACGAATTATACACCCAATAACCGTGGGACAGTGTACATAGACAGTGTAATCTTATAACTAATGGATAGTGTACAATCTATAACCGAGCGACAACGTAATCTTATAGTGGCACATTTCAATCCTTTTAAGCGATATTAACCTCTATAGGGAGGACATGCATTGCCAACAACAAGCTGCATGAAAATGTTGGCAATGCAAGTAAGGTAAGTATATCTATTGTGTAGCACCTAAACCTTCTTACTCGAGCCATAGCTCAGCACGGGGGACCCAAAAACAAAACCACAAAAGGTGGTTCTGTGTAACTTTTTAACAAAGATTTTCTTAAGAGTGTTCTAGCGTTCATTCTTAAAAGTGTCTTAAAAAGTTCATATTTACTAAGAGTAACAATCTGCTACATTTAACAACTCAAGAAATCCACCACTATAAACTGTAGATGACCTTAAATACCTCAAATAATAGCAGATGACAAATTTAAAGACAGTTTCACAAAAGAAAGTTAAGCAAGCCCTTTTGAAGTTGGAAGACACTCACATATGTTTAGAGCCATCAGCACTACATTCCTTGCAATGTTGCCTGGTATATTACTGACATCAACCAAAGCTTTTCTTCCAACTTTATTAGAAGCTGAAAAGGGACAATAATTGTGAATATGACTGTTTTGTGTGTTGTGTGACTTTTGAACCCAGCCTGCCTGGTCGAACATCAAGGTTTAGGCTTGAGAAAGGTAATACAGCACCAGGCTGGGTGCATGCCAGGTTTGGGATGTCTTGTTCATTCAACATCTCTAGAACTTAGGTGGGAGATTAAACTACCACTATTACTTACAAAGCTAGCAGTAACAATATGTATCATGTCTGATACGATTACTTTTTATTAGGACAAACCTAATCAATCAAAAGGTATTAGCATTGTGAATTAGCATACCATTCCAAGCATTTGGTCTCTTGTGTATAATTCAGCTGAGATGCTAATTAAATCTTTGATCTGCAATGAGAGCACAAAAGATCAGATCAGCTGCAAGTTTGAAAACAACTGGTTGAATTGGAAAACATTGAGAGAGACAAAGAAATAGAAGATGAAGCACGAAAGGCACCAAGTGTATTTTATATGTTAATACTTACCCTAGGATGCCAGAAATCCTAATATTTTGATGCTAGCAACAGCGCCGTAAGACCAACCAACTGCATTTCATTCTTCTTAATTTGAACTTACCATAAGATAAAGTGTTTCCTGCATTAATTCAAATTTGAAGTGCACCTATACCAGCATGGCAAAAGTCTTTTAGTTCAGAAAATGAGCCATGTGGTAGCTTTATAAGCAAAACCAGGAAAAATGAAACAAGAGAGAAAAACAAGCGGTAGAGTAAATTTATGAGATGGGTATTTTACTTCAATTAGCCAGTTGATCAAAATGCCCCGCATAGTAGGTGTAATGTCTGTTTGGATTGACATATAATTCCCTGGCACTGGATGTGCCTGCAATAAAAGTCATTTTTAAGTGTTAAAAGAGACCATCAAACTAAATACTATATGCGGTATTGCTAAAATGTGAGGTTAGCATTAACAAAAAATGGAGATAATATCAATCGAGTAAAATCTGTCAGAATTTCTCACTATTGAAGGCAATGTATACACACCACTTGGCAATTATATTGTTAATAGATATTCAAGCGTATTACCCTGGATAATGTAAGATGAAAGAATTAATGGAGAAGAAAAGATAAAGGAAGACGAAGAAGAAGAAAAGGCAATGAAGAGGATATACTGAAAATCACCTCCATAACCCAATAATACTGATATATGTCATCAACATATTCAGCAACTTCCAATTGATTGCAAACATCATCAATACTTGGTAGCTTTTCCTGCCCCGCCACTTCACTATGTTCCGCAAGTAGCTGCGATCGATGTGAACTTCATCATAATCAACACAACAAGATAGGAATAATGGCATTATTTCTTTACAACAGGTCCTAACCTTTGAGCTTGCCATCAATAAAGACGTGTAAGATCTACAGCGATTAGATTTTCACTGGGGAACGATATCTGATGAGTTTGTACTTGCATTAGTGTTGCCTTCAAATGAAGGCTTTCCTTGAGCAGCTTCATGTGAAACCACTGACGCAATATCCTCAGATAGAGAAGATCTGACAACTTCCTTTTTCTTCTTAGAAGATATTGCAGCAACTGATGATATCGGCTTTATTCACACTTGACTGAACCTTGTATTTCAAAGTGCCTTTGGCATTTGAAGCCATTGATGTCGTCTTTCCATTTGGCTGATCACAGATGACACAAGGAGCTCATATTACTAAAAGAGCTCATATTACTAAAATCGGTTAAGTAATAAGAAATAACTACTTTTCATATATTGATTGCAACTACATATGGCTGGTGTTAAGAAACAAAATCAGAATTCCTACTCTTCCAATACTTTAGAGTGAAAATACATGATAACTAACTCCTTTTGTCTAAGGTGTCAATAAAAAAATGAGGTCCTACTATATAATGCCGCAACAAGTTGGAGCACTACGGGTGCGTTTGGTACGCGGGACAGGACGGGACGGGACGGGACAACTTTTTGTTGTCCCACGTTTGGCGCGCCATAAGCTTGGGACGGGACGGGACGGGACAAGGTGGGACAAAAACCATAAAAAGTTGTCCCACCCCAGACCCTAGGCCAGACTTGTCCCATGCATGGGACAAGTCTGGAAAAGACATTTTTGCTCTCAAAAGTTCAAAAAATTACAAAAATACCAATATAAATTAAAAACTATCTTCATCGGTTTTCGTTTCATCACCCTTCCTCAGCTGCTCCACCCCTCTCTCTCTCTCACGCCGCATCAGATCGTCGCCGACATCGCCTGCCGACGACGCCCGCCGCTGCAGCTCGATGACGCCCGCCGCCGCTGCTCCTCGACGACGCCCGCCGCTGCAGCTCAACGACGCCCGCCGCTGTTGCTCCTCGCCGACGTCCTTCTCTCTCTTTCTCACAATTTTTTGATTTGTTTCCAGATTTGTGTTGGTTTGGTGTTGATGAACTACCAAATTTGTGTTGTTTCATATTTGTTTTCTGATTTGTATTGTATGTTTGGTTTGACCGTTGATGATGATGATGATTTGTGGGAATTCAATTTTTCCAGAATATTTTTTCGTTGTTTGTATTCCAGATTTTTTTATTTGTTTAATTGATTTAAGAACAAATTAATTATTAGGATGAATTTTGTGGAATTGATTTGTTGTTTTTGTTTGTGGAATTTCATTTTATGGTGTTTGGGAAGTGAGAAAATGAAAGAAAATATTAATTTTTAATGATTTTTAATTAGTTTTAATTCAATAATATTTGAAATTTTTTTTGGTACAAAAGAGGGCAATTTAGTCATTTGAACCTCTTGTCCCGTCCTGTCCCAACCATACCAAACACATAACAGTACAGTTAACAGTTCTGTCCCATGCATTCCAAACACAATATGGAACAGCTGTCCTGTACTGTCCTGTCCAGTTCCGTCCCATCCAGGTGCCAAACGCACCCTACAATTTGAAACAAAATCAAATAAGCTGTATAAAACAAGTGGCATACCTTGACAGAGAATTTTGAAGATGGAGCATCCACTTTATTTTGAACCCTAGCACTTCTTCTTAAACACATGCAAACTATTATAAAGTGTACCCTTGTACAATAAACAGTTCAAGATTGGAAAATGAATACTATCTAACAATTCAACATAATGAAAAATTAAAAAAATCAGTAAGCTTCTACGAGACAAGGTAGCAATACATTAATTTGAGTTTAGATTATGGTATTAACATGCTAAATACATGACATATCCTTTGTGTAAATGTACAGCCAATTGATCAATATTACTCACATTGTCATGAAGCCATCACTTGCTCAATTCCTCCAAAATTGGTTCTTACTGTAGCTTAGTCGGTGTACAACTTTCTTACCAAGCCGCGTAGCTTTAACTGAGCCAAAATTCAAAGATCAACTTTGTTACCAAAGCTTGAGGTTTCATTTGAGGAAAATCTAAGATCATTAATTACGAAAATTTACCTGAGGATCCAATAGTATCTTTAGCTTTCCTTGAGCTTTCAGCATTTTCCTAAATTCCAAAGGATAAAACATTTAGAAACAATAAACAAAGTAGATTTGCAATCAAAAGAATCTTCAACCAATGGAAGAGATGCTGTCAAAAATTAGGAAAGCTGTATGCAACCATCACCTCTATTAGTGCAAAGAGAGAGTTTTATAACAGCCTTATAACTACTTGTATCCACTTGGTTCACCAGCTTCAGCACTGGTAAAGAATTCCTTCAATAATAAAAAAAATGCATCAGCAGATGTGTATTTTACTTTTAACAAATAAACCAGAAAGTTCTCTGATGCACAAACCTTGTTGGCACAGGAGGATTTATTCCTTGAACTCCTAATATATAAAAGCAGTTATTATTATAATTTTCTTTATAATTAGGATTCAAGAAAACCAAAATATAAAAATGAATAACAGAACTACAGAAGTAGCACACACACCTCCTATCGGTCAGAATATATTCACACCCTCGACCCTTGGTCTTGGCCGATTGGTCAGCTAAAGCGGACATCAAATCTTTGGTACCTACAATTCAACAAAATCAAACAATACCTATAACTTAGTGCATAACCACACAAAAGACAATCATAACAAAATTTCAAAAGAATGCAAAGTAACCTTTCTTTGAAGCACGGATGTCACTAGCACCTTGACTAATGTTTTCACGCACTTTTCCCAACACAAACAAAGGAAAAAAGAAAGTAAAGATTTAAATTGATTCATATGGTGAGTGGAAAAACATGTAAAGAAAAATTAGCATGCATCATTTTCTTAGCCTTGGCCACCTATTTTCAATCTGCAGAAAGAAGACATCTAAGCTACTTCATCTTCTTAATAACTTTGATTATTCTAGAATATGTAGATTATATTTTTGTTTTAAAATTCTAGGTCCCAGGTAATACAAACTTGTATTCAAACCAGCAAAATCTAGATATAGAATTTAAACTCCGATTGAAGTTTTAATTACACCGTAAAAAATATTTAATAGAAGGAACTAAAAGGATGAACCATTTCATTGGTTTATTTACCTTCACTTAGATTATATGTCAACATTACTTCCCATCTTTAAAAACCACTATTTTTTAGTACATATATGAAAGTTATATGTATTTATCCTTTTCTTAATTCGGGTTTTTATAAATTTTAAGTAAAAACATACGTAAAAGAATATTTTCTATTTTCTATTTCACAATATACCGTAGGACTAAACAAATTTGCAGTTGGGTGTTCTACCATCTCCAACCAGCCCACTACACATGATTGAGAACTAGATAGTACCCTAGTACAGAGTACAAGGAACACTTCATGCTTTTAGAAGTAGGACACTGTGCAAAAGGAGTAACTGAAAAATAAAATAGCATTTACAACCATATCGTGAAAGATTTTCTTGGTAAGGCATTCACAGTCCACACTCGCAGCGAAACCAAACAAAAATACATAAATGTTAAATTAGACATAAAAAGACACTGCAACGGATGCATATTTACTAGGTTGGTAGTTTGCTCAAAATTCATTTTGAGGATCACATTCATCTTATCTCAAGTCATCTAAACACTTTAGATTATATGTATTGTAAAACTCTGATCTGTATCATTTTTTCAAAAATCAAAGAGACAAAAATTGTAGTGATCATAACATTTTTTTAATAACGAACGAAAAATTTAATATAGAGAAATGGATATGCAAATTAGTGAACCAACCAATCCACGAGAAGAGCAAACTTAACATAAAAATCCAAGACATTAACAGCACGGTAAGCATACCGTTTTAAAATTGCACTTTTCTCCCTATTTCTGCGTCCCAACACACAAGACTTCAGAACTACTAGCTTTTGACTTAACAATACTAGGAGCCTTACAATTTTATATATTAAAGAATGCAAGTATCATAATGACATTAAATACCCCAAATGATAGCAGATGACAAATTTTAGACAGTTTCACAAAAGAACGCTAAGCAAGCCATTTTGAAGTTGGAAGACACTCACATATGTTTAGAGCCACCATGCACTTCATTCCAAACAAAGTAGAGACACTAAAATCTCCAAACCTAATTCTCTGCTGGTTGCAGAGAAAACCAGAAGAAAAAAAAAATGTAAGGGAACACTTCAATTAAACCAGATATTTCTACAAAGGCAATTCAATGTTGCAAATAAAATTCACAAAAATTATAGGTATAAGCCCGACAAAAAAGTTCTAGATTCTAAAACAAACAAGTAATAGAAGCAAAATAATTCGTACCAGTTCCATATGCTCGACTACTATCTTCAATGACTCTATTAACAAGAAACAGAAAGAAACAGAATTTCACGGAACTTAATATCAAACAAAACCGGAACCAGAAACAAAACAAAAAAAAAATTAAAGAATTTCGATACATGAGTAGCCACCATTTTCTTGATTCCACTCACTGTTATGCTTCTGATCCAATGTTGGAGAAAGAGAACAGATAACACTTAAAAAAATAAGAAAACTTTCAAAATTATTTATTTTATTTTATTTTTGTTCTCAATCAAACCCTAATTCCTCTTTAAATCTTCTAAAAAAAATGTTCTTCAAACAACGAAAACAGAAAATAAATTGGTATATGGTGAAATCGAAAACTAGCTTTGATCAGGTAATTTAGAATAGAAAGCAAAGAACAGCTACCTGGGAAACTGACTGAAATTAGCATCAAGATATTGAAATTCGAGATGCGATTGAACATCCCCGGGGCTCGAAGTCGTCTCACTTCGTCAATTCAATTCAATTGAAAATCAAGAAACAATTGAACGAGAAATCAGGAAGAAAAAAAAACACAATTGAACGAAAGAAGACCGTTTGGGCTTTAAAGATCAATTGAAAGGCGGTGGCGGGATAAATATGTTTTGTGACCGTTTGTGGCTTTGGGCTGGGACGAGAGAGATCTTGATTTATATATATAAGAGTTGTAACCTAACCGACTTATCAGCTTCAAGCTAACGCAACAACGTGCCCAAATTTTTAAAGAATAACAGGTCAACGGCACATGTTTAATAAAATCAGAAAGCGGGTCAATGGGTCTAAGGTCCAATTCCTTTTAAAATGAGTCTAAGGCCCAAAATTTATTTTTAAAAAGGGGTCTAAAACCATCCAAAATCTTTTATATTTGCACCTCTTTTTTGAAACCGTTTACACACCCTGATTAATATATTTTTAAAATTTCAAAATTTACCCTTATATTAATTATTTAAGGTAGGTATTGCCATGAGACAATACCTACCTTAAATCGAGACCTGTTTGTGTAACCGGTCTTCCGGTTTTCAACAATCTTAAAAGGCAAACTGATTTTCTTCCAAAGAATTTTATCCATAACCTTCTTCTTGATATGGAGCTACTGCAATTATCTCATACAATATTAGCATTGTGAGTAGGAAGAAAAAATGAAAAAAATGATTTCAAACTTGCAAAAATGAACATCCTTTAAAAAATGAACCAAAAGGAAAAAGACACTAACAAAATTCAAGAACAAATCCCACCCTAACCCGCCATCTTGATATAAATTTCAAAACCAGATAGAATCAATCAAACCATCAACTATTACCATGCACTCTTCCTATCATGTCAAGGTAGAATCTACAGAAATTTCATTACTCATACCAACATTGAACATCTTTACAAGCCCAGTAGCCAACATAAAACATGGGATTCTAAAACTGTGCAAGTTTTGCCAACAAAATACATACTATAACACAAGGGCAATCATGAAAGTTAAAAAACTTAGCTTGTGTCAGATCTGCAACTAAACAGGAGACACCAGATTTGTACCCCTGCATGGCATGCAACGTAGTATAAACCAACCATCTACATCATATCAATAACAGTGAAATTTATGAACTCACCCCAAACTAGATAAAGTTTTAGTGATACAGTGGGCTGTCACATGTTTGTCAACACTTTTCATGCCCTAGAGGTTGGGAAGATGTTCTTTGCAAGTGCTCATTGAGAATTAAATTTCAAAATGAAAAATGGTATGGAAATTTCACAAAGAAAAGCAGCAAAAAGGAAAGACATGAAGACCAACTATAAACACAATAAATACCTTTTTTACTTCTATGTAGTGCACAAGAACGATGAGCTCTAACTTCTTGTAAACAGGAACGCGAAGACAGACAAATGGAAAATAACAGAAAAAAAAACGATGCGAAAATTGAAAACCAAAAATGCTAATTGACAAGAGATCATTTTAGTTATGAACCTTTTTTAATTAACTATACTCGTTCCACAGCATGAACACATTAATTAGCTCACTTTGTCTGCCTGTTTGTATATTTTCTAATATGTTGAACAACAGCCATATTCTACTAGTCACAACATGGACAACAGACACACTGAATGAATGACGTCTTTTTCAATTATGGACAAAAAAGCGGAGGTGGTTTGTTTTTTCTAGATTGAGATAAGTAAACCAGCAAATTGAAGACCGCCATTAAGTGCTGGTGGCAATATGCAGAGACACATTAAAGGCAGAAAAAAGGTACTGAAGTTTTATCTAGCGAGAGGTCTCCTGCAGACCACTAAACATTTTTCATGTAGGCTACAAACGACAGTGCAGCATTTTAAGCAATCCCAAACATGAAATATAGTAAGCCTTTATTATCTTAATAAAAATTCTTAAATTCTAGATCAACAGGAATGAGAGTAAGCAGTAATGTTATCTGGGCCACCCAAGAGCAACAGAAAAAATGGTGCCCAAAAGGTAGTAAGCTCACTATTGGCATCTAGGTGACCAGCATGATCATTCTCAAAGATTTCTCCTAGGTCATTTAAGAGTATGCCAAGGGACATTGTCATGACAGAATCTACCAACAAGCAGGCAGACCAGACTACAAACTTGCAGGACAGTACAACATCTTCATGCATACAAAAAAAAAAGTGATGTGATGTGGCTCATAACCAAATTGTTAGGTTTTACACAGAAGTATCATTTCATTCCTTTTATGAATATACGATCAAACTAGTATTGAATAAATGATGCAACGGAACAATGGCATAACAAATTTCAATAATTTTACTTTGGCAGTTCCTGAGTTCCTAGGCTAACAAAAAAGGACACTATCTTGGCCAACCTCTGCCTTGAAACAACAATAACAATTGTGTTTAATATTAATAAAAGTTCTCAAGCTAGGATAATACCAGAATACTGTCACAAAGCCTGAAATCCACCGTTCTTGTCAAACATGGCAATCTTTTGAACAGGCCCCAAAGCAGAAAAGATTTAATCACGGGAAAAAAAGAAGGGGAAAAACAATCGGTGTGGAGAACAGAATGCTTGGCTAAGAATATCAACAATCGCTTATGGAGATTGTATATACCATGTTTAAAAGATCCAAGGTGGCAGCATACTGCATGTTCTCAATGGATGCAACAAGAATGTTACTCTCAGGTTCTAGCTTCTTTCCATCAATTCCCAAACCAAACTGCAATTATTACAAATAAATTCTAATTAATAGAGGAACCAAACATATCAACAATCACATGGAAAACTATAATAACATTATAACACACCAATATCTTGGCATCATTTAGCATTTTAAGCTGTCCAATAATATAATTTAATGGAGTGAAGAATTTACTAGCAAAAGCTGTAAGCAAGCAATTATACTGGACAAGAAAACTGCATTCTCATCAACTACACCATAACCAAAACATAACATAGAGTATGTGAAATGAGAAGAGAGAGGGATGCAGAAGAAAGAAATAAAATCATCCTAACTAGTAAAATGGAAAGAATAGGAGGCGAGGAGCTTAAGTAGGGAAGAAAGAGGCAGTGTTAAGGAAAGGAGAAAGGAGACAAACATACATGTGCACTTTCTCCTGATGCACTAAACTGCCATTGAAGCTATTGCCTTGACATGGGCCTGCCCATCCATTCACATTCACAAAAGCATTCCAAAGCAAGACAACTACAACCTAATTACAGAAGCTCATTGACAACATCCTTCTGTAATATATTTTACCTTCTTTCTAACTGTAAAAGGAAAGAATGAAATTTGCTTACCAGTCGATGTTGACAAGGCAAGGGTCCGTACCCTCAATAGTTACCAACAGTACATTTCCAGCAACATCTTCTGTTGCTTTATTGTTTACTATTCTCTGCCTATTAGAATACTGCAAATAAACATTCTCCCCACGCACTTGAGCAGCAGGCAAATAAAGCCCTATTAGAATATCCTAGCAGGCAATTATGAGTTTGTTCAAAATATGGCCCTTAATTTTTATAACACACATTTTATAAATAAAGCCTATGGATATTCTGTATATGGGCACCCTTCCAAAATGAAAAATATGGAAACTATGCTAGACACAATAGCGTCGATATGCAAACAGACAAGGATAAACTAGTGTTTCAATTATGCCAAAGCAGCCATATCTTAGACTGCAAGAATGTGCATTTTTTGGAAGCAAAAAACAAAAATTTGTACATTCCACTACAAAAACAAAAGCCCTTTTGGTCCAAGTACAATACCAATGGTCATTGCTTAGTCTTTCAAATTTTTAGCTAATTGAATTCTGGTTTGGGTGGTTTCGAAAATCTTCAGACTTGCTCAAATGGTCCCCAGTGGTTAGGGTTAATTCGGTCCTAATTTTTCCTTCATTGAGTTATTGTGGCCACTAGACATTCGAAATTGTTTTTTGCCCACCAATTTTTTCCAAACTTAAAATCTATTTGTTTATCTGTCAATTCAGTCATGAAAAAAAAATAAGATTCAAAGCATTTCTAGGAAGAGTGAATGCCTTAAATAAAAAAAAATTAACTTTCTATAAGAGAAATTGAGGAAACAAACCTTATGACCATTGACCACTGCTTTATCGGTATATCCCTCCCGCTGATCACGAAAAGTATTCCTCACCATACTCGTAGGCTGAGATAGAAAACATCTATAAATACAAACCAAAAGAGACTTTTCAGTCAAGTACAGCTGCATGAATAATCGCAAAGTTTATTAATAAATAAATCATTAATTCGGCTAATGAGGTTTGTCACCAAGTTCAAAGCTTTACCCATGCTTACACCATATACATGTATAGAGCATACAGACCTCACTCCTCAAACAAGATTCTGAAAAGGGCCAAGATTCTGAGAACATACAACTATAATTTAGAATAACTATAATTTCGAACATCTCCGGGGCTCGAAGGTCGTCGTCGGCGTCTCTCTTAAGACCGTTTGGGCTTTAAAATCTAGAAAGGCGGTGGCGGGATAAATATATATTGAGATTTGAAAAGATTTTCTGGTGTTTATGAATTGTGACCGTGTGGGCTGGGACGAGAGAAATCTTGAATTGAGCGGGATATAAATAAGAGTTGCAATCTAACCGACTTATTTTAGGTGCAGTAGCTTCAAGCTAACGCAACATATCCTGAAAACAGGTCAATGGGTCAACGGCCCATTTTTTTATAAATTAAAAAAACAAACAAATAAGACCCAATAGTTTATTTAAAAGCTCAAGGCCCAATTTAATTAAAAAAAACGTAAACATAATTAAAATGAAAACCAAATGTAACGCAACATATACAGAAAACGGGTCAATGGGTCAAGGCCCAATTAATTTCAAAATGGGTCTAAGACCCAAGGCCGAATGTTTTTTAATGCAAAATTTATTTTTAAAAATGGGTTTAAAACCACCAAAAGTCTCTATATTTGCACCTCTTTGAAACCAATTAGTCGTTTACACATCACACCCACAATTTATATATTTATAAAATTCCAAAATTTACCCGTATATTAAATTAGTAGCATTTCAATCAAAAGTTATGTTATATTTATTTTTTTAAACTATTCTACTTTTTCAATTTTTTACTAATTAAACAAAATTAAAGAAAAGGGAACTAAAAATTCAAATCGTAAAGTGAGAGAACATTGCCAATGAGATAATACATGTCATAAATCGAGACTTGTTTGTGTAACCAGCCTTCTGGTTTTCAACAGTCTAAACAGACGAACGGATTTGCTTCGAAAGAATTTTAAACGTAACATTCCGTCTTGATACGAGCTATCGTACAATATTAGCATTGTGAGTAAGAAGAAAAAATGACAAAAATGTTTTCAAACTTGAAAAAAAGAACATCCTTTCAAAAATGAACTGGAATGGAAAAAGACACGTAAAAAATTCAAGAACAAATCCCACCCTAACCAGCCACCTTGAAATAAATTTCATAACCGGATAGAATCAATCAAACACTACTACCATGCACTCCTATCATGTCAAGGTAGAATCCAAAGAAAAATCATTACTCATACCAACCATGAGCTCGGAGGCAAGTCTAAGCTTATCGTAGGCTCACACATCAATGCTATGGAGGATCATTCGATGAATAAAGCTAGGACGGAGGCGGAGGCGGAGGCTACAAATTGTGTATAATTTCATGACAAGCACTTCACTAGCTTGTTGCATGATGAGAAAACAAATTGCATACATCTTGTTGATGGCCAAAGTTTAATTGATTGCTTAAGACATATCCAACTAAAAGAGCCTTTGTTTTTGTACACAATGCAAGTCAATGATAAAAACCGAATTTCAAATTTCTTTTGGACGAATGGCAGTCTAAAATAGACTACGATTGCTTTGGGGATGTTCTCATATTGGACACAACCTTAATGGATGGCTATAACATGATCTTTGCAACATTTTTGGGACTCAATCATCGTGGAAAGTGTCTCTTGTTTGGAGGAGCTCTCTTGCTTGATAGCAGCATTGCCTCATTTGTGTGGTTGTTGAGGACTTTTATGGATTTCATGGGCAGGCGTCAACCAAAGACGATATTCACCTATGTTGGTGCTACTGGAGACACAGCATCTTCTCGGTGCTTGGTATGTCCTCCAAAATGCTACTAAACACCTTCCTAAATTTTGTGGACAATCTGATTTTACAACCTCTTCAAGAAATGCATATTCGATTTTGAGTCAGAGGAAGATTTTAAGTCTATGTGGGGACCTTTACTGGAGCAATACGAGCTTCGTGATGATAAATGGCTCAAGTCCCTATACGTGTTGAGGAGAAAATGGTCTCATTTCTGCTTTGAGAGTACCTTCTCTGCTGGATTACGATCAATCCAAGGCCGCGAGAGCATCAGCAAGTTTTTACACAGTTGACTGGTGAGATCAAGAGTATTGCTCCAGATTTTGTTCTACATTACTTGTAAACAGCAGAGCAACAGTCTAGAGAAGAACAGGAAGAAGATTTCCGTGGCAATGAAACTGCACCGGCAATAATTTTACGAAGCAGTGCAATCTTGAAGCAGGCGTCAAAGGTATATACTTGCTCAATGTTTAGGCTTTTCCAAGAAGAGTTACTTGAATGTTTGTCTCCGGGAATCGAAGAAATTTCAAGTGATGATCATGGGGTGAATACTACTAAATTCAAGTTAACTGATCAAGAAAGCAGAACAAAGATGTAATTTGTTGAATTCAATAGTTTGGAATCCTGTGTCACAGTATATACGAATCAGTTGGCATCTTATCCGTTCATGCTCTAAAAGTACTCAACATGAAAAGCATCTTTCGTATACCTCCACAGTGTATATTGAAGAGGTGGACAAAATCTGCAAAAGATAGTGTGGTGGTGGTGGAGGATGTGCAGGAATCCGAAGGGGAAGTTGCCGATGAGAGCATGACTCAGCATGAGGCATATGCACTTGTACAAGACTAAACTCAAGCGAAAAGCAGCGGATGTGATTACGAAAACCTTAGCAGTTGATAATCAGCTGTCTTGGATGAGAGTTGAGGATTATCTGAACATGGCATTGAAAAAGGGTCAAAGAGGTCTCAGACTAGAGATGCTGCAATGTCTTCGAGGATCGATCAGGAGGAAGTGTCGAATATTGGTACAATGAAAAGCCAATTGAAGAGAAAAAAAAAAGTGAAAATGAAGCTGTGAGTGTGGGATCAATACAGATTAAAAGCAAGTCATCAAGTGATTGTGCCATTACTCATCAACATCTTCTCAAAGAAGTGACAAAAGGTAATTAATATATATATATATATATATATATATGGCTTCAAATTTAACTTCATTTTTACTCGCTTGTTTGATTTTCCACTGCTAATAAATGTAAATTGAAAAGGAGATGATCAAGGATCAAGAAGGGCAGTTAGTCATTCGAATTGCATTGAAGAAAATTCCCAGCAATCTGTCTTCAGATCTCCGCGACCTCCATTGCCCTCACAATCCACATCCATCCAAGTTAGACCTGACCATGGCAAGTCTTCGGTTAGTGTCCAGGTAAAAGCTAGCTATAGAAGGAAATTAATTAACTTGTGCGTAATTTTTCTCCGAAAATAACTGATAATGAATTGTTGATCATCATCACACGAATGCTGGAAGGAACGATCACCACGCGGGATGGAGACAGAAAAGAAGATCGTGGTACTTTGATTAATTTCTTTTTAGTTTATGTCATTTGTGCTTAATACGTACGTATATTGTTCATTTATGTATGACAAAATGCGTGTAGGCGAAAATGGAAGAGATGGAAAAGGAGAAAGTGGAACCACAACGTATAGAAGATAAAAGAAGACAAGCAGGAGATGTGATGATGATGATGCTCAAGTTTCACTGAAAATTTCAAAGGTGAGGTTTGGTTTCATATCGTGCCCCAAGTAATTGTAACAATGATATGGTATACATTTTAAACATCGAATCAAAATCTATTATTCAGTAATCTAAATTATTATAGGCACTTTCATCTAAATTATATCATAATTTATGTTACATAAATTATGATATAATTTAGATGAAAGTGCCTATAATAAATGATCATGACTTGCCTTCTTTGTATGTTGCTTTATAAATTATAATCTTCACATGACTTGCACTCTCGAAAAAATAAATGATCATTTCACTCTATAACGACGGAAGCATATGTCAGTCAATTAATTCATGTGTGGTAATTATTTGGAAATGCATAGGAGGAACTTTGTATGTTGTTGGGGTTGTGTTGATGGTGTGTAACCAGTTAAAACATTATCTTTATATAGTAGAATCTGTAAATTGGTACTCGGAGAGTTACGTCATCAATAGCTTGTAAAGAGCTCTCTTTGATTCTCAGAAGAGAATCTCCAACCACTCATCTTCCAACAGATTCATGAACCCAGATCCTGATTTTTGATTAAATTCATGTTGAAAGATGAAGAATCCATAAAGAATTGGAATCAAAATACTCATGCAGTTTCAATTATGACAAGAATTTCGACTGTTTGGTGATCACAAAATTGAAACATTGATGCTTCCAGATATAGGAGGCTGCAAAATTGTTTAGTTCTGTTGGCATTTGTCATCATTGGGCACAAAGAAAACACTTAAGGCGAAGGAAAAAGTCGAATCTTTTAGACTTTATGTTTTTATGGTAGGAGATATATCTCAAGGTTTGCTATCTTGTTCATAACTTCTTATCACCACAATTGTCTTATAATTTCATATCTTCTGTTTTCAAACGATTAAACTTGCATTCATCCTCTGATTCCCTTTGTATATATATATATATATTATATATATATATATATATATATATATATAAAACAATAGCACATTGAAACACTCTTGATTTAAATCAAAGACGCTTATGTTTTATAGTTTTCCAAGGAAACCACCGTTCTACGAATTGGCGTTTACTCATATTTTCAACACTAAATTGCAAGTAGCTGCAAGTTTTTCTACTGAGGAATATATAATGAACGAGCTAATTTCAATGAAACGATTTTGTATGGATAAGGAGGTTCGAGGAAGACAGAAAGGTTAACTTACCTCCTTTAGAAATGGAACGATTCGTGGCAGGCACGCTGGATCCCTCATAAGCTCTTGTAGCATTTGTACATCATAATTTAGACTTAAGAGAAGGTTTTTAGAGCCATTCGACTAAAACCTTGTGCCAGCAATCTTAGGGTAGTAAGCAAATTAATTCATGTCTGGGTTGTTTTGATGTTGTGTAGTCTGTTAAAAGTTGGTACAAAAACTTCTTTTTTCTTCTAGCATTTGTAGATACTTGTTAACCAACAAAAAGAGAGAAAAGCTATGATAATAAACTGTTAAATGCAGAACAGCAAAGGCATACACATTTCTTTGAAGCTTTTCCCGCTAAGCTGAGAAAATATTCCAATAATGGTAGCATGAATCATCACTTCAATTCAAACACTACACCCAGTATTGGTCTGATATAATGCAAAAGTTACTGGGAAATCCAAGCAATGGTGTTCTCCCTAAAGCAACAACATACCGTTTTTTATTTTCATATTAA
Source organism: Dipteronia sinensis (assembly GCA_033220585.1). Classification (NCBI taxonomy): domain Eukaryota; kingdom Viridiplantae; phylum Streptophyta; class Magnoliopsida; order Sapindales; family Sapindaceae; genus Dipteronia; species Dipteronia sinensis. The sequence goes on along the minus strand of CM065639.1, from coordinate 4,060,347 downwards.
AGGATCTCATGCAGCCATGCTACAACGAGAAAATGGTTTTAATACAACTTTATGAAATATCAAATATACCTCCATGGGAAATCATATACACAAAAACGTGATAATCCCATTCACAGCTGAAAAATGATCAATGTGAACCTGCTGTTCTACAGTATTATTACCGTAATTACCTGCAAAAACAATTAACTCGATAGTTTGCTTTGCTGCAATTCAAATAAACACATTCTAGGAATCCCCTATTCAATTAAAATACCAATTTCCAATACTAGACACGAGGGAAAAATAGAAAAGAATAGTAATTGGTAATTGCAAGTTTCAAACTAAATCTGACTAATCGGTTGCAGAAGACACTTTTAATGCACCTATAACATTTTTTGTCACACAAGATAAGTTGTTAATATTCTATGCGAATGTATATTTTTTTTAATAAATAATCACTGGAATAATTCTTATAAGAGGCAATGAAAGTTATGGCAGTGCACCCTAGACCGCAAAATGCAGAAAGAATCAGTATTCATAAAGTAGGTAATTTATACCAACCTTATCAAAAGAAATCCCAGCTAGATGATATTGATCCATTTCTAGAAAGACTTCTTCCTATTCAAGTAGCTGTAAATAATATAAGTAATCTGAAATCTTCAAGAAATTGCAAGTTAGCACACAATCTAGTTAATAACAAAATACACTGTTTTGAAAAAGAGAACACCAATCTCATAGTCTTATAGCTAAAAGTTTGATAAGCGCATAAATTTTTTGGAATCAGCACCAATGTGACACTAGTAGATATCGTGCGAGATTCTTGAATTATTTTCCCCCTTTTCTTTGACTTGGGAAAAGAAATAACCTAAATAGATCCTCAGATGCCGCTCAGGACAAAATGGAGGAAATTGCTTTTAAGAATGATCAAATAAAAAGGAACAAATGCAAATAAAAATGCAACGACCAACAACATAAATGGAGTTAAACAAGGGCACTATAGCAGGAAGTTGACAAAATTGAACTTTTTCAAGGCCATGAGAAATGGCATGACGGCTATTGATGTATTTTAAGGACATATACTTCAAATATGGGACATCTCCGGAGAGATTAAATAAGGAAACCTACATAGAACAATGCAGAAATGATGTCTCGTTTCTTTTACCACAAGAGGGTGAAGAAATATTCTTGGCTCGGGAAATCGAATAAAGCAAACACCTCACAAACATGATAAACATATTCCACAATTGCTAACTTAACAAATGGTCCAAGAATGAGTCTAAATTGTCTCAATAAGGTCTGAGCCATGCCTTTTTTTCACCAGCATAACATTTTTAGTACAGCAAGATAAGTGTGTTAAATTCCTGTAGAGAGAATACCAACCAATCAAATGCAACTATTTTAATGCATAATCAAAGGGATAATTCTCATTGGATGGCATGAAATTCATGGCAGTGCACCCTAGACTACAAAATACAGAATGAGTACTCGTCAATTAAGTAATTTATTGTATAACATCAAGTTCAATGACAAATCACCAACCTTATCAAAAGAAATCCCAGTTAAATGATATAGAAAGACTTCTTCCTATTTATGTAGCTGTAAATGATACAAGTAATCCGAAAGCTTCAAGAAGTTCCAAGTTACCACAAGCACACATTCTAGTAGTTCATGACAGAATACACACACCAGTTATAAGCTTTTATAGCTAAAACTTCAATATGCATAAAACTTTTGGAATCAACACCCATGTGACTCTAGTAGATATACCGCTAGATTCCTGGATTTTTTTTAAATAGAGGAAACTGTTTGAGAATGATAAAAAATAAGGGAGCAGAAATAGCTGAAAAAAGATCAATGTGAACCCACTGTTATATAGTACTATGCACATATAATTACCTGCAAAGCAATTAACACAATATTTGCTTTGCTGCAATTCAAATAAAAACATTCTAGGGAATCCCCTATTCAATTTCAATACCAGAAGAGCGTATATGTTTCCAATATTAGTACTCACTTATCCGAGCATATATGACAGTTATTGCAGTGCACCCTAGACTACAAAATACACAGTATCAGTACTCATAAAGTAGGTAATTTATTGTATATCACCAAGTTCAATGACAAATCACCAACCTTATCTAAAGCAATCCCAGCAAAATGATATTGATCAATTTAGACTTCTACAGTTCTACCTGTTCAGCATATGAAATCTTCAAGAAGTTCTAAGTTAACACACATTCAATTAGTTAATAACAAAATACAGTGCTTTGAGAAAGAGAACAACAGCTATAGTATTGTCACTAAAAGTTCGATATGCATAAATTTTTTGGAATCAGCACCCATGCGACACTAGTTGATATCGTTCGAGATTTTTGGATTTTTTTCCCTTTCATTATGGCTTGGAAAAAGATATAACCATACATTACCAAAAATAGATCCTTAGATGCTGCTTAGGACAAGATGGAAGAAATTGTTTGAGAATAATCCAATAAAGAGCATCAAATACAACGACCAACATAAATTAAGTCAGAGAAGGGAACTATAGCAAGAAAAGGACCAAATTGAAGATTGGTGAAGGCTGTGAGAAATGGCATGACAGCTACTGATGTATTTAACGACACATACTTCAAATATGGGACATCACCAAAGAGATAAACTTAGGAAATCTACATAGAACAATGCAGAAATATCAAATATACCTCCATGGAAAATCATTTTCAGAAAATGGAGTCATGGAAGGGAACTACAACAAGAAATGGAACAATGCAATTAAGAAATATATATTTCCAATTTTATGTGACATCTCCAAAGAGAATAGATAAGGACATCTACATAGAACAATGCAGAATTGATGTCTCATTTCCATTAAAATTGAGTTAATTTGGACTATTAAGTTTTCTCAACCTACAAAAAAGAGTTAAATAAATAGAATGTGAATGTCACATTACATAAACATCACCATCTTTTTTCAGATGCTTGCAGAAGATCAATTCAGCTAACGATGAACAAGAACATGCAACATACATTCTGCTAGCTGCACCTGCTGCAGATAAGTTGAAAATTGGAGCTGAACTGATAATAAAACGAAGCTCCTGTATCAGCAAAATTTATAATTAAAATATGTGCTCTTAAATAATGTAGAAATAAAGAGATCCAACTAATGTTTTCATGTGCAATACTGTGTTGAAGCTTAGAGTAAAGTACAACAAATGAGAAAACCGGAATAACGAAAGACAGAACCCTTCAGACAAGTAAGACCCCAAGCTTCAAGAAGGCAATCATGTCAAAGATAGGGAACAATGATGAGGTAGTAACAAACTCAACCGTAAATGCAATTGAGTTAGGAGATAATGCAGAAAAATAAATGCTTCATCATACAGAGAGAACCCATAGAAAGATCCGCACAATTGAGAATCACAGTACACTTTCAAATTATTGCATGTGCTGCCCAAGAAAATACATCGTTAAAACAGCTGCCTTGAGATATACTTTCATTAAGCCAAAATTTTCCATATTTGAGGTATCCCTGAAATCCTTTCAGATGGTTCCATAAATTGGGATCGATATTTACTTCCTTCCTTTTTTGGGATCGATATTTACTTCCATAAATTGGTTCCCATGTTATGTTTGGTTCAACAAGGGGCATAAGAACATAAAAAATAAAAAATAAAAAAGTAAAAAAACTATTAAACTGGTTGGGAGCCATCACAAGGGACGCCGTACTTTTATAACCGATGGACATTGTGTACTCTTATAACCGAGGGTTGCTGTTTTCTAACAGTAGGTGATTGTAGTAAAATCACTCATTCAAATTTAACCGAGAGAAAATGTATTCTTATAACTGAGGGACTGTTTACCCAAAAACATAAGAGCAGTGTACCTTTATAACCAAGGGACGGTGTACAGTCAATAACTGAAGGAGAGTGTACTCTTATAATTAAGGGACAATGTACTTTCTATAACCATGGACAGTGTACTCCTATAATTGAGGGATAGTGTACACTTTCAACCGAGGGAAACAGTATTTTTTATAACCGAGGGACTGTGTTTTCCAACAGAAGGTGATTGTAGTAAAATAATCCATTCAAATTTAACCGAGGGCAAATCATTCTTATAACCGAGGGACGATGTATTCTTATAGCCGAAAGACAGTGTACTTTCCATAACCGAGGGATAGTGTACTTTTATAACCAAGGGAAAATGTAATCTTAAAACTGTGGGGAAGTGTTTTCCGACAGGAGGTGATTTTACTCATTCAAATTTAACTGAGGGACAATGTAATCTTATAACGAGGGACAGTGTACACTCAATAACCGAGGGAAAGTGTACTATTACAACTGAGGGACAATGTACTTTCTATAACCAAGAAATAATGTACACTTATTAACCGAGGGATAATGTGAGCATATAACCGAATGACGATGCACGTTCCACAACTGAAGGACATTGTACTTTCCATAACCGAGGGACAGAGTTCTTTTATAACCGAGGGACAATGTACTCTTATAACGAAGGGCATTGTACACTCAATAACCGAGGGACAGTGTACTTTCTATAATCAAGGGACAATATACTCTTATATCCGAGGGAAATAGTAATCTTATAACCGAGAGACAGTGTTTTCCGATAAGAGGTGATTGTAGTAAAATCACTTATCAATTTTAACCGAGGGACAGTATATACTCAATAACCAAGGGACAATGTACTTTTATAACCGTGTGACTGAGCTTCTATAACCGAGGGACATTGTTCTCTTATAACCGAGGGAAAGTATACAGTTTTAACCGAGGGGCAATGTCTCCCAACAGTAGGTGATTGTAGTAAAATCACTGATTCAAATTTAATCAAGGGACAATATAATCTTACTACCAAGGAACAGTGTACTTTCTATAACTGAGGGACATTGTACTTTCCATAACCGAGGGAATACGTACTTTATAACCGAGGGATAGTGTACACTTAATAACCAAGGGACAGTGTACTCTTACAACCAAGGGACAATATAATCTTATTACCAAGGGACAATATAATCTTATATAACTGAGGGATAGTGTACTTTCTATATAGGTGAGGGACTGTACTTTCTATATTAACAGAGGACAGTGTACTCCTATAATCGAGGGACAGTGTTTTCCTATAATCGTTCATTCAACTTTAACCGAGGAACAAATCATTCTTATAATCGAGGGTCTATAAAATTAAGGAACGGTGTACACTCAATAATCGAGGGAGAGCGTACATCTGCAACCGAAGGACACTGTACTTTCCATAACTGAGGGACATTGCACTTTCTATAACCGAGGGACATTGCACTTTCTATAACAGAGGGACAATGTACTTTTATAACCAAAGGACCGTGTACTCTTATAACGAGGACAATGTACACTCAATAACCGAGGGAGAGTGTACTCTTATAACCGAGGGACAATATACTTTCTATAATCAAGGGACAATATACTTTTATAACCTAGTGAAATAGTAATCTTATAATCGAGAGAGTGTTTTTCGGCAAGAGGTGATTGTAATAAAATCACTTGATCAAATTTAACCGAGGGACAATGTATTCTTATAACCGAAGGACAATTTACACTCAATAACCGAGGGGCAGTGTACTCTTATAACCGAGAGACAATTTAGTTATATAATCAAGGGACAATGTACTTTTATAACCTAGTGAAATAGTAATCTTATAATAGAGAGAGAGTGTTTTTCGGCAATAGGTGATTGTAATAAAATCACTTAATCAAATTTAACCGAGGGACAATGTATTCCTATAACTGAAGGACAATATATACTCAATAACCAAGGGACAATGTATACTCAATAACCAAGGGACAATGTACTTTTATAACCGAGGGACAATGTGTTTTCTATAACCGAGGGAAAGTGAGCTTCTATAACTGAGGGATATTGTTCTCTTATAACCGAGGGAAACTGTACAGTTTTAACCGACGGGCAGTGTTTCCTGCAAATAGGTGATTGTAGTAAAATCACTGATTCAAATTTAACCGATGGGCAATGTACACTAAATAACTGTGGAACAGTGTACTATTACAACCGAGAGACAATATAATCTTACTACCGAGGGACAATGTACTTTCCAGAAATGACAGACATTGTACTTTCCATAACCGATGGGCAGTGTACTTTCATAATCGAGAGACAGTGTACACTCAATAACCGAGGGAGAGTGTGCTATTATAACCGAGGACAATATAATCTTATTATCGGAGGACAGTGTACACTCAATAACTGACAGAGAGTGGGATAGTGTACACTCAATAATTGAAGAAAAGTACTCTTATAACTGAGGGACGGTGTATTTTCTATATAAGCGAGGGACTGTACTTTCTATATAAACAAGGGACAATGTACTCCTAAAACCGGGGGATTGTGTTTTCCTATAATCATTCATTCAAATTTAACCGAGGGACAAATCATTCTTATAATCGAGGGACAGTGTAATCTTATAATCTAGGGATGGTGTACACTCAATAACCGAGGGACAGTGTACTCCTATAACCGAAGGACCATATACTTTCCATAACCGAGGGACAATGTACTTTCAATAACTGAGGGATAATGTACTTTTATAACCGATGGTTAGTGTACTCTTATAACGAGGGACAATGTACACTCAATAACCGAGGGACAGTGTACTCTTATAACCGGGGGACAGTGTACTTTCTATAATCAAGGGACAATGTATTGTTATGATCTAGGGAAATAGAAATCTTATAACCGAGAGACTGTTTTCCGACACGATGTGATTATAGTAAAATCACTTAATCAAATTTAATCGAAGGATAATGTATACTCGATAATCGAGGGGAAGTATAAACTCGATAACCGAGGGACAATGTACTTTTATAACCGAGGGACAATGTGCTTTCTATAACCGAGGGATAGTGAACTTCTATAACTCAAGGACATTGTTCTCTTATACCGAGGGAAAGTGTACGGTTTTAACTGCGGGGCAGTGTTTCCCGCCAGTAGTGTTTCCCGCCAGTAGGTGATTGTAGTAAAATCATTGATTCAAATTAAACCGAAGGAAAGTGTACTCCTTCATAAGCAAGGGACGGTGTACATTCTATATAAACGAGGGACAGTGTATACTCCTATAATCGGAGGACTGTGTTTTCTGATAGGAGCTGATTGTAGTTAAATCATTCAATCAAATTTAATCGAGGGACAACTCATTCTTATAATCGAGAGACAGTGTACTCTTATAACCAAAGGACGGTGTACACTCAATAACTGAGGGATAATGTACTCTTGTAACCGAAGGTCAGTGTACTTTCCATAATCGAGGAACAGTGTACTTTTTATAACAAAGGGAAAGTGTAATCTTAAAACTGAAGGGAATTGTTTTCCGACAATAGGTGATTTATAGTAAAATCACTCATTCAAATTTAATCGAGGGACAAACCATTATTATACCCGAGGGACAGTGTACACTCAATAACCGTGGGACATTGTACTCTTAAACATTGTAATCTTATAACTGTTGGACAGTGTACACTCAATAGCCGAGGGAGGATGTACTTTTATGATTGAGGAACATTGTACAATCTATAACCGAGAGATAATGTACTCTTATAGTGGCACATTTCAATCCTTTTGAGCGATATTAACCTTTGTAGGGAGGACATGCATTGCCAACCACAAGCTGCATGAAAATGTTGGCAATGCAAGTAAAAGGTAAGTATATCTATTGTGTAGCACCTAAACCTTCTTGGTCGGGCCCTAGCTTAGCACAGGGGGACCCAAAAACAAAACCACAAAAGGTGGTTCTGTGTGACTTATTAATAAAGATTTTCTTAAGAGTATTCTTGAGTTCATTCTTAAAACTGTCTTAAAAAGTTCATATTTACGAAGATTAACAATCTGCTACATTTAACAACTCAAGAAATCCACCACTATAAACTGTAGATGACCTTAAATACCTCAAATGATAGCAGATGACAAATTTAAAGACAGTTTCACAAAAGAAAGTTAAGCAATACCTTTTGAAGTTGGAAGACACTCACATATGTTTAGAGCCATCAGCACTACATTCCTTGCAATGTTGCCTGGTATATTACTGACATCAACCAAAGCTTTTCTTCCAGCTTTGGCATTTGAAGCCATTGGTGTCGTCTTTCCATTTGGCTGATCACAGATGACACAAGGAGTTCATATTACTAAATTCGGTTAAGTTATAAGAAATAACTACTTTTGATATATTGATTGCAACTACATATGGCTGGTGTTAATAAACAAAATCAGAATTCCTACTCTTCCATTGCTTTAAAGTGAAAATACATGATAACCAACTCCTTTTGTCTAAGGTGTCAATAAAAAAATGAAGTTATCCTACTATATAATGCCGCAACAAGATGGAGCACTACAATTTGAAAAAAAATCAAATAAGCTGTACAAAACAAGTGGCATACCTTGACAGAGAATTTTGAAGATGGAGCATAAACGCATGCAAACTATTATAAAGTGTACCCTTGTACAATAAACAGTCCAAAATTGGAAAAATGAATATTATCTAACAATTCAACATAATGAAAAATTAAAAAAATCAGTAAGCTTCTAAGAGACAAGGTAACAATACATTAATTTGAGTTTAGATTATGATATTAACATGCTAAATACATGACATATCCTTTGTGTAAATGTACAGCCAATTGATCAATATTACTCACATTGTCATGAAGCCATCACTTGCTCAATTCCTCCAAAATTGGTTCTTACTGGTGCTTAGTCGGTGTACAACTTTCTTACCAAGCTTAGCTTTAATTGAGCCAAAATTCCAAGATCAACTTTGTTAACAAAGCTTGAGGTTTCATTTGCGGAAAATCTAAGATCATTAATTATGAAAATTTACCGAGGATCCAATAGGATCTTTAGCTTTCTCTGAACTTTCAGCATTTTCCTAAATGCCAAAGGATAAAACATTTAGAAACAATAAACAAAGTAGATTTGCAATCAAAAGAATCTTCAACCGATGGAAGAGATACTGTCAAAAATTAGGAAAGCTGTATGCAACCATCACCTCTATTAGTGAAAAATGAGAGTTTTATAACAACCTTATAACTACTTGTATCCATTTGGTTCACCAGCTTCAGCACTGGTAAAGAATTCCTTCAATAATAAAAAAAAAAATGCATCAGCAGATGTGTATTTTACTTTTAACAAATATACCAGAGAGTTCACTGATGCACAAACCTTGTTGGCACAGGAGGATTTATTCCTTGAACTCCTAATACATAAAAGCAGTTATTATTAGAATTTTCTTTATAATTAGGATTCAAGAAAACCAAAAAATAAAAATGAATAACAGAACTACAGAAGTAGCACACACACACCTCCTATCGGTCAGAATATATTCACACCCTCGACCCTTGGTCTTGGCCCATTGGTCAGCTAAAGAGGACACCAAATCTTGGGTACCTACAATTCAACAAAATCAAACAATACCTATAACTTAGTGCATCACCAAAAAAAAAAAAATTCATAACAAAATTTCTAAAGAATGTAAAGTAACCTTTCTTTGAAGCACGGATGTCACTAGCACCTTGACTAATGCTTTCACTCACTTTTCCCAACACAAACAAAGGAAAAAAGAAAGTAAAGATTTACATTGATTCATATGGTGAGTGGAAAAACATGTAAAGAGAACGATGCATACTAATTTTTCTTAGCCTTGGCCACCTATTTTCAATCTGCAGAAAGAAGCCATATCTAAGCCACTTCATCATCTTACTAACTTTGATTGTTCCAGAATATGTAGATTATATTTTTGTTTTCAAATTCTAGGTCCCAGGTAATACAGACTTGTATTAAAACCAGCAAAATCTAGATATAGAATTTAAACTCCAATTGATGTTTTAATTACACTGTAAAAAATATTTAATAGAAGGAACTTAAAGGCAGAACCATTTCATTGGTTTATTTACCTTCACTTAGATTATATGTCACGATACTTCCCATCTTTAAAAACCACTATTTTTTGGTAGATATATGAAAGTTATATATATTTATCCTTTTGTTAATTCGGGTTTTTATAAATTTTAAGTAAGAACATACGTAAAAGAATATTTTCTATTTCACAATATACCGTAGGACTAAACAAATTTGCAGTTGGGTGTTTTACCATCTCCAACCAGCCCATTACATATGATTGAGACCTAGATTGTCCCCTAGTACAGAGTACAAGGCTAACTTCATGCTTTCAGAAGTAGGACACTGTGCAAAAGGAGTAACTAAATATAAAATTGCATTTACAACCATACCGTGATAGATTTTCTTGATAAGGCATTCACAGTCCTCACTCCTGGTCCTGGGCACACCGAAACCCCACAAAAATACATAAAGGTTAAATTAGACATAAAAAGACAACGCAACGGATGCATATTCACTAGGTTGGTAGTTTACACAAAATTCATTTTGAGAATCACATTCATCTTATCTCAAGTCATCTAAACACTTTAGATTATTTGTTTTGTAAAACTCTTATCTGTATCATTTTTTCAAAAAACCAAAGAGACAAAAACTATAGTGATCATAACATTTTTTTAATAACGAACAGAAAATTTTAATAAAGAAAAATGGATATGCAAATTAGTGAACTAGCAATCCACGAGAAGAGCAAACTTAACATAAAAATTCCAGGCATTAACAGCACGGTAAGCAAATTGTTTGAAAATTACACTTTTCTCCCTTTTCTACGTCCCAACACACAAGACTTCAGAACTACTAGCTTTTGACTTAACAACACTAGGAGCCTTACAATTTTATATATTAAAGAATGTAAGTATCATAATGACATTATATACCCCAAATTATAGCAGATGACAAATTTTATACAGTTTCACAAAAGAAAGCTAAGCAAGCCATTTTCAAGTTGGAAGACACTCACATATGTTTAGAGCCATCATGCACTTCATTCCAAACAAAGTAGAGACACTACAACCTCCAAACCTAATTCTCAGCTGGTTGCAGAGAAAACCAGAAGAAAAAAAATGTAAGGGGAAAAAGAAAAAGATTAAATATAATCAAATTGTTATGGTTTTAAAAAACACTTCAATTGAACCAGATATTTCTACAGAGGCAATTCAATGTTGCAAACAAAATTCAATAAATTATAGATTCTAAAACAAACAAGTAATAGAAGTAAAGTAACTCGTACCAGTTCCACATGCTAGACTACTATCTTCAGTGACTCTATTAACAAGAAACAGAATTTCACGGAATTTAATACCAGACAAAACCGGAGCCAGAAACTAAAAAATAAAAAAAAATAAAAAATAAAAAAATTAAAGAATTTCGATACATTAGTAGCCACCATTTTCTTGATTCCACTCACTGTTATCATCTGATCCAATGTTGGAGAAAGAGAACAGATAACACTTCAAAAATAAGTAAACTTTCAAATTTATTTTATTTTATTTTATTTTTGTTTTCAATCAAATCCTAATTCCTGTATAAATCTTCTAAAAAAAACTGTTCTTCGAACAACGAAAACAGAAAATAAATTGGTATATGGTGAAATCGAAAACTAGCTTTGATCAGGTAATTTAGAATAGATAGCAAAGAACAGCTACCTGGGAAACTGACTGAAATTAGCATCAAGATATTGAAATTCGAGACGCGATTGAGCATCTCCGGGGCTCGAAGTCGTCTCACTTCGTCAATTCAATTCAATTGAAAATCAAGAAACAATTGAACAAGAAACCAGGAAGAAAAAAAAACAAAAAACAAAAAAAACAATTGAACGAAAGAAGACCGTTTGGGATTTAAAGATCAATTGAAAGGCGGTGGCAGGATAAATATGTATTGAGATTTGAAAAGACTAAGATTTAGACTCCGATTGAAGTTTTAATTACACCGTAAAAAATATTTAATAGAAGGAACTAAAAGGATGAACCATTTCATTCGTTTATTTACCTTCACTTAGATTATATGTCAAAATTACTTCCCATCTTTAAAAACCACTATTTTTTAGTACATATATGAAAGTTATATGTATTTATCCTTTTCTTAATTCAGGTTTTTATAAATTTTAAGTAAGAACATACGTCAAAGAATATTTTCTATTTCACAATATACCGCAGAACTAAACAAATTTGCAGTTGGGTGTTTTACCATCTCCAACCAGCCCATTACACATGATTGAGAACTAGATTGTATCCTAGTACAGAGTACGAGGAACACTTCATGCTTTTAGAAGTAGGATACTGTGCAAAAGGAGTAACTGAAAAATAAAATAGCATTTACAACCATACCGTGAAAGATTTTCTTGGTAAGGCATTCACGGTCGTGTGAAACCAAACAAAAATACATAAAAGTTAAATTAGACATAAAAAGACACCGCAACAGATGCATATTTACTAGATTGGTAGTGTGCTCAAAATTTATTTTGAGGATCACATTCATCTTATCTCAAATCATCTAAACACTTTAGATTATATGTATTGTAAAACTCTGATCTGTATCATTTTTTCAAAAAAGAGAGACAAAAACTGTAGTGATCATAACATTTTTTTAATAACGAACGAAAAATTTAATATAGAGAAATGGATACGCAAATTGGTGAACCAACCAATCCACGAGAAGAGCAAACTTAACATAAAAATCCAAGACATTAACAGCACGGTATTGAAATTAGCATCAAGATATTGAAATTCGAGATGCGATTGAACATCCCCGGGGCTCGAAGTCGTCTCACTTCGTCAATTCAATTCAATTGAAAATCAAGAAACAATTAAATGAGAAATCAGGAAGAAGAAAAAAACAAAAAACAAAAAAAACAATTGAACGAAAGAAGACCGTTTGGGCTTTAAAGATCAATTGAAAGGCGGTGGCGGGATAAATATATATTGAGATTTGAAAAGACTAATGTTTTGTGACCGTTTGTGGCTTTGGGCTGGGACGAGAGAGATCTTGATTTATATATATTAGAGTTGTAACCTAACCGACTTATCAGCTTCAAGCTAACGCAACAACGTGTCCAAAATTTTAAAGAATAACGGGTCAACGGATCAACGGCACATGTTTAATAAAATCAGAAAACGGGTCAATGGGTCTAAGGTCCAATTCCTTTTAAAATGAGTCTAAGGCCCAGAATTTATTTTTAAAAAGGGTCTAAAACCATCCAAAATCTTTTATATTTGCACCTCTTTTTTGAAACCGTTTACACACCCTGATTAATATATTTTTAAAATTCCAAAATTTACCTTTATATTAAATTATTAGCATTTCAATCGAAAGAGATATTGTAGTTTTTTAAAATTATTCTACTTTTTCGAATTTTTACTAATCAAACTAAATTAAAAACAAGAAAATTAAAAATTCAAATTGAAAAGTGAGAGAACATTGCCATGAGACAATACCTACCTTAAATCGAGACCTGTTTGCGTAACCAGTCTTCCGGTTTTCAACAGTCTTAAAAGGCAAACTGATTTGCTTCGAAAGAATTTTATCCATAACCTTCTTCCTGATATGGAGCTACTGCAATTATCTCATACAATATTAGCATTGTGAGTAGGAAGAAAAAATGAAAAAAATGATTTCAAACTTGCAAAAATGAACATCCTTTAAAAAATGAACCAAAAGGAAAAAGACACTAACAAAATTCAAGAACAAATCCCACCCTAACCCGCCATCTTGATATAAATTTCAAAACCAGATAGAATCAATCAAACCATCAACTACTACCATGCACTCTTCCTAAAATGTCAAGGTAGAATCTAAAGAAATTTCATTACTCATACCAACATGGAACATCTTTACAAGCCCAGTAGCCAACATAAAACATGGGATTCTAAAACTGTGCAAGTTTCGCCAACAAAATACATACTATAACACAAGGGCAATCATGAAAGTTAAAAAACTTAGCTTGTGCCAGATCTTCAACTAAACAGGAGACACCAGATTTGTACCCCTGCATGGCATGCAACGTAGTATGAACCAACCATTTACGTCATATCAATAACAATGAAATTTATGAATTCCTGACAATGTCCACCCCAAACTAGATAAAGTTTTAGTGATACAGTGGGCTGTCACATGTTTGTCAACACTTTTCATGCCCTAGAGGATGGGAAGATGTTCTTTGCAAGTGCTCATTGATGATTAAATTTCAAAATGAAAAATGGTATGGAAATTTCAGAAAGAAAAACAGCAAAAAGGAAAGACATGAAGACCAACTATAAACACGATAAATACCTTTATTACTTCTCTTTAGTGCACAAGAAAAGGCGGAGGTGGTTTGTTTTTTTCTAGATTGAGATAAGTAAACCAGCAAATTGAAGACCACCATTAAGTGCTGGTGGCAAAATGCAGAGAAACATTAATGGCAGAAAAAAGGTACTGTTTTATCTAGCGAGAGGTCTCCTGCAGACCACTAAACATTTTTCATGTAGGCTACAATAGACAGTGCAGCATTTTAAGCAATCCCAAACATGAAATATAGTAAGCCTTTATTATCTTAATAAAAATTCTTAAATTCTAGATCAACAGGAATGAGAGTAAGCAGTAATGTTATCTGGGCCACCCAAGTGCAACAGAAAAAATGGTGCCCAAAAGGTAGTAAGCTCACTATTGGCATCTAGGTGACCAGCATGATCATTCTCAAAGATTTCTCCTAGGTCATTTAAGAGTATGCCAAGGGACATTGTCATGACAGAATCTACCAACAAGCAGGCAGACCAGACTACAAACTTGCAGGACAGTACAACATCTTCATGCATACAAAAAAAAAAAAAAGTGATGTGATGTGGCACATAACCAAATTGTTAGGTTTTACACAGAAGTACCATTTCAATCCTTTTATGAATATATGATCAAACTAGTATTGAATAAATGATGCAACGGAACAATGGCAGAACATATTTCAATAATTTTACTTTGGCAGTTCCTGAGTTCCTAGGCTAACAAAAAAGGACACTATCTTGGCCAACCTCTGCCTTGAAACAACAATAACAATTGTGTTTAATATTAATAAAAGTTCTCAAGCTAGGATAATACCAGAATACTGTCACAAAGCCTGAAATCCACCGTTCTTGTCAAACATGGCAATCTTTTGAACAGGCCCCAAAGCAGAAAAGATTTAATCACGGGAAAAAAAGAAGGGGAAAAACAATCGGTGTGGAGAACAGAATGCTTGGCTAAGAATATCAACAATCGCTTATGGAGATTGTATATACCATGTTTAAAAGATCCAAGGTGGCAGCATACTGCATGTTCTCAATGGATGCAACAAGAATGTTACTCTCAGGTTCTAGCTTCTTTCCATCAATTCCCAAACCAAACTGCAATTATTACAAATAAATTCTAATTAATAGAGGAACCAAACATATCAACAATCACGTGGAAAACTATAATAACAGTATAACACACCAATATTTTGGCATCATCTAGCATTTTAAGCTGTCCAATAATATAATTTAATGGAGTGAAGAATTTACTAGCAAACGCTGTAAGGCAAGCAATTATACTGGACAAGAAGACTGCATTCTCATCAACTACACCATAACCAAAACATAACATAGAGTATGTGAAATGAAAAGAGAAAGGGATGCAGAAGAAAGAAATAAAATCATCCTAACTAGTAGAATGGAAAGAATAGGAGGCGAGGAGCTAAAGTAGGGAAGAAAGAGGCAGTGTTAAGGAAAGGAGAAAGGAGACAGACACACATGTGCTCTTTCTCCTGATGCACTAAACTGCCATTGAAGCTATTGCCTTGACATGTGCCTGCCCATCCATTCACATTCATGTATAAACAAAAGCATTCCAAAGCAAGACAACAAAAACCTAATTGCAGAAGCTCATTGACAACATCCTTCCGTAATATATTTTACCTTTTTCTAACCGTAAAAGGAAAGAATGAAATTTGCTTACCAGTCGATGTTGACAAGGCAAGCGTCCATACCCTCAATAGTTACCAACAGTACATTTCCAGCAACATCTTCTGTTGCTTTATTGTTTACTATTCTCTGCCTATTAGAATACTGCAAATAAACATTCTCCCCATGCACTTGAGCAGCAGGCAAATAAAGCCCTATTAGAATATCCTAGCAGGCAATTATGAGTTTGTTCAAAATATGGCCCTTAATTTGTATAACACACATTTTATAAATAAAGCCTACGGATATTCTGTATTGGGGCACCCTTCCAAAATGAAAAATATGGAAACTATGCCAGACACAATAGCGTCGATATGCAAACAGACAAGGATAAACTAGTGTTTCAATTATGCCAAAGCAGCCATATCTTAGACTGCAAGAATGTGCATTTTTTGGAAGCAAAAAACAAAATTTTGTACATTCCACGACAAAAACAAAAGCCCTTTTGGTCCAACTATAATACCAATGGCCATTGCTTAGTCTTTCAAAATTTTAGCTAATTGAATTCTGGTTTGGGTGGGTTTGAAAATCTTCAGACTTGCTCAAATGGTCCCCAGTGGTTAGGGTTAATTCGGTACTAATTTTTCCTTCATTGAGTTATTGTGTCCACTAGACATTCGAAATTGTGTTTTGCCCACCAAATTTTTCCAAATTAAAATCTATTTGTTTATCTGTCAATTCAATCATGAAAAAAAAAAAGATTCAAAGCATTTCTAGGAAGAGTGAATGCCTTAAATAAATAAAAAAAATTAACATTCTATAACAGAAATTAAGGAAACAAACCTTATGACCATTGACCACTGCTTTATCAGTATATCCCTCCCGCTGATCATGAAAAATATTCCTCACCATACTCGTAGGCTGAAATAGAAAACATCTATAAATACAAACCAAAAGAGACTATTCAGTCAAGTACAGCTGCATGAATAATCGCAAAGTTTATTAATAAATAAATCATTAATTTGGCTAATGAGGTTTGTCACCGAGTTCAAAGCTTTACCCATGTTTACAAGTTACACCATATACATGTAAAGAACATACAGACCTCACTCCTCACACAAGATTCTGAAAAGGGCTAATAATTGTACATATGATTCCGAGAACATACAACTATAAGTTAGAATAACAAATATAGTTCATTCTTACCGGAACTAACACTCTTTGCT
Source organism: Dipteronia sinensis (assembly GCA_033220585.1). Taxonomy (NCBI): domain Eukaryota; kingdom Viridiplantae; phylum Streptophyta; class Magnoliopsida; order Sapindales; family Sapindaceae; genus Dipteronia; species Dipteronia sinensis. Next base: position 4,043,306 of record CM065639.1, on the reverse strand, counting down.
ATTGTTCTCCATCTTGTTCAAACTTCAAAGTCCCTTTCATAATAAAGTACACACAATTACAACGATAAGTGGAAAAGCAATTGCACCATTCATGCCCACAAACAAGTTATAAATTCTAAAATAAACAAGTAATAGAAGCTAAATAACTTGTACCAGTTCCACACGCTCGACTATCTTAGGTGACTCTATTAATGCCCATCCTCGGTTATCCCTAAAAATTTACAAAAAACACAATTTCACAGAACTTGATATCAAACAAAACCGGAGCCAGAAACAAAAAAAAAAAATTAAAGAACCTCGATACATTGGTAGCCACCATTTTGTTTCTTTCTTGATTTCCCTCACTGTTATGCTTCTGATCCAATGTTGGCGAAAGAGAACAGATAACACTTCAAAAATAAGAAAACTCTCAAGTTTATTTTATTTTTGTTTTCAATCAAACCCTAATTCCTCTTGAACACTAAAAAAATAAATAAAAACTGTTCTTTATCAAACTACGAAAACAGCAAATAAATTGGTATATGGTGAAATCGAAAACTAGCTTTGCAAAGAACAGCTACCTTTAAACAGAATGCGATCGAACATCTCCGGGGCTCGAAGGTCGTCGTCGGCGTCTCTCTTAAGACCGTTTGGGCTTTAAAATCTAGAAAGGCGGTGGCGGGATAAATATATATTGAGATTTGAAAAGATTTTCTGGTGTTTATGAATTGTGACCGTTTGGGCTGGGACGAGAGAAATCTTGAATTGGGCGGGATATAAATAAGAGTTGTAATCTAACCGACTTATTATAGGTGCATTAGCCTCAAGCTAACGCAACATATCCAGAAAACGGGTCAACGGCCCATTATTTTATAAAAAAAACAAATAAGACCCAATAGTCTATTTAAAAAGCTCAAGGAATGGGTCTTAGGGCCCAATGTTTTATTCAGAGCCCAATTTATTTTTAAAAAAAAGTAAAAATAATAAAAATAAAAACCAAATGTAACGCATCATATCCAGAAAACGGGCCAATGGGTCAAGGCCCAATTATTTTTAAAATGGGTCTAGAACCCAAGGCCCAATGTTTTTTAAATCAAAATTTATTTTTAAAAACGGGTTTAAGACCACACAAAGTCTCTGTATTTGCACCTCCTTGTAACCATTTAGTCGATTACACACCCCCAATTTATATATTTTTTAAAATTCCAAAATTTACCCTTATATTAAATTATTAGCATTTCAATCAAAAGATATGTTATATTTTTTTAAACTATTCTACTTTTTCGATTTTTTACTAACTAAACTTAATTAAAGAAAAGGAAACTAAAAATTCAATTCGTAAAGTGAGAGAACATTGCCAATGAGATAATACCTGCCATAAATCGAGACTTGTTTGCGTAACCAGCCTTCTGGTTTTCAACAGAGTCTAAACAGATGAACGGATTTGCTTCGAAAGAATTTTAAACGTAACATTTCTTCTTGATATAAGCTATCATACAATATTAGCATTGTGAGTAGGAAGAAAAAATGACAAAAATGTTTTCAAACTTGCAAATATGAACTGGAATGGAAAAAGACACGTACAAAATTCAAGAATAAATCCCACCCTAACCAGACACCTTGAAATAAATTTCATAACCAGATAGAATCAATCAAACCATACACTACTACCATGCACTCCTATCATGTCAAGGTAGAATCTAAAGAAAAATCAGTACTCATACCAATCATGAGCTTGAAGGCAAGTCTAAGCTTATCGTATGCTCACACATCAATGCTATGGAGGATCATTCGATGAATAGAGCTAGGACGGAGGCGGAGGCTACAAATTGTGTATAATTTCATGACAAGCACTTCACTAGCTTGTTGCATGATGAGAAAACAAATTGCACACATCTTGTTGATGGCCAAAGTTTAATTGATTGCTTCAGAAATATCCAACTAAAAGAGCCTTCGTTTTTGTATACAATGCAAGTCAATGATAAAAACCGAATTTCAAATTTCTTTTGGACGAATGGCAGTCTAAAATAGACTACGATTGCTTTGGGGATGTTCTCATATTGGACACAACCTTAATGGATGGCTATAACATGATCTTTGCAACATTTTTGGGACTCAATCATCATGGAAAGTGTGTCTTGTTTGGAGGAGCTCTCTTGCTTGATAGCAGCATTGCCTCATTTATGTGGTTGTTGAGAACTTTTAAGGATTTCGTGGGCAGGCGTCAACCAAAGACAATATTCACTTATTGGTTTCACTGTCAAGCAATGGAAGCTGCAATAGAGTTGGTGCTACCGGAGACACAGCATCTTCTCGGTGCTTGGTATGTCCTCCAAAATGCTACTTGATAGAACACCAAGTTAGGAATTCATTTATGTTGACAGTTTACTTTTCTGATTGTAATCGTTATTGTAATCTCACCTTAATTAAGTTGATTTAGTTTCCTTACATGTCCATAATTACAGGAAACAAATCACTACATAATGTTCTCAAATCTACCAAAACATTTACCTAGCAACCATGACCACACTGCCGACCTCTCCCGCCTCTGGTGCAGCTGCTTCAACTGGTGCTGCCCCTGCTGTGTAGACACCAACGATCATCTGGCTGGCTCAAGGTAATCCTCCTTCTCCTGGTAGCAATATGATATCTTTGAATGCCTCATCTCAGATCCCATTCAAGTTAGCAAAAGGTGGAGAACATTATGCGTCCTGGAAATCAAAGATGACCAATCTTCTATTTGGTTATGGTCTACTCGGTTATGTTGATGGCTCTCATCCATGTCCACCAAATACCGACTAGGAACACGTCACTTGGCTTCGCCAGGATCGACTAGTGCTACTAGCGATTCAATCCACTGTTCACCGCACAATCGACCCCACCATCAATAACTGCTCTACTTCCGCTGATGCTTGGAACAAACTGGAATCCAGTTATGCCAATCGATTTAACAGTCGCATGCTCTCTCTCCTATCCACATTAATGAACACTAAGAAAGTAGGAAAATTAGTTGCCACTTATATGAGTAAAATAAAAGGTATTGTTGATGACTTAACTCTTATTGGCCATCCCTTGAGTAATGCAAAAATCATGGCTCATACTTTAAATGGTCTCGCTGACAAGTTCAAAGAATTAACGGCTATGGTTCGTGTTCGTGACTCAACTATATCCTTTGAGGATCTCCATGACAAGCTTCTTAATGAGGAGTTGACACAAAATCGTGGACAAATCAAAGAGGATGATACACAAATCACCGCCAATTCTCTCAAAGGCAAAACAACTACAAGGGCAAGGGTGGAAGAGGGAACATAAGCGGATCCAATCCTCCAAATCCGAATCCTGGACGTCCTGGACAATTGTATAGTTACTCTGGACAACCCTCAAATTTCAGCCTCTCTAATCCTCAGTCCAATCAATCTCGGCAATATCCCTCCAATGGCCGAGGCTTCACTTCTCAAGGTATGAGTTCCAACCTCAATTCTCAATTTGTCTCATGGAATCCGAATCATTATCAGGGACAGCATGGCCAATCCCATATTGTGTGTCAACTATGTGATAAGCAGGGTCATAGTGCAAAAACGTGTTGCTATCGGGGTCAACCTTCCTCTCGACCTCAAGCTCACTATGTAGATGGGGACTCAAACAGTGGAAACAACAATTGGGTGTTAGATTCGGGGGCCACCCATCATATTACATCCGATCTTCAGAATCTCTCCATGCACTCCGATTATGCTGGGAACGAAGATGTTATAGTTGGCAATGGTAATGGAATCTCAATCTCTCACACTGGTTCTTCTACCATTAATTCACCTCTTGCCTCATTTACATTAGACAATATTTTATGTGCCCCTCTGATTAAAAAAAAATCTTATCTCAGTTTCTCAATTCTGCAAACAAAATAATACCTCTATAGAGTTTTTCCCTAACCATTTTCTTGTGAAGGACTTGAGTAAGGGGGAATCCTTGGCTCGAGGCCGGAATAGGAACAATTTGTACGAGTGGTCATCGCCAACATCCCCAACCACTCTCCAAAACTGCCACCTTTCGCATCCATTGCACTAACGTCCCAAGTCTGGCATCAGCGACTTGGCCACCCGTCTCTACCTATCCAGAAGAAATTACTTGCTAGAAATAAAATTTATGTTTCAGATTTTTCTGTCTAATAGTGTTTGTGATTCTTGCTTATGTAACAAAAGTCACAAGCTGTCTTTTAAAAATTCTTCTCTTATGTGTGATAAACCATTTCAAGTAATTTATTTTGACGTTTGGGGGTCTGCTCCTATCACATATTTTGGAAATCTTCATTATTATGTTATATTCGTTGATTATTTCACGAAATACACATGGTTATATCCTCTCAAATTAAAATCTGATGTTCTTAGTGTCTTTGACAAATTCAAAAAACTTGTTGAGAATTTTTTTCAAACTCAGATCAAAACTGTCTACACAGATGGTGTTGGAGAATATCAGGCTCTTTATCATCTCTTGGGCAAGTTTGGTGTTCAACACCTCACCTCACCCCCTTATACCCCTGAGCATGTTGGTTCTGCTGAACGAAAACACCGTCACATTGTTGAAACTGGTCTCACACTCCTTCATCAAGCCTCTGTCCCCCTTCGTTTTTGGCTCCATGCTTTTCAAACTGCTACCTATCTAATCAATCGCATGCCTACACAAGTACTCAAAAATGATAACCCATATCACAAACTTTTCAGCCACAATCCCAAGTACACGACCCTCCCGTGTTTCGAGTGTCTTTGTTACCTATGGCTTCGGGCCCTACAACCACTATAAGCTTGAACCACGTTCTTGACCTTGTGTGTATCTTGGTTTTTCACTTCCGAATCATGCCTTTATTTGCATTGACTTAAAATCTAATAAAATATTTATTTCTAGGCATGTATTTTTTGAAAATCTCTTTCCTTACAAAAATATTTCATGTCCTGAATTGTATATCATTGACCAATCTTTTTCAAAATTATTTTCCACTTTTACAGATAAAAATCTGGCAAGTAAATCTTCTCCCACCACCACCTCACCGGATTCTTCTCCCTCCTATTCAAATAATTTTCCTACTATCATTAATACCAAATCGTCCACTCAAATAATGCCTTCTACCATTCCTGAATCTTCTAATCAGGTAACAAATAAGTCACCAAATTCCTTGGATACAAAATCACCACCTGCCCAAATGACCACTTCTCACAAGGACACTACCACTTCTCCTTCCACTGTGGTTGACTTCTCGTATATCTCTTACTCTAGTAAGTGATTCCCTCTCTCCTTCTCCCTTAATTGCGTCACCCAATTCATCTCCATCTCCTACAAAATCACCTCAACCTTCTCGAATGGTAACATGAGCCCAAAACAATATACACAAGCCAAAAATTCCCTTCTCTCTCACTACTACTACGGCCTCTCCCTCCTCCACTCCCACCAACCCTCATCTTTTACACAAGCCAATAAAATCCCTCACTGGCATGATGCCATGAAGGATGAAATTTTGGCCCTCCACAAAAATAACATGTGGTCTCTTGTCCCGTTCTCCCTCACACAAAATATTGCCGGATGTAAACGGGTCTATTGAATCAAGAAAAATCATGATGACTCCATTGCACTTTACAAGGGTCTTGTCGCTAAAGGGTTTCACCAACGACTTGGCATAGATTACACTGAAACTTTTAGCCAGGAAACCCGCCACTATTCGTCTCGTTCTCAGTTTGGCAGTATCTCAGGATTGGATTTTGAATCAATTAGATGTTAACAATGCCTTCTTGTAGGGCACTCTTTCTGACCATGTTTTTATGCAGCAACCTCAGGGGTTCATTGATTCCACGAATCCGACTCATGTTTGCAAACTACATAAAGCACTTTATGGTCTTCACCAGGCTCCTAGGGCATGGTATACCGAACTTCGCACCTTTCTCCTTGGCAATGGGTTCCTAAACTCTAAGAGTGACGCGTCTCTCTTCTTCCACTGCTCAGACTCTACTATAATGTACCTCCTTGTATATGTGGACGACATCATTCTCACTGGAAGTAATCCAGAGGCCATTCGTGCATTCACCACTCAATTATCTACTCCATTTTTCTCTTAAGGATCTTGGAAACCTCAACTATTTTCTGGGTGTTGAAACTACTAAGTCATCGACTGGTCTTCTCCTATCCCAACAAAAGTACATCTTTGATCTTCTTCACAAAACTAACATGCATGATGCCAACGAAGTCAGCACACCTTTGTCATCATCTGAATCTCTAAAACTTGAAGATGGCTCGTCAAGTCATGATCCGACTGAGTATCGACAGGTTCTTGGTTCACTTCAATATCTATCTTTGACTCGTCCCGATATCAGTTTTGCGGTCAACAAGTTGGCTCAATCTATGCACCGCCCATCAACCACTCATTGGAATGCGGTCAAGCGTGTTCTTCGGTACTTAAGAGGTATTTCTCACTATGGCTTATTTCTATCTGCTCATTCCTTGTCATCTCTCCATGCCTTTTCGGACGCCGACTGAGCTGGCGATTCCGACACTCGCCACTCCACTTCCGCTTATGTTGTCTTTCTTGGCTCCAATCCCATTAGTTGGAGTTCCAAGAAGCAGTCTACCATTGCTCGCTCTTCTACTGAGGCTGAATACAGGGCCATTGCTTCAGCCACTGCCGAAGTAAATTGGTTAACAAATCTCCTTGGTGAACTTGGTGTTACCCTCTCCTCTCTACCATCAATTTATTGTGACAATATTGGTGCAACTTATCTGTGCTCTAATCCAGTGTTTCACTCTCGCATGAAGCACATCGCCATAGACTTTCACTTTGTTCGTGATCAAGTAGCCCACAAGTTGATTCGTATCTCTAATGTGCACACATCAGACCAACTTGCTGATTCCTTGACCAAGCCTCTCGCTCGAAAACAGTTTCAGTTGCATCGGTCCAAGCTTAGCATCCTTCCCGGATCCTTACGCTTGCGGGGGCATGATAGAACACCAAGTTAAGAATTCATTTATGTTGACAGTTTACTTTTTTGATTGTAATCGTTATTGTAATCTCACCTTAATTAAGTTGATTTAGTTTCCTTAAATGTCCATAATTACAGGAAACAAATCACTACATAATGTAATCTTCTCAGTCAATGAAATTATTACAACATTCATAGAAATCGTTTACTAAACACCTTCCCAAATTTTGTGGACAATCTGATTTTGACAACCTCTTTAAGAAATGCATATTCGATTGTGAGTCAGAGGAAGATTTTGAGTTTATGTGGGGATCTTTACTGGAGCAATACGAGCTTTGTGATGATAAATGGCTCAAGTCTCTATACGCGTTGAGGAGAAATGGTCTCATTTCTGCTTTCAGGGTACCTTCTCTGCTGGATTACGATCAATCCAAGGCCGCAAGAGCATCCGTAAGTTTTTACACAAGTTGACTAGTGAGATCAACAGTATTACACCTTCAGATTTTGTTCTACATTACTTGAAAACAGCTGAGCAACAGCGTAGAGAAGAACTGGAAGAAGATTTCTATGGCAATGAAAGTGCACCAGCAATAATTTTAGGAAGCAGTGCAATCTTGAAGCAGGTATATACTTGCTTAATGTTTAGGCCTATCCAAGAAGAGTTACTTGAATGTCTGTCTCTGGAAAGCGAAGAAATTTCAAGTAATGATCATGGGGTGATTACTACTAAATTCGAGTTGACTGATCAAGAAAGTGGAACAAAGACGAGATTTGTTGACTTCAATAGTTTGGAATCCTATGTCACATGTGGCTATAAGAAATACGAATCAGTTGGCATCTTATGCGTTAATGCTCTAAAAGTACTCAACATGAAAAACATCTTTCATATACCTCCTCAGTATATATTGAAGAGGTGGACAAAATCTGCGAAAGATGAGGTGGTGGTGGTGGAGGATGTGGAGGAATCCGAAGGGGAAGTTTCCGATGAGAGCATGAGACATGCACTTATACAAGACTAAACTCAAGCGAAAAGCAGCGGATGTGATTACGAAAACGTTAGCAATTGATAATCAGCTGACTTGGATGAGATTTGAGGATTATCTGAACATGGAATTGAAAATGGTTGAAGAGGTTTCGACTAGAGATGCTGCAATGTCTTCGAGGATCGATCAGGAATAAGTGTCGAATATTGGTACAGTGAAAAGCCAATTAAAGAGGAAAAAATGTGAAAATGTAGCTGAGTGTGGAATCATTACAGATTAAAAGCAAGTCATCAAGTGATTGTGCCATTGCTCATTAACATCTTCTCAAAGAAACGACAAAAGGTAATTTATACATATATATATATATATATATAAACAATAATTTTCATATAAGTGCGCACTGATATAATTATATAAAGACATTGAATGTAAGCCACTCATTTTACATATTTTGACTTGGTATGTATGCACTTGTCAAAACTCTTTTATAAATGAGTGGCTCACATTCAATGTCCTTATATAATTCTATCAGTACGCACTGACAGGAAAAGGACTGTATATATATATATATATATATATATATATATGACTTCAAATTTAACTTCATTTTTACTCACTTGTTTGATTTTCCATCGCTAATAAATGTAAATTGAAAAGGAGATGATCAAGGATCAAGAAGGGCAGTTAGTCATTCGAACTGCATCGAAGAAAATTCCTAGCAATCTGTCTTCATATCTCCGCGACCTCCATTGCCCTCACAATCCTCATCCATCCAAGTTAGACCAGACCACAGCAAGTCTTCGATTAGTGTCCAGGTAAAAGCTAGCTATATAAGGAAATTAATTAACTTGTATGAAGTTTTTCTCCGAAAATAACTGATAATGAATTGTTGATCATCATCATAGGAATGCTGGAAGGAACGATCACCACGTAGGATGGAGAGAAAAGAAGATCGTGGTACTTTGATTAATTTCTTCTTAGTGTATGTCATTTGTGCTTAGTACGTACGTATATTGTTCGTTTATGTATGACAAAATGCGTGTAGGCAAAAATGGAGGAGATGGAAAAGGAGAAAGTGGAACCACAACGTATAGAAGTTAAATGAAGACAAGCAGGAGATGTGATGATGATGATGATGATGCTGCTCAAGTTTAACTGAAAATTTCAAAGGTGAGGTTTGGTTTCATGTTGTGTCCCAAGTAATTGTAACAATGATATGGTATACATTTTAAACATCGAATCAAAATCTATTATTCAGTAATCTAAATTATTATAGGCGCTTTCATCTAAATTATATCATAATGTTGCTATTTGGTTTTATAAATTATAATCTTCACATGACTTGCATTCTCGAAAAAATAAATAATCATTTCACTCTATAATGACAACAGTTTAAGCATATGTCAGTCAATTAATTCATGTGTGGTAATTATTTGGAAATGCATAGGAGGAACTTTGAATGTTGTTGTGGTTGTTTTGATGTTGTGTAACCTGTTAAAACATTATCTTTATATAGTAGAATCTGTAAATTGGTACTCGGAGAGTTACATCATCAATAGCATGTAAAGAGCTCTCCTTGATTCTCAGAAGAGAATCTCCAATCACACATCTTCCAACAAATTTATATACCCAGATCCTGATTTTTGATTAAATTCATGATGAAAGATGAAGAATCCGTAAAGAATTGGAATCAAAATACTCATGTAGTTTCAATTATGACAAGAATTTCGACTGTTTGGTGATCACAAAATTGAAACATTGATGCTTCCAGATATAGGAGGCTACAAAATTGATTAGTTCTGTTGGCATTTGTCATCATTGGTCACAAAGAAAACACTTCTAGCAAAGGAAAAAGTCGAATCTTTTAGACATTATGTTTTTTTAGTAGGAGATATATCGCAAGGTTTGCTATCTTATTCATAACTTCTTATCACCGTAATTGTCTTATAATTTCTTATCTTCTATTTCCGGACGATTAAACTTGCATTCATCCTCTGAAATCTCAAGCTATTGTCATTCCCTTTGTAGAAAAAAAAAGCAATAGCAAATTGAAACACTCTTGATTTAAATCAAATACGCTTATGTTTTATAGTTTTCCAAGGAAACCTACCGTTCTACGAATGGGCGCTTGCTCATATTTTCAACACTAAATTGCAAGTAGCTGCAAGTTTTTCTACTGAGGAATATATAACGGACGAGCTAATTTCAATGAAACGATTTTGTATGGAGAAGGAGGTTCGAGGAAGAAAGAAAGGTTAACTTACCTCCTTTAGAAACGGAACGATTCATGGCAGGCACGCTGGATACCTCATAAGCTCTTGTAGCATTTGTACATCATAAATTCATAATATAGACTTAAGAGAGGGTTTTTATAGCCATTCGACTAAAACTTTGTGCCAGCAATCTTAGGGTAGTAAGCAAATTAATTCATGTCTGGGTTGTTTTGATGTTGTGTAGTCTGTTAAAAGTTGGTACAAAAACTTCTTTTTTCTTCTAGCATTTGTAGATACTTGTTAACCAACGAAAAGAGAGAAAATATATGATAATACATTGTTAAATGCAGAACAGCAAAGGCATACACATTTCTTTGAAGCTTTTCCCGCTAAAATGAGAAAACTATTCCAATAATGGTAGCATGAATCGTCACTTCAATTCAAACACTACACACAGCATTGGTTTGATATAATGCATAGGTTACTGGAAAATCCAAGCAATGGTGTTCTCCCTAAAGCAACAACATACCGTTTTTTATTTTCATATTAAAGGATCTCATGCAGCCATGCTACAATGTGAAAATGGTTTTAATACAATTTTATGAAATATCAAATATACCTCCATGGGAAATCAAATACACAAAAGCATGATAATCCTATTCATAGCTAAAAAAGGAAACATGTGAACCCACTGTTCTACAGTATTATTACCGTAATTACCTGTAAAAACAATTAACTCGATAGTTTGCTTTGCTGCAATTCAAATAAACACATTCTAGGAATCCCTTATTCAATTAAAATACCAGTTTCCAATACTAGACACGAGGGAAAAATAGAAAAGAATAGTAATTGGTAATTGCAAGTTTCAAACTAAATCTGAGAGTACTTGGTTGCAGTAGACACTTTTAATGCACCTATAACATTTTTTGTCACACAAGATAAGTTGTTAATATTCTATGCAAATATTTATTTTTTTAATGCATAATCACTGGGATAATTCTTATAAGAGGCAATGAAAGTTATGGTAGTGCACCCTAGACTACAAAATACAGAAAGAATCAGTATTCATAAAGTAGGTAATTTATACCAACCTTATCAAAAGAAATCCCAGCTAGATGATATCGATCCATTTCTAGAAAGACTTCTTCCTATTCAAGTAGCTGTAAATAATATAAGTAATCTGAAATCTTCAAGAAATTCCAAGTTAGCACACAATCTAGTTAATAACAGAATACATTGTTTTGAAAAAGAGAACACCAGTCTCATAGTCTTATAGCTAAAAGTTTGATAAGTGCATAAATTTTTGTGGAATCAGCACCAATGTGACACTAGTAGATATCGTGCAAGATTCTTGAATAATTTACCTCCTTTTCTTTGGCTTGGGAAAAGAAATAACCTAAATAGATCCTCAGATGCCGCTTATGACAAAATGGAGGAAATTGTTTTTAAGAATGATCAAATAAAAAGAAACAAATGCAAATAAAAACGCAATGACCAACAACATAAATGGAGCTAAAGAAGGGCACTATAGCAAGAAGTTGCCATGACAGCTACTGATGTATTTTAAGGACATATACTTCAAATATGGGACATCTCCGGAGAGATTAAATAAGGAAATCTACACAGAACAATGCAGAAATGATGTCTCTTTTCTTTTACCACAAGAGGGTGAAGAAAAATTCTTGGCTCGGGAAATCGAATAAAGCAAACACCTCACAAACATGATAAACATATTCCACAATTGCTAACTTATCAAATGGTCCAAGAATGAGTCCAAATTGTCTCAATAAGGTCTGAGCCATGCCTTTTTTTCACCGGCATTTGAGTACCTCAAGATAAGTGTGTTAATTTCCTGTAGAGAGAATACCAACCAATCAAATGCAACTATTTTAATGCATAACCACAGGGATAATTCTCATTGGATGGCATGAAAGTCATGGCAGTACACCCTAGACTACAAAATACAGAATGAGTACTCGTCAAGTAAGTGATTTATTTGTATAACATCAAGTTTAATGACAAATCACCAACCTTATCAAAAGAAATCCCAGTTAAATGATATAGAAAGACTTCTTCCTATCTTTGTAGCTGTAAATGATACAAGTAATCCGAAAGCTTCAAGAAGTTCCAAGTTACCACAAGCACACATTCTAGTAGTTCATGACAGAATACACACACCAGTTATAGGCTTTTATAGCTAAAACTTCAATATGCATAAAACTTTGGAATCAACACCCATGTGACTCTAGTAGATATACCGCTAGATTCCTGGACTTTTTTTAAATAGAGGAAACTGTTTGAGAATGATAAAAAATAAGGGAGCAGAAATAGCTGAAAAAAGATCAATGTGAACCCACTGATATATAGTACTATGCACATATAATTACCTGCAAAGCAATTAACACAATATTTGCTTTGATGCAATTCAAATAAAAACATTCTAGGGAATCCCCTATTCAATTTCAATACCAGAAGAGCGTATATGTTTCCAATATTAGTACTCACTTATCCGAGCATATATGACAGTTATGGCAGTGCACCCTAGACTACAAAATACACAGTATCAGTACTCATAAAGTAGGTAATTTATTGTATATCACCAAGTTCAATGACAAATCACCAACCTTATCTAAAGCAATCCCAGCAAAATGATAATGATCAATTTAGACTTCTACCTGTTCAGCATCTGAAATCTTCAAGAAGTTCCAAGTTAACACACATTCACTTAGTTAATAACAAAATACACTGTTTTTGAGAAAGAGAACAATAGTTATAGTATTGTCGCTAAAAGTTCGATATGCATAAAATTTTTGGAATCAACACCCATGCGACACTCGTTGATATCGTTCGAGATTTTTGGATTTTTTTCCCTTTCATTATGGCTTGGAAAAAGATATAACCAGACATTACCAAAAATAGATCCTTAGATGCTGCTTAGGACAGAATGGAAGAAATTGTTTGAGAACAATCCAATAAAGAGCAACAAATCCAACGACCTACATAAATTAAGCCAGAGAAGGGAACTATAGCAAGAAAAGGACCAAATTGAAGATTGGTGAAGGCTGTGAGAAATGGCATGACAGCTACTGAGTATTTAACGACACATACTTTAAATATGGGACATCACCAAAGAGATAAACTTAGGAAATCTACATAGAACAATGCAGAAATGTCAAATATACATCCATGGAAAATCATTTTCACAAAATGGAGTCACAGAAGGAAACTGTTGATTTCAATAGGAAAGAATTATTTCATACTGTTATGAAAAACAATATACAATGGGTTCCTTATATACTACACAAACCTCTCCTAAAGTCATACAAGATCTTTAATTGTCAAATACAGTCACACAAAGTCATATAACACATAATTCTGCCAACCTACTTAATTATGTATTTCCACCTAATTCTGCTGCCAACAACCTAATTCAACCACCCCAACTAATTCTGTTGACACTCCCCCTCAAGTTGGTAAATTGATATCATCTATTCCCAACTTGCTAGAGATATCTCGAAAGACGTGCCCTGCCAATCCTTTTGTAAGGATATCTGCTAGTTGTCTTTTAATGGATACATATGGAGTACAAATTAATCCACTTTCCAACTTCTCTTTAATAAAGTGACGATCCACTTCCACATGTTTAGTGCCATCATGTTGAACTGGATTATGAGCAATATTGATTGCCGACTTGTTGTCGTAGTACAGTTTATGCTACCTTCCCATTGAACTCCTGAGTCACTAAAGATCATTTTAATCCAGAGTAACTCACAAATCCCTTGGGCCATGGCTCTGAATTCTGCTTCAGCACTGGACCTTGCTACCACCTGTTGCTTCTTACTTCTCCATGTCACCAAGTTTCCTCCTAGAAATGTGCGATACCCTGAAGTAGAGCGTCTGTCTATCACTAACCCTGCCCAATTTGCATCCGTGTATGCTTCTAATGTTAAGTTCCCATTTCTTTTGAAAAGAACTGTAGACTTCAAGTATCTCAGGATTCTGTAGACTGTTTCTAGGTGACTTTCTTTAGGAGCGTGCATAAATTGACTCACCACACTCACAGCATGTGCTATGTCTGGTCTTGTGTGTGATAAATAGATCAGTTTTCCTACCAACCTTTGATATAGTCCGCTATCAACTTCTGGTTCCTCCTTGATTTCTCCAAGCTTGTGGTTCTGTTCAATCGGAGTGTCTGCGGGTTTACAGCCAAGCATCCCTGTTTCTTTCAAAAGATCACAAATATATTTTTGTTGTGAGATAAATATACCTTCTCTTAAGTGAGCCACCTCATTTCCGAGAAAATATTTTAGCCTCCCTAATTTCTTTATCTCAAACTCATTTGCCAAATACTTCTTGAGCAAGGTCATCTCTTCAATATCATCTCCTGTCATTATAATATCATCAACGTAAACTATCAAGACAGTAATCTTGCCATGAGCCGACTTTTTAATGAACAAAGTGTGGTCTCCTTGGCTTTGATTGTATTTCATCATTTTTATGACTTTAGTGAACCTACCAAACCAAGCTCTTGGAGATTGCTTCAAACCATACAAGGCCTTCTTCAACCTGCATACTTTATTTTTCCCAAGGTCCCTATCATATCCTGGCGGAGCCTTCATAAACACCTCTTCTTCCAAACCACCATGAAGAAATGCATTTTTGACATCAAATTGTTGCGGGGACCATCCGAAAATCGCTGCAAGGGAAATTAGAATTCTTAAAGTGTTCATTTTGGCAACCGGAGCAAAGGTTTCTTGATAGTCCACACCATACATCTGCGTGTACCCTTTGGCAACCAATCTTGCCTTATACCTTTCTAGTGACCTGTCTGCCTTGCATTCACTGTGAACACCCATTTACATCCCAATGGTTGTTTCCCTTTTGGTAACTCCACAACCTCCCATGTTTTGTTCTTTTCGAGTGCCAACATCTCTTCATCCATAGATTTTCTCCAATTCTCATCTTTTAATGCTTCTTGAACTATTTGTGGAACTGGAATTTGGTTCATTAACTCGGATACAAATGCTCTGTGTGAAGGAGACAGTGTCTCTAAAGAAATGAAATTTGAGATGAGATGTTCTGTACATTTTCTCACTCCTTTCCTCACAGCAATTGGCAAGTCTTGGGCAGGGATTATTGGTTTTATGTGTATGTTGGTTTCGGGGTCCATGTTAGGACTAACTGAAGGGTTAGACGTTTGAGCAGGCCGTAGAGACATGATGGATTTGTTCCGTCTTGTATACACTTGTAATGGTTGAATAGTAGTTTCATTGTCATTTCCTGCACTGACAGACTCAGGTTCAACCAACTCGACCACTGGTTCAATAGTTGAAATAGGTTCAGACTCAAGATCTAAAGATTCAAAGATATACTCGTCACTATCTTTACTACCACACTCCCCCTGGAGATAGTGGTCATTAAAATAAGATTGTGTCTCATTGAAACTAACATCCACAGACAAAAAAATTTCGGGACTGGGGATGATAACACTTATACCCTTTCTTTGTTGAGGAGTACCCAATAAAGACACATTTCAAGGCTCGAGCATCGAGTTTGCTGCGTTGATGGGCTAAAATATGGACATAGATTTTGGTTGGGGAATTTGTGGAAAAAACTTAGTAAGGACTGAAATCGGGTCTTTGTGGCCCAAGACCGTAGACGGTATCCTATTGATGAAATGAGCCGCAGTCAAAACCGCCTCTCCCAAATATGACTTATGACATTTATTTTGGAACAATAATGTCCGAGTCATATCTAAGAGATGGCGATTTTTCGTTTCGGCGACTCCATTCTGTTGAGGGGTATCAATACAAGAGGACTGATGTATAATTCCTTCGTTTTGGAAAAATGACTCCAAGGTTTGGTTAAAAAATTCTGTTCCATTGTCAGAACGAATGATTTTAACTTTTTCTCCAAACTGGGTGTTAATCATTTTTAAAAAGGTAGGAAGTATGTGGCTTACATCAGACTTATTTTTCATTAGAAATAACCACGAAACACAGGAGCAATCATCAATTAAAGACACAAACCAAAGAGCCCTTGATATATTTGGGACTCTAGACGGACCCCATACATCTGTGTGAATTAATTTAAATGGAAAACTTGTTTTATTATTGCTTAAAGGATATGATACACGATTATGTTTGGCCAATTGGCAAACTTCGCAGTGCAACATTTCGAATTTTAAATTATCAAGCAAAGATGGAAACATGACCTTTAAAACAGAAAAAGATGGATGTCCTAAACGACAATGAAGAAGCCACAACTTAGCTTTATTAGACGACACACTTGTAGAAAAATTTGTAAGTGAAACTCCACCACCACAACTACTACTTGTGTCAAGGTAGTACAATCCATCGTGTTCCTTAGCATGCCCAATCGTCTTCCCCATAATTTGGTCCTGTAACATACAGTATGAAGGAAAAAATGTTACGTGACACTTAAAGTCTGTGGTAATTTTGTTTATGGATAATAAACTTACTGAAAGTTTCGGGACATGTAACACATTTTTCAGGATTAAAGATGGGGTTAAATATATGGTGCCATAACCGGCCACAGTAGCAAGAGTACCATCAGCTACTTTAATTTTTCTATTTCCTGGACTAGGTGTATAGGTTTTGAATTGGCTAGCATTATTAGTCATGTGATCTGTGGCTCCCGAGTCAATGATCCAAATTTCAGAAGTTAAAGAATAGTTGTCAGAAACATTAAGAGCCGAGGATTTAGGAAACTTACCTGAGCGAACTAGAGAGCAAGAACCATTGGGAGTTTCAAGAGAGCCTAGGAAGTGCCTTAACTTTTCGATATCTTTCTTGTTAAGCACGGTGTTCTTTTTTCTCAGACTGAACCGTATGCGCCCTACTAGGTTGCTGATTTCCATATGCAACATTATTGCCAATGTTGACAGGCTTTCCATGTAACTTCCAACAAGTTTCCTTGGTATGGCGGGGTTTCTTGCAATAATTGCACCATACTCCTTCTTTGCTAGTTCTGTCTATTTCTGCTCCATTTCCACCACCCATCTGTGGCAGCCGCGTCATCCCTTTTGCTGCCAGAGCAGAAGCTTCCCCACTTTTATTTTCCAGCATCATTAATCTCCTTCCTGACTCTACACTAATAATGGAAAAAACTTCGTTTAGTGAAGGTAAGGGTTCCTTTCCCAAGACCTGCACCCTAACTTGATCGAACTCTGCATTTAGTCCAGCAAGGAATTCAAAGATTCGTTCACGCTCTACATATTCCTGGAGGGTTGTGATGTCATCTCCACACTTCATCTTGAGATTCTGATAATGGTCTAATTCCAACCACAGGCTTTTCAGCAGATTGTAGTACTTAATCACAAACAAGGATCCCTGTTTTGTAGATGAGATCTTTGTCTTAAGTTCATATATCTATGCAGCATCTTGAACCTTAGAATAAGATTGTTTCACAGCCTCCCAGATGTCTTTGGCTGTTGTAAGAAACATATATGTACTGTTGATTTCTGGTTGCATAGAGTTCCAAAGCCAGGACATAATCATCGAATCTTTTTCATCCCATTCAGAAAATTTTGGGTCATTTTTTTCTGGTATAAGACCTTCTAAATGACTTGATTTCCCTTTGCCCTTCAAGAAGGTTTTCACCAGATGTGACCAAACCAGGTAGTTTCTCCCATTTAATCTGAAAGATTGCTGGAGCTGCTGATATTCATTGTTCTGGAGTGAATTTCCAGAGTTGTTGAACTGGTTTGTGATAGTTGAAGAAGAGGGTGACTCAGATGCCATAATTAATTAGAATTAGTGGCAAAGTCAACAGTGAGTCAAAAAGAAAAAATAGGCTGAATTGATTGTGATGATGATTTCGGCTATGAAGGCCGCAACAAGAACGAAATCGATAATGAAGGTCGACGAAGAAGACAATTCCTGCTATGAAGGCCGTAAGAAAAACAAAAATTCTGCAACGAAGGCCAATTACGGAAGCAATTTCAGCGATGAAGGCTGAAAAAAAATGGTAAACCCTAGAATTGATTTAGTGCTCTGATACCATGTTGATTTCTATAGGAAAGAATTATTTCATACTGTTATGAAAAACAATGTACAATGGGTTCCTTATATACTACACAAACCTCTCCTAAAGTCATACAAGATCTTTAAATGTCAAATACAATCACACAAAGTCATATTACACCTAATAATCGAGAATCACAGTACACTTTCAAATAATTGCATGTGCTGCCTAAGAAAATACATCATTAATTGACAGTAATAGGAAATACATCATTAATTGACAGTACTTAATGCAGGCCATAGCAAGCCATCATTATTGCTATACAATCGAACTTATAAATTTCAAGGGACATCTGTTACCTTATAACCAGTGTTCTAAAACACGTTTTCAGTTTTGAGGCGATTTCCTCTACTAAGGCGAGGCATAAGCCTCAATGCGTAATGAGGCGTAAGCCTCATTAGAGAGAGTTAAAACACAAATGAAATTGTTACCTATGACAGTTTCATGTGTAATGAGTCTTTTGACTGATGAGTTTTTTTTTTTTTTTGACAAATGGACCTCTTATTTGGACTTTAAAATAATTTAAAACCCATAAGTTTATAATTTTAGATTGGGCTGGATTAAAAGGATCAAAATGGGCTTCAAAAACCATCACAACCCAATAAAAAACTGTTCACAATTGAGGCGTGGTTATGAGGCGTATTGAGGCGTGAAATGAGGCGGAAGCCTCATTGACCAGTATTGAGGCTTAAGCCTCATAACGTTTTTTTTCAATTCGCTATTGAGGCGCATCTCAATACGTTTTTTTGAACCATGCTTATAACAGCTGCCTTGAGATATACTTTCAGCAAGGAAGTAAATATTGATAATATTCTCAATATTTTCCATATTTGAGGTATCCCTAAAATCCTTTCAGATGGTTCCATAAATTGGGATCTATATTTACTTCCTTCCTTTTTTGGGAAACTCATTTTGGAAAAAGCTGCGTAAGGATGGTTCACATATTATGTTTGGTTCAACAAGGGGCATAAGAACATAAAAAATAAAAATAAATAAAAAAAACTATTAAACTGGGTGGGAGCCATCACAAGGGACACCGTACTTTTATAACCGAGGGACATTGTGTACTCTTATAACCGAGGGTCGCTGTTTTCTGACAGTAGGTGATTGTAGTGAAATCACTCATTCAAATTTAACCGAGAGAAAATGTGTTCTTATAACTGAGGAACAGTATATACTCAATAACCGAAGGACTGTTTACCCAATAACCGAGGGGCAGTGTACCTTGATAACCAAGGGACGGTGTACAGTCAATAACTGAAGGAGAGTGTACTTTTATAACTAAGGGACAATGTACTTTCTATAACCATAGAGGGTGTACTCCTATAATCGAGCGATAGTGTACAATTTTAACCGAGGGAAATAGTATTTCTTACATCCCAGGGACTGTTTTCCGACAGAAGGTGAATGTAGTAAAATCATCTATTCAAATTTAACCGAGGGGCAAATCATTCTTATAACCAAGGGACAATGTACTCTTATAACCATGGGACGATGTACTCTTATAACCGAAAGACAGTGTACTTTCCATAACCGAGGGACAGTGTACTTTTATAACCAAGGGAAAGTGTAATCTTAAAACTGTGGGGAAATGTTTTCCGACAGGAGGTGATTTTTCTCACTCAAATTTAATCGAGGGACAGTATACACTCAATGACCGAGGGAAAGTGTACTATTACAACTGAGGGACAATGTACTTTCTATAACCAAGAAACAATGTACACTCATTAACCGAGGGATAGTGTACTCATATTACCGAATGAGGATTTACTTTCCACAACTGAAGGACATTGTACTTTCCGTAACCAAGGGAGAGTGTACTCTTATAACCGAGGGACAATGTACTTTCTATAATCAAGGGACAATATACTTTTATATCTGTGGAAAATAATAATCTTATACCGAAAGACATTGTTTTCCGACAAGAGGTGATGTAGTAAAATCACTTATTCAATTTTAACCGAGGGACATTGCACTTTCTATAACCGAGGGACAGTATATACTCAATAACCGAGGGACTAAACTTTTATAACCATGGGACAATGTGCGTTTATAACCAAGGGACTGAGCTTCTATAACTGAGAGACATTGTTCTCATATAACCGAGGGAAAGTATACAGTTTTAACCGAGGGGCAGTGTCCCCCGATAGTAGGTGATTGTAGTAAAAGTACTGATTCAAATTTAACCAAGGGACAGTGTACTTTCCATAACTGAGGGACATTGTACTTTCAATAACAGATGGACAATGTACTTTATGACCGAGGGACAACGTACACTTAATAACCAAAGGAGAGTGTACTCTTACAACCGAGGGCCAATATAATCTTATTACCAAGGGGCAATATAATATTATTACCGAGGGAGAATGTACTTTTATATAACTAAGGGACAGTGTACTTTCTATATAGGCAAGGGACTGTACTTTCTATATTAACAGGGGACAGTGTACTCCTATAACCGGGGGACTGTGTTTTCCTATAATCATTTATTCAAATTGAACCGAGGAACAAATCATTCTTACAATCGAGGGTCAATGTACTCTTATAATTAAGGAACGGTGTACACTCAATAATCGAGGGACGGTGTACTTCTGTAACCGAAGGACACTGTACTTTCCATAACTATGGAAGTTTCCATAACCGAGGGACACTGTACTTTTATAACCAAGGGAACCGTGTACTCTTATAACGAGGGATAGTGTATATTCAATAACCGAGGGACAGTGTATTCTTATAACCGAAGGACGGCATACTTTCTATAATCAAGGGACAATGTATTTTTATAACTTAGTGAAATAGTAATCTTATAATCGAGAGAGTGTTTTTCGACAAGGGGTGATTGTAATAAATCACTTAATCAAATTTAACCAAGAGACAATGTATTCTTCTAACTGAAAGACAATGTATACTCAATAAACGAGGGACGGTGTATACTCATTAACCAAGGGACAATGTACTTTTATAACCAAGGGACAATGTGCTTTCTATAACCGAGGGACAATGAGCTTCTATAACTGAGGGACATTGTTCTTTTATAACTGAGGGAAACTATACAGTTTTAACCGACGGGCAGTGTTTCCCGCAAATAGGTGATTGTAGTAAAATCATTGTTTCAAATTTAACAGATGGACAATGTACACTAAATAACCGTGGGACAGTGTACTCTTACAACTGAGAGCCAATATAATCTTACTACCTAGGTACAATGTACTTTGCATAACTGACAAACATTGTACATTCCATAACCGATGGACAGTGTATTTTCATAATCAAGTGACAGTGTACACTCAATAACCGAGGGAGAGTGTACTCTTACAACCGAGGACAATATAATCTTATTACCGAAGGACAGTGTACACTCAATAACAGAGGGAGAGTGGGATAGTGTACACTCAATAACTGAGGGAGAGTACTCTTATAACTGAGGAGCAGTGTACTTTCTATATAAGCGATGGACTGTACTTTCTATATAAACGAGGGACAGTGTACACCTAAAACCGGGGGATTGTGTTTTCCTATAATCATTCATTCAAATTTAACCAAGGGACAAATCTTTCTTATAATCGAGGGACAGTGCACTCTTATAATCAAGGGACGGTGTACACTCAATAACCGCGGGACGGTGTACTCCTATAACCGCGGGACGGTGTACTCCTATAACCGAAGGACCAGGTACTTTCCCATAACCGAGGGACAATGTACTTTCCATAATTGAGGGATAGTGCACTTTTATAACCGATGGACAGTGTACTTTTATAACGAGGGACAGTGTACACTCAATAACCGAGGGGCAGTGTACTCTTATAACGGGGGACAGTGTACTTTCTATAATCAACGGACAATGTACTGTTATAATCAAGGGGAATAGAAATCTTATAACCGAGAGACTGTTTTCCGACAAGAAGTGATTATAGTAAAATCACTTAATCAAATTTAATCGAGGAATAATGTATTCTTATAACTGAGGGACAATGTATACTCAATAACCGAGGGGAAGTGTATACTCGATAACCGAGGAACAATGTACTTTTATAACCGAGGGACAATGTGCTTTCTATAACCGAAGGATAGTGAGCTTCTATAACTCAGGGACATAGTTCTCTTATAACCGAGGGAAAGTTTACGGTTTTAACTGAGGGGCAGTGTTTCCCAATAGTAGGTGATTGTAGTAAAATCACTGATTCAAATTTAACCGAAGGACAGTGTACCCCTACATAAGCGAGGAACAGTGTACTTTCTATATAAAAGAGGGACAGTGTACTCCTATAATCGGAGGAATGTGTTTTTTGACAAGAGGTGATTGTAGTTAAATCATTCAATCAAATTTAATCGAGGGACAACTCATTCTTATAATCAAGAGACAGTGTACTTATATAACCAAGGGATGGTGTACACTCAATAACCGAGGGACAATATACTCTTATAACCGAAGGAAGGTGTCCTTTCCATAACCGAGGGACATTGTACTTTCCATAATCGAGGGACAGTGTACTTTTATAACATAGGGAAAATGTACTCTTATAGTGGCACATTTCAATCCTTTTGAGCGATATTAACCTTTGTAGGGCGGACATGCATTGCCAACCACAAGCTGCATGAAAATGTTGGCAATGCAAGTAAAAGGTAAGTATATCTATTGTGTAGCACCTAAACCTTCTTGGTCGGGCCATAGCTTAGCACGGGGGGACACAAAAACAAAACCACTAAAGGTGGTTCTGTGTAACTTATTCATAAAGATTTTCTTAAGAGTATTGTAGAGTTCATTCTTAAAACTGTCTTAAAAAGTTCATATTTACGAAGATTAACAATCTGCTACATTTAACAACTCAAGAGATCCACCACTATAAACTGTAGATGACCTTAAATACCTCAAATGATAGCAGATGACAAATTTAAAGACAGTTTCACAAAAGAAAGTTAAGCAATACCTTTTGAAGTTGGAAGACACTCACATATGTTTAGAGCCATCAGCACTATATTCCTTGCAATGTTGCCTGGTATATTACTGACATCAGCCAAAGCTTTTCTTCCAGCTTTGGCATTTGAAGCCATTGATGTCATCTTTCCATTTGGCTGATCACAGATGACACAAGGAGCTCATATTACTAAATTCGGTTAAGTTATAAGAAATAACTACTTTTGATATATTGATTGCAACTACATATGGCTGGTGTTAAGAAACAAAATCAGAATTCCTACTCTTCCATTGCTTTAGAGTGAAAATACATGATAACTAACTCCTTTTGTCTAAGGTGTCAATACAATAAAAAAATGAAGTTGTCCTACTATATAATGCCGCAACAAGATGGAGCACTACAATTTGAAACAAAATCAAATAAGCTGTATAAAACAAGTGGCATACCTTGACAGAGAATTTTGAAGATGGAGCATAAACGCATGCAAACTGTTATAAAGTGTACCCTTGTACAATAAACAGTCCAAAATTGGAAAAAATGAATATTATCTAACAATTCAACATAATGAAAAGTTAAAAAAAAAAAAATCAGTAAGGAGCACTACAATTTGAAACAAAATCAAATAAGCTGTACAAAACAAGTGGCATACCTTGACAGAGAATTTTGAAGATGGTGCATAAACGCATGCAAACTGTTATAAAGTGTACCCTTGTACAATAAACAGTCCAAAATCGGAAAAATGAATATCATCTAACAATTCAACATAATGAAAAAATTTTAAAAAAAATCAGTAAGCTTCTAAGAGACAAGGTAGCAATAAATTAATTTGAGTTTAGATTATGATATTAAAATGCTAAATACATGACATATCCTTCGTGTAAATGTACCGCCAATTGATCAATATTACTCACATTGTCATGAAGTCATCACTTGCTCAATTCCTCCAAAATTGGTTCTTACTGTTGCTTAGTCGGTGTACAACTTTCTTACCAAGCTTAGCTTTAATTGAAACAAAATTCTAAGATCAACTTTGTTACCAAAGCTTGAGGTTTCGTTTGAGGAATATCTAAGATCATTAATTACGAAAATTTACCTGAGGATCCAATAGGATCTTTAGCTTTCTCTGAGCTTTCAGCATTTTCCTAAATTCCAAAGGATAAAACATTTAGATACAATAAACAAAGTAGATTTGCAATCGAAAGAATCTTCAACCGATGGAAGAGATGCTGTCAAAAATTAGGAAAGCTGTATGCAACCATCACCTCTATTGGTGCAAAGAGAGTTTTATGACAGCCTTATAACTACTAGTATCTACTTGGTTCACCAGCTTCAGCACTGGTAAAGAATTCCTTCAATAATAAAAAAAATGCATCAGCAGATGTGTATTTTACTTTTAACAAATATACCAGAAAGTTCTCTGATGCACAAACCTTGTTGGCACAGGAGGATTTATTCCTTGAACTCCTAATATATAAAAGCAGTTATTATTAGAATTTTCTTTATAATTTGGATTCAAGAAAACCAAAAAATAAAAATGAATAACAGAACTACAGAAGTAGCACACACACACACCTCCTATCGGTCAGAATATATTCACACCCTCGACCCTTGGTCTTGGCCCATTGGTCAGCTATAGAGGACATCAAATCTTCGGTACCTACAATTCAACAAAATCAAGCAATACCTATAACTTAGTGCATAACCACACAAAAACAGTCATAACAAAATTTCTAAAGAATGCAAAGTGACCTTTCTTTGAAGCACGGATGTCCCTAGCACCTTGACTAATGCTTTCACTCACTTTCCCCAACACAAACAAAGGAAAAAAGAAAGTAAAGATTTACATTGATTCATATGGTGAGTGGAAAAAGATGTAAAGAGAATGATGCATGCTAATTTTTCTTAGCCTTGGCCACCTATTTTCAATCTGCAGAAAGAAGACATATCTAAGCCACTTCATCATCTTACTAACTTTGATTATTCCAGAATATGTAGATTATATTTTTGTTTTCAAATTCTAAGTCCCAGGTAATACATACTTGTATTAAAACCAGCAAAATCTAGATATGAATTTAAACTCCAATTGAAGTTTTAATTACACTATAAAAAATATTTAATAGAAGGAACTAAAAGGCTGAACCTTTTCATTGGTTTATTTACCTTCACTTCTTTAAAAACCACTATTTTTTGGTAGATATATGAAAGTTATATATATTTATCCTTTTGTTAATTCAGGTTTTTATAAATTTTAAGTAAGAACATACGTAAAAGAATATTTTCTATTTCACAATATACCGTAGGACTAAACAAATTGCAGTTGGGTGTTTTACCATCTCCAACCAGCCCATTACATATGATTGAGACCTAGATTGTCCCCTAGTACAGAGTACAAGGCACACTTCATGCTTTCAGAAGTAGGACACTGTGCAAAAGGAGTAACTAAAAATAAAATAGCATTTACAACCATACCGTGATAGATTTTCTTGATAAGGCATTCACAGTCCTCACTCTTGGTCCTGAACGCACCAAAACCCCACAAAAATACATAAAGGTTAAATTAGACATAAAAAGACAACGCAACGGATGCATATTTACTAGGTTGTTAGTTTGCTCAAAATTCATTTTGAGAATCACATTCATCTTATCTCAAATCATCTAAACACTTTAGATTATATGTATTGTAAAACTCTGATCTGTATCATTTTTTCAAAAACCAAAGAGAAAAAAATTATAGTGATCATAACAATTTTTTAATAACGAACAGAAAATTTTAATAAAGAGAAACGGATACGCAAATTAGTGAACCAGCAATCCACGAGAAGAGCAAACTTAACATAAAAATGCCAGGCATTAACAGCACAGTAAGCAAACCGTTTTAAAATTACACTTTTCTCCCTTTTCTACATCCCAACACACAAGACTTCAGAACTACTAGCTTTTGACTTAACAATACTAGGAGCCTTACAATTTTATATATTAAAGAATGCAAGTATCATAATGACATTATATACCCCAAATTATAGCAGATGACAAATTTTATACAGTTTCACAACAGAAAGCTAAGCAAGCCATTTTCAAGTTGGAAGACACTCACATATGTTTAGAGCCATCATGCGCTTCATTCCAAACAAAGTAGAGACACTACAACCTCCAAACCTAATTCTCAGCTGGTTGCAGAGAAAACCAGAAGAAAAAAAATGTAAGGGGAAAAAGAAAAAGATTAAATATAATCAAATTGTTATGGTTTTAAAAAACACTTCAATTGAACCAGATATTTCTACAGAGGCAATTCAATGTTGCAAATAAAATTCACAAAAATTATAGATTCTAAAACAAACAAGTAAAAGAAGCAAAGTAACTCGTACCAGTTCCACATGCTCGACTACTATCTTCAGTGACTCCATTAACAAGAAACAGAATTTCACGGAACTTAATACCAGACAAAACCGGAGCCAGAAACAAAAAAAAAACCAAAAAAACAAAAACAAAAAATTAAAGAATTTCGATAAATTAGTAGCCACCATTTTCTTGATTCCACTCACTGTTATCATCTGATCCAATGTTGGAGAAAGAGAACAGATAACACTTCAAAAATAAGTAATCTTTCAAATTTATTTATTTTATTTTATTTTTGTTTTCAATTAAACCCTAATTCCTCTTTAGATCTTCTAAAAAAAAATGTTCTTCGAACAACGAAAACAGAAAATAAATTGGTTCTAAAAAACCAACTTCTAAAAAACACTTCAATTAAACCAGATATTTCTACGAAGGCAATGCAATGTTGCAAATAAAATTCACAAAAATTATAGGTATAAGCACCACAAAAAAGTTCTAGATTCTAAAACAAACAAGTAATAGAAGAAAAATAACTCTTACCAGTTCCACATGCTCGACTACTATCTTCAGTGACTCTATTAACAAGAAACAGCAAGAAACAGAATTTCACGGAACTTAATATCAAACAAAACCGGAGCCAGAAACAAAACAAAAAAAATTAAAGAATTTCGATACATGAGTAGCCACCATTTTCTTGATTCCACTCACGGTTATGCTTCTGATCCAATGTTGGAGAAAGAGAACAGATAACACTTAAAAAAAAATTCAAATTTATTTTATTTTATTTTATTTTTGTTCTCAATCAAAACCCTAATTCCTCTTTAAATCTTCTAAAAAAAAACTATTCTTCGAACAACGAAAACAGAAAATAAATTGGTATATGGTGAAATCGAAAACTAGCTTTGATCAGGTAAGTTAGAATAGAAAGCAAAGAACATCTACCTGGGAAACTGACTGAAATTAGCATCAAGATATTGAAATTCGAGACGCGATTGAACATTCCCAGGCTCGAAGTCCGCTCACTTCGTCAATTCAATTCAATTGAAAATCAAGAAACAATTGAACGAGAAATCAGAAAGAAACAAAAGAAAAAAAAAACAATTGAACGAAAGAAGACCGTTTGGGCTTTAAAGATCAATTGAAAGGCAGTGGCGGGATAAATATATATTGAGATTTGAAAAGACTCTAATGTTTTGTGACCGTTTGTGGCTTTGGGCTGGGACTAGAGAGATCTTGATTTATAAATATTAGAGTTGTAACCTAACCGACTTATTAGCTTCAAGCTAACGCAACAACGTGCCCTTATTTTTAATGGAAAAATCTGGTCAACGGCCCATGTTTTATAAAATCAGAAAACGGGTCAATGGGTCTAAGGTCCAATTCCTTTTAAAATGGGTCTAAGGCCCAAAATTTATTTTAAAAACGGGTCTAAGACCACCTAAAGTCTTTTATATTTGCACCTCATTTTTTAAACTGTTTACGCACCCCCAATTTAAATATTTTTAAATTTTCAAAATTTACCCTTATATTAAATTATTAGCATTTCAATTGAAAGATATATTATATATTTTTTAAAACTATTCTACCTTTTCTAATTTTTACTAACTAAACTAAATTAAAGAAAATAAAATTAAAAATTCTAATAGAAAAATGGGATAATCTGTTTGCTCAACATGTCTTTTGATTTTCAACGTAGTCTCATTAGACGAACTGATTTGTTTCGAAAGAATTTTATCCATGACCTTCATTCTTAATATGGAGCTACTGCAATTGTCTCATACAATAATAGCATTTTGAGTAGGAAGAAAAAATGACAAAAATGTTTTCAAACTTGTAAAAATGAACCAAAAGGAAAAAGACACTAACAAAGAACAAATCCCCCTAACCAGCCATCTTGATATAAATTTCAAAACCAGATGGAATCAATCAAACCATCTACTACTACCATGCACTCCTCCTATCATGTCAAGGTAGAATCTAAAGAAATGTCATTACTAATACCAACATGGAACTTCTTTACAAGTCCACGAGCCAACATAAAACATGAGATTCTAAATCCGTGCAAGTTTTGCCAACAAAATGCATACTATAACACAAGATGAGGATTTATCATAAAATCCGTGAAAAGAAAAAATATAATCACCGGAGTAATCTAAGATCGAAAAGCTAACGAAAATCATAAAGAAATCGGATATGATCTGTAAAAAACATATGTAAAAATTAACACAAAGAAATAAACAAATCAAGAATCAAACAATTAGATCACAATGCAACAACAAGAATCCATAACATAAGAGATCAAAGAAAGAAAAGAAGAGTATACTTTGTAGTGATCAGTGAAATTGTTCAGTGCAGTAACGCTATTTGTATTTTCTTTTAAAGTAAACACCACACACTGTTTCAACCTCAACATTATAAACATTTTCACCACTTGGCAACTTAACAAATGTCCAAGAATGAGTCAAAATTATCTCGATAAGGTATGAGCCAGGCCTTTATTGCAACAGTATATATATATATATATATATATATATAATTTGATAGTTGATAAATTAATAAACACTTTTATATAATAATTTTCAGCCTAGGCCAATGAGATAAATTAATAATTTTAATTAAATTATAAGATAATACATTTTAAGAATATCTGGTCTCACTCATTAATGTATGATATTATTTTATAAATTTAAGTAAATATGTTGATAAAATTATTTATTTTAATATTTTGATTAGATTATTTGTGTCAAGTAAAGTATGTGTTGCATGAAACTCATGCAATGTTTCATTACCGGTATGATATGAAATAATTTAAAATGAATATGATGTGATGCACAATAAAGAAAATCTCTCACCGGTAAAAAGAAGTAATAGAATCAATTCTTGGTTTTCCACTGTTCAATTCTTGGTTTTCCACTGTTCGACTTCGAAAATCCTAATACTACCATTAAGAATCGTAATTCTATAAGAATCTTAATTTATCAAG
The DNA here is from genome assembly GCA_033220585.1 of Dipteronia sinensis. Taxonomy (NCBI): domain Eukaryota; kingdom Viridiplantae; phylum Streptophyta; class Magnoliopsida; order Sapindales; family Sapindaceae; genus Dipteronia; species Dipteronia sinensis. The sequence continues at coordinate 4,013,894 of CM065639.1, read as the reverse complement.
AAACCGTAGAGTAGGAGTAGACAAGAGAAGACTGTAAATTCTAGAATGTCGTTGGTGGGAACACAACTTAGGTCCGTTTGATTTTTTGTCTGTAAATTGAACAATATTTAATGTTACTAAATACTGAATAATGATTGAAATCTGAAAATTAAAAAATATAAACTGTTTATTTTTTTAAGTTATAAATATCTGAAAATAAATATTTTTACATAAATGCCCTTCTAACTATTATTTGTTACTTATTTACATTGTAATATATTAAGGACAATTATAACAAGTAATCTAATAATTCCCAAACAAAATTATTTAGTTATTAATAATATTTCAATTTTATATAAATAATTAAAAAAATTATATGAAATTTTTTTTTGATTACGTTGTTCTCCATTCAATGCAAAAAAAAAACATTAATTTGATTAGGGGTTTGACATAAGACAAAATTGTAAATAAGTTAGATTAATGAGAGAAAAAATAGTTATTACCTGAATATGCTAGGAAAACTGGTCTTCTATTGTTTGAGTTTTGATGCAACTAGGTTTTGTGATACTGTAGTTGCTTATGGTGAGAAGAATATTAGTTCGATTAGGGTTTTAATAGAAGATAAAATTGGAAATAAGTTAGATTTGTGAGGATAGTTTTGGAAGTAATAAATTGTATTAAATTCCAGTGGATTTTTATTAAGTAAAAAGTGAAAAATTTTCAATTTTCTAAACAAGTGGTTTTAAGGGTTTTTTTTTTAAAGTGATTTTTATCACTTAAAAAATTAAATAAAATAACTTAATAGAACACATTAATGCTATTAAGTGGTAAAAATCAAACAGGCCTTAAGTCGGCACACCATTTATTCAAAAATCTTAAGGCCCAATTTATTAAAAAATGGGTCAAAGCCCCATTTCTTAAAAAAAAAACAAATGGGTATGAGGCACTTTTTCGATTTCTCAAAGATTTCGTAAAAAGTGGTGATAAATTTACTCTTTAAAAATTACATCTAGACCCCTTTTTTGATTATACCCATCAAAGTTTTAAAAAAATATATAATTTGTAAATAAACCCCACATAATACCAAAAATACCCTTTATTTAATTATACTGTATTATATTTTTATAAGTACATACTACATATGACTATTATTATGTTATTTAATCAACTTTATTATTATTTCCAATTTTGTTGTTATCTTTAATTCTCTTACTATTCTTTCTATTCCCTGCTTCTTTTCTCTTCTTAGTTTTTTCAAAATCAAACTCCATTTTCCGTTATTTATTTTTCGTTAAAAATCCATTTTAAGAATTTTTTTTGGGAACCACTTTCTGTGCAAGATTTGTGTCATGTCCCAATCGATGTGGAAGTAGATAGGTGTCAAATGATATTTCAAAAAGAAGAAGATATGTGTTCGATGAAATTGAAGAACATCTAATCTATTTTTTTGACAAGAAAGAGCATATAATATTGATAAATAAATAAAAAAGTCTAAAGTTTGTTTGAAATAAATAAAAAAAATACATAGATAATATAGTTAATTTAAAAGTTTGTTTATATATATAATGGTTTTGTTCTTCTAATAAAAATTAATTTAAAACTTTACTTTTCCACAACCAAATTTGTCGCATGATTTTGACTCATTTTCTATACTTAGCAATCAATTTGTATTTCCTTAAAAGAGATTGAAATTATATTTAAAAGAGAATATAGGGTTTATTAAAACGGAAATAATTTTTATGATATAGATTAATATTAAACCATTAAGAAGAGTTTTTTTTATAAAAGATTAAAATGAAAAACTAATTAATAATTATGTCAGCCTAACTTATTAAAAAAGACTCAATGACCCAATTTATTAAAAACCAGACCTAAGGCCGAATTGAATTGTCGACTCGTGACGAGTCTATTACGAGAGTAATGTTTGTTCACAATTTTATGAGCCGACTCATCACTTGTGACATGGTCGGGCATATCGCGAGTCAAATCATAAGAGTTGCCCACCATCAATTTGGGCCAAAATTCGACTTGGGCCGATGTGAAGTAGCAATAATAGGCCCAAAGTAAAAAAACCCACCACATTGTTAGTTCACAATTTTATGAGCCCACTTATCTCTCATGACGTGTCGAATCACAACTCAACTTGGGCCCAATGAGAAGCATAATCGGCCTAATCAATTAAAAATCCCAATCTTGGTCTTTTTAAATATTTATTTACCCTTTTAACCTTTACATTAAAAGTCTGATTCATGACGTCATGTGTCCCGTATCCGGGCATGTCACGACTCACGAGTAGGCTCGGATATTAGTGGCCAATTGATTTGTATCGAAGAATCTGTAAAGTTGGTTAAATTAAACCGTCGACCAATTTCGACTATCAAAACTATATATAATTTAGCTATTTGAAGCATTTTAAATATATGTATATATTAAAAATTGAATAAATATTTTAAAATGTAGATTTTTTTTCTAGGTATTTTAAAATGAAGATTAAGGGAAAAAAACTGTTTTTAAAATTAAGATTTTTTTCTGGAAAGAAAAATAAGGTTAATTGAAAGTTGAGAATTAAAAAAAAAACAGAATTTTTCATTAGAAAAATGGACAGTCCAATCTAATTTAAAAGAAATTCAAATTAAAAAAAAAATCTTAATACCTTTAACAGTTCGTCAGTTCCACCAACAACACAAATCACAATTCCTTCCTAATTTTTTCGATATCCTCCATGAGAGATTGAGCCAGATTGAGCTAGTTCTACAGTTTCACAAACAACACAAATCACAATTTCTTCCTAATTTTTTTTTACTTTTTTTAACTTGTTTTTCTATTTGTTAAAAAAATTAAAATTTTTAATTCTATTTCTCTGGGATTTTCTTTCCTTATTTATAAATAGATATTGAGCTTTTAATTTTTTTTAAACAAATTGCACCAAATTAGGATGTGATTGTGATTTATGTTGTTGGTGGAACTGTTGTGCTATTAAAGACATTAAGATTTTTTTTTAATTCTTTAATTTTAATTTTAATATCTTTTAAAGTAGATTGGACTATCCAGCTTTTTTTAATGAAAAATTTGGTTATTTTTTTAATTCTTAATTTTCAATTAATCCTATTTTTCTTTCCTAATAAAAATCTTAATTTTAAAACAGTTTTTTTTTCACTTAATCTTCCTATTAAAATATTTATTCAATTATATATATATATATATAAATTTATATATATATATATATATATAGAGAGAGAGTAATTTTCCTATGATGACTTTTTTTAATGCACACTTTAAACATCTTTGATGAAATTGTATGGAATATATTGAATCTTGATTTGATTTTTTTTATGGATGGTGAAAACATTGATATACATTAATGGAAAAATTTTTTAAAAAAAATCGGGTGCAAGAACTAATTTTTTCCGAATTTTTTGAAGATAAAACATTTTAAAATAGGGAAATATAAGAAAAAATAGTTCTCAAATCCAAAAAATTTCCAATTTTTTTTTACCAAATATGTATTTTAATTTTCTTAGGATGTATACAAAAAATCTCATCAAAAAACATTTGATTACATGCAATTTCATCAAAGATGTTTAAAGTGTACATCGTAAAAGTCTTCATTAGAAAATTATATATATATATATATATTTAAAATGCTTCAAATGACTAACCTATCCTTAGTTTTGATAGTCAAAATTGGTCTACGGTTTAATTTGACCAACTTTGACTAACGGCAAAGGGAGGTGAGTATCATTTATCAATAAAGTTGTTTATGTATGTAAAAGAGCAAACCTCAAGAGAGTTTGGTGTAATTATTTCTTTTAGATTTTCGGTGAATCAGGGGTATCTATGTCATTTATCATTTTTAACGGTCAATTCTCACATTTAACGGTCAAACTCTAACGGTAGGGGAGGTTTGTGTCAATTAACGGTAAAGTTGTTTCTGCGTATAAAAGAAAAAACCTTAGAGGATTTTGGTGTAATTTGTTCTTTTAACAAAGAAAATCTATGATAATACATGTGTCAATTTCCGAGAAGGATTGAGGTGGTCGGAGATTGTAACCAGAAGAATGACATCGTCCTTTTGGAAGAGGAGAAGAGAGTGTTGAGTCCGAGCATGTTATAAGTCAACTCAGAGAGCTAATTTAAATATAACCCAAAATGTACCCATTTAAATATTTAAAATTTAATTAAAACTCTAATACATAAATTAGAACTAAATTCAATTTCTTTTGTGTAGGAGCCAATTTCTCAAGCATTTTTTGTTGTTACAAAAGGATTTGAGCCTCTGAGGTCTTGAAATTGTATATATTCTAGGTCAAATATGACATGTCTATTTTCTTGTAAAATGTAAAAAATAAAAAATAAAAAATAGAAGAATTTCAAAATTAACTTAAACCCACCACTTAGAAGTTATATAATTAAAGATTAGATAAAAAAAAGTTATATAAAGATAAAATCTAAGCCTAAATTAATAACGAAATATATGAATTCAAACAATCTACTAACTCTTGCGGATTGGATAGTGTTATTTCGGCAATCTATGGAGATAGGTCTCCTCGTAATTACATTTTCATGAACAATGTGAAAATCGAACCCGTATCACAAATACATAAGGAAATGTGAACAATGACTTTATTAAAATTGAATGGGCTATAACAATTATATAAAAAAAAATCATCCGTCATAATATATATATAAAATCAAATCCTTCTTTCCTCATTGAAACTAATTAATCTCTATTATAATCAACTTGATCAGCTCAAGAAACAAGATATCTCAAAGGAAATGACAATATTTTATAATAATAATAACTAAATTACAAGCCTGGGGTTACAGTGTTACACTATATATATATCTAACACAAGTCATCATCATGAACTGATCTACAAATAAAATTAATTTTGTCAAACATGAAATATGTTGGCCATAACACAACCTTCCACATTTCTTTTTTTATTTCTGCAACCTTAGCAATTGTTAGGGTTGGGTACTAAAAGAAACTGAAATTAATTTAAAATTAACTTTCTATTTCTATTTAATTATATCTGAGCTAGCAGAATGTTTGCTGGATCTGTTGAGCAAGTTCTTCAGCACTTAGTTGGCATTCAATTCCAATCTGTGTCAATGAAAGCCAGGAAAAAAAAACATAATCATTACATTTTCAACACAATAACAAAAAACAAACAAAAAAACCAAATCATTACATTTTCAACACAATAAAAAAAACAAACAAAAAAACCAAATCATTACATTTTCAACACAATATAAAAAACAAACAAACAAAAAAACATAATCATTAGTTCATTATTCCAGCAAAATAAAAGCCATTTATCACTGATCATCAATTAATTTTGAAACACAAGAACAAATTATTACTAGTTGAGTGAAAAACTGAAAATGCCCTAGATTTCAGCGATCAAGAGAGACATGCATTAATATTTCAATGGTCAGTCAGTACACAGCACAGTGTACTATACTATATAAATATATAATACACAACACAAGTACTGCATTTTCACAATTGATAGTGAAATTACTGCTGCAAATTATTAATGATGTGTAGTACTTTTACATTCTCAATTTTTTTACTAGGTTAAAAGTTTGATCTTCCGTGTTATCTGCTGTAAGAGTGGTTTTGAAAAGAAAAACAATAGGAGTGAAGTTATGTAACGTTATTAATTAAAAATTTATTTTCAGATCAATTCGACTAGAGAATTATTATATCGGTAGTGTTAACATGTGACATATGTTAATAATTATATAAATACTAAAATACGAAAACAATTATTACAAAAATATATTTGTTACATTGATTAAGACAATAAATACGATAAATATTTTTCTTTTTTAGTATTTTTATAGTTATTAAACTGTACCTTTAGGTCTAAACATTTTATTTTGGATTCAGGTTCTCTCTTTAACTCAAGTGTCATCACCGGACAAGGTAAGGACACTTAAGGTAAGGGGATCAGAAATCCAAATTAAGAATATTTGATAAAGATTCCTAAAAGTAATGCAACTGTTATGTCTTATTCAAAGAAAATATGAAAAAATAGAGCCAAAAAGAACAACTAACTAATTAAACAACACTAAAGACAAAAGAAGAAAAAGATCTATAGGTCAAGTAAACATCTTATGCTATGAAAATATGAAATTCATTAAAAGTTTCCTTTGAAGTAATTTTAAATATCTCTAAAGTTTCATTAAATTGATCGAATCTCATCGAATAAGATCTCGTTTTTTTTAACCTTAACCAACTAATGAAATCTGTAAATGGTCAATGGAATTTATCTGAAAAAGTAATTTGTAAGATGGAGGGTTACCTTGATAGTGAAGGAATTGAGCATGGTTTCATCATTAATGGTGGTAACGCTCACCTGGAGGATCTCCAAGGAGAGGTCTTCAAGGGCAGCTATTATTTTCA